>OW387141.1:53824495-54022617 GCA_936440205.1 Lepidonotus clava | reverse complement strand
CTTTTGTGAGTTTTTACTATAATAAGTATTGAAACCAGATATATATATACGTTGATAAGTTTGAGACATAAATCTGTACGATTCAAAACATGTCAATATCCCCCCCCCCCCCCCCCCCGCTTTCCTCCATTAATTACACTTAGGCCTACAGAATGTTGGCATTTCTGTAATCATGTACATGTGTCGCTGGCTGGGGGGGGGGGGGGGGGGCCAAAAACTGCCCAGATTTGTGTGTAGATTAAAATTAACAGGAATTAATGTGGTTTAATGAATAATTGTAGTGGTGCGAGTGGTGCGCCGAGGATAAAGATTAATAGAATCGATTCAGCAATAAAATAGTACACTAGATTTTAACTACACTTTGTGTCAAATGTCCTTTTATTTTTGTTTTTATATAGTAACACTAGTTATATTGAACAGATAATGTGAGTCATAATATATGTTTCATCTAAATTTACAAATATACTAGATCGGAGTGAAACACAGTCTTTTAATGCCTACTAACTTCTAAGTACAGTGAGAGTAGAACACTGGTAAAGCGCGGCCATCAAATACAACCCACATTCCCCGTATAGGTCTATAGGCATAGAAACTTTGCTAAATCTGAGGGGTTCCAGAGACCCCCTAATTTGGACAAATCCCTTTATTGGTAGTTTAATTGCGTAAAATTTGAGAAATCGGAGGGGGGTCACCGAACATGGGGACCCCCCCCCCCCACTCCCGCCCTGAGGGGGGGGGGGGAACTGGATACGCCACTGCTGGCAATTATATTGGTGCCTGAATGGAGTGTGGGTACGTTAAGACGCCGAGAAGGTTGGGCGTGTGAAGAGAACTATGAGCGGACGGGATTATTGTGACACAATATAGTTAACACCCCCTGACTTACACTTATATACACGCCAGAAGGGGAAGGGAAACTTTGAGGTGGGCGCAAAAGTATTACCTAACACGCCCACTGCTATGGGTAGTATAATGATACTATGATTTTTCAGGGATAATGGTGGAGTAAGACTTACACTCCTTGACACGTTTTAGAGGAAGTGGTTTCAGACAAGCCCGAGCCTGTCGAATGTATGAGTTCAAATTCTTCCCGTGAATCGACACTGGAAACCTCAGTCAAAGTGAATCCTGTGACAAACTTCCTCTTAAGAAGACCGCTAAAGCAACAGATTCTGCGCTACAACTTGGTTACGGTTGCAGCGGGTGAGCCAGGTATACTGGTGACACTTACATATGACCTGGACACTAATACAACTTCTTCGTAAAGTCTCCTTGAACATAACATTATTACCTCGACGACTCCAACTTGTAAATTGGGAACTGAAACTTGAGTGGGTCACTAATATGTAATAAATGTACAACTGAACCGTGCCTTCTACTGGAGTTCTTTTTTAAGATTGAATTATTCATTCAATCATATGGTAACTGTACGATACACTGAGCACCAGAGAGTGCACCGTAGGTACCATGTTTCCACCCAGAACTGATGTACAGGAACTTACAGTAAACATGTATTTAATTTCGACCCGGGGCTAATGAGTGGACTTGGTGGAAATATAAGATTCATTGGCGGGGAATCAATCGCAGTTGGGCACATTAATTCTTGTTTAGAATATTAAAAAAGATAGCGAAAAAGGAGTACGCGTTGATTTGAAAAAGGCTACTTCATGCCTAGACAATACGTGTAGCTAGGTACTTGAAAAGGTGATTTGTATAAATAACATCATAAATATTGTAGCTAAAACGATTGATAAGTTACAGTATCCATAATTTACGATCGGGACTTTTTTTTTGAGCGGCGCCTTCCGTTGACACAGGTCGGTAGGCGCGTGGTTATATAAGACTCCGCCCACGGTTGACCTAATTAATTCCTGACTAACACGACCGGCGCGGACGAGCAAAAGAGCATTTCAATGCGACTATCAGTGCGAACATCCAGACATGGCTTTAAACCACAAATCCTCTACACCAGGAGTCAGGTGAGTAAATGGGAAATGGATACGATTGATTATAAAAGATGTTGCAGACTTTAAATAACTCCTTGGATTTTTGGGATTAGGGAAAAGTCGCGTTCTGTGTAAAGAACAGTATCTAGGTCACAGCTGAACGGAACAGCTGATCAATGTTTACAAGATGGCCCACTAAGCAAACATGGGCCGAGGCTTGCCCTTTCCGAGACCTATAAGTATAATCTGTCTTAGCTTGTTAAGAGAGGAGTGACTTCGATTAATTATTAGAATTGCCATTCATGACCGCGTTATTAAGCAGAGTATCAGTGATTTGCCTATTGAGCGTAGATCTACGTTTTATTGAAATGCTGTTACTCTTGTTTCAGACCATACACCGAGACACCGAAGCGGCCGAGGACGCCGGAGACGCCGACGGCCCCTTTAAAGTCGAGACGACGACTAAGAATTGTTGAGGCTCCGACTCGAGACGAGAATGTGTCACCTGGGCTGACACCGTTGGACAACGCAAGATTCACGAGGTACTTTCTTCAATTGTTTAAATTTTTATTGTCACTATTATAAAATACACAACTTATTCCTAGGCGTCGACGTGAGATGAGTTGAGAATTAACCCCACTAAATTAGTACCATCTTTATTGCAGTGCGGATCTCTTCGGCTGCAGCCCAGGGAATGGTAGTGTGCACAGCCATTCTGACTGGGAGTGCTGCCTCTGTGGGGAGCAACCCTCAAAGGTAAATGTTGAAATTATATAGCCAGTTAAGAAAATTAGTTATAACAGTCTTGATGATGACTGCGTGGGTCCAAGCAAAAATTATGTGTGGCTTGGAGGAGGAACTAACGCCTGTTGGATAAACTGCAACTAACTTGACTAAAAAAAGATGGGATAAATGGATACTGTGCCACTAGTACCTGCAGTTTTACTCAATACTTACATTCTATTCATTGAGGTTGTTGTTGGGTCTGGACTCATAAAAGGGAGACGGTTCGGTTTAACGTTAGAAAGATGGCGGTGAGGTGAGACGCTATGGTCACGGCGCTGCTGCTAAATGAGCGGATTATACGTTCTAACATGGATTACATGTGTAAAAACATGACCAACTAACATGTGAATATGGACTCTATATGAAATATCTCAGATAAATGCCTGTATACACTAGAAGTCGTAGTATTGTCGAAGAATCGGAAAATACTGAACTGAACCCCATCGACAAAGAAGAAATGGCGCCCACCGGGATTACAAACGAAGACCTGCTAAAGGCAATCAATGCAGGGAAAAAGTAGACGAACGATAAACTCATGGAAATGGACTTAAAACTCGATGAAGAAAAGAAAACGATCGAAGATCACATCGTTAAATCAAATGCTGAAATAGCAGAACTGAAAAAAGAAGTCACAACACTTGAAGACAAAGTGACTAACATGAAGAAAACCATAACGCAGCTAGAAGATTCACTAACTCAAGCTACTAACGATGTCACTGAATTACAACAAAACAAGAAGAAATTTGAAACTACTCTTGAAAAATTGGTACAAAAAGACAAAACTCTTGAAGAAGAACGTAAGAAAACAAACATCATTATTGAAGGACTCGAGGAAGATGACAGAATACATGTGAAAAAACAGGTTGTGACACTGCTGTCTGACATTGGTGTCGGTATAGGAGAAGAAAACATGACAGCAGCCTTCAGGCTGGGTGTAAAGAGTGACAAAAGCAGACGCCCCCGACCCATTCTAGTCAAGTTCCCCAACCTTACGGCAAAAGCAGAAATATTCAAAAACGTGAGAAAACTCAAGGACAATCAGAAATGGAAAGGGGTTTTCATCTCTGATGATATCTCATACAAAGAATCAAATAGACGCAAGGAGCTACGAAGCCTGGCAGCGCTAGCCAGAGACAAGGGCCACACGGCGAGTGTTCGGGGCGAAGTACTGATTGTTGACGACAAGGCGTTCAAATACAATAACATAAATGACCTACCGAACGAGATAACGATGGAGAATGCCAAAATAATCCAACTCGAAACAGGTATAGCCTTCCAGAGCCATCACGCATTTCTGTCAAGTATGTTCGTCTGCAAATTTCAACATGATGGGCTGGTATTCAACAGTGCAGAGCAGGCATACCAATATGAATTCGCAAAAAACACCGGAAACCAGCAGCTGATTGAGAAAGTGCGAGATGCGGAAAATAGCTACACAGCGAAAAGTGCAACACGAGGAATAAAAATACCTGACGACTGGAACACAAGAAAGGACCCAACAATGGCAATGATTCAAGAAAAGAAGTTTCGACAAAATGAGAAACTTAAAAGGAAATTAATGGAAACCAAAGGAATGTTGTACGAGGCTACCAGAGATGATCACTTCGGCACGGGTCACACACTTGCGCAGAAGCACCTTATAGGCAAGCCGGAACAGAAGGGCAAAAACATTCTCGGACAACAGTTGGTGACACTACGTGAAACATTTATCAAGGAGACCAAGGATTAATATATATATATTTGATCAGGACTACAAGGTATTTGACCTATGAGTTTCATAACATACCTGCAAGAAATAACTTTCTGCGACGAGGGAACAGCTACGAGTTATATATGAAATATGCCGAGCGATAATACAGGTTAAATACGAAAACTGTGACTTGTGATAAGTTGATCTGTAAATAATGAATTGGGAACATAAATACTAATTATTTCGTGAATCTGATTAAAATTACCATGAAATCTGTGACTAAAATTATATAATACTACTTAATGCTGCCTTGTAGGATCCTACACAATGTCGGACAAAACTTGGAAAATTTTGATACTGACGGACTCACGCGGTAAGGGCCTCCAACAAAACATACAAGATCGACTAGATCGGATTGATGAGGACTGCAGTTGCATTACCGTACATGTAAAGGTGTTGAAAGGAGTGAAGCTCACCAATTGTGAATTGTATTTAACCATATACTTATTGTAATGATTACCTACAAATCTAATGACGCTGAGAAGACAACGAAAACAGGCTTATAGCCTAATTGTACCATCTCAGGATAATAAAATTGATTAAAAAAAAAAAAAAAATATTCTGGATCGTATGGACCAAAAAGACAAGGAAAGTCATTTTGATTTTATCTATATTCTTGCAGGCATCAATGACCTAACCTATAAATCAAACATAAATGTCACGCCTATATATGATGAGGTTCCTGAACTGATAGAGGATATCATAGATGCCATTACCAAAATCAAGGATGAACTTAAAAAGGTATGCCCAAAAATAGTGATGGCCCAACTCGTGGGGCTGGACATCAATAAATACAATAGTTACAGAACAGACTATAATCATCGACAGACCATCGTCAACACAGCTATGCCACTGCTAAATCATACAATTAATTTTATAAATAAAGCAGATAACCTAGTCGGCCCCTGGCTTATGGCAACCATTCACGATTTTGTTAAATCTAAATGGTATCACAGGTATGGTAAATTACAGGATGGCCTTCACCCTGGGGATGCACTGCTTGATCAATGGGCTAAACTTTTTATAAATTCAATTTGTACTAATATACATAAACGATAGTAAATCAATTCAATCTTTCCCACTGTGGAGTTTGAACTGATCTACTTGTCTATATAATGGCAACTGATTAAGAAGCAAAATGTATAACCTGGGTAATACAATATCTCTCTTTCCCACTGAGGAGATTGATATTGGGTATCCAATTTTTAAAAGAAATTTGTTCCCAATATAAATTCCAAAATCGACTATAGTACTAGTCCATGCCAATCCATAACATTCTTTCCCACTGAGGAGTTTGCTATGGTTTTGGGATGAAAGGACGTAATCGAAATATTTTCTTTAAGAATTCTTTTACTGAAACTTAATTACACAGCAACAGCAGCCATTACCATGTATATATATTTTCTTCGTTGTTTCTATTGATACCTTTCGCCTGGTGGCTAATAGCTGATACCAGGATGGAAATGTACTCTAGTTTTTTCTTCTGTATTGTTGTATATTTATTATTTGCTGTTGTGAAACTATGTACAGGATGTTTGAAATGTGATATAAAATTGAAAGGTATGCTTACATTGATTATTTGACAAAACTATTACAGCATAGGGGATTAATATTATCACACCTGAACATTAGGAGTATTTGGAATAAAATTGATACTTTTAGACATTTTTTAAATCAAAATAAATTAGAAATAATAGGCATATCGGAAACTTGAATAGATGAGAGAGTGCCCGATAGTTTGGTAAGTATTTCTGATTACAATGTATATAGAATGGATAGAGGTTGGAAAGAAGATGACCAAAGTCACATAAAAAAAGGAGGTGGTGTCTGTATATATGTGAAAAAAGATTATACTGTGATACAATCGAATTATGATCATATGAATGTTAGTAATAAGAATATTTTTTTTTTTTTTTTTTTTAATTGTTTTTATTTGGGTCAAAAGGGTTCGGCATCGCCGATCTTCCACCCACTCCCACTTAAATATTTACATTTCTGAACTGGTGGGGAGTGGGTATATATATGCTATTACCGAAACACAGTTTTCTGCCATTAAAACGGCATTCAGTGATATTTGATGAGATGAGATGATAATGTATTTATTTACAATGATTATCAATCAATCATTCTATTAAAACAACACTTTTAAATAAGGGTCTACGATTGAATTGATCAGTTTAAACTTAAACTCTATTTTCATATTCAAAATTCTTAAGTTCACAGGTAACTTATTCCATTCTATAATTGCTCTATACAGTGGATTCTTTATATATTTATAATGATTGTATACAGGCACAATGAAAAGAGGACCTCTATGCCTTCTAGTCAGTAGATTTCTCCTATCTCGCAGATCCTCCTTAGTCAAAAGTGTATATGCATACTGCAGTAGATGACACCTTCTCCTATGGAATAGACGGTGAATTCTACAGTCTTGATGTATAACATCAGTTGATTCTCTCCTATCAAACGATAGATAATGTTGATTTTTTACAATGTATAGACCTTGATTCTGTAGTTTTTGCAATTTAATATTTACATATTTAAGATTCTGGTCATATACAAAGTCTGCATATTCTAACACAGGTAATATTGTAGATACATAAATAGTTCGGGCAGCGTGGAAAGTCAAGCAATATCGAATCTTTTTAAAGTAATTCAGTTTCAACTGAACATTACTTGTCAATGTGGCTAAATGTGGTGCAAAGGTTAATGCTTTATCAATGATCACTCCGAGATATTTATATTTGTCTACTCTATTCAGAGGTAGACCATTTACATTAAACTGTGAATCGTCTGTTAGAATTTTCTTTACTACTGTTGTCTGCAACCATTCAGATTTTTTAATATTTATGGTTAGCAAATTGTTATTACACCAATCAACCACATTGTCCAGATCCTGTTGAAGTTGTAACTTATCAGAGTGAAACAATACGGTATCATCCGCATACAATAAAATACCACATTTTACAACAGTAGGAATATCATTTATATATATGGAGAAGAGGACTGGACCGAGTATGCTTCCCTGTGGGACCCCATAGGTTATTGGTAATGTACTAGAGGTTAAATTATTTAATTTTACACATTGCTTCCTATTTGTTAAGTAACTTTTAAACCAATTAATGCTATTGTTGTGCAGGCCAAATAATTGTAATTTTTTAATCAATTTAGTATGCGACACCGTGTCAAAAGCTTTTTTTAAATCCAAGAAAATAACATAAGGGTCCAACCCCCCATCTATATACGAATAAACATTATCAAGTAAAGATGTAATAGCCGAGATTGTAGAATGCTCTTTCCTAAAGCCATGTTGCTGATTAGACAATAAGTTATTGTTTTCTAGATATTCTTGTAATCTAGAACAGATAAGTCTCTCCAGTAATTTCCCTGGCAGTGGAGTCAATGCTATTGGTCTTAATTCAGAGGCAGTTTCAGGCTTATCTATTTTAGGTAAAGGAACGACAGTACTGAGTTTCCATTGATCTAAAAAACATTTATGTTTTAAACAGTTGTTAAACAAGGACAAGAGCCTAACCCGCTGAGCTTGGAAGGCATCTCTCAGTACAAAAGTTTTTATGTTTTCAACTGAGGATGATTTTGTTATATTTATACCTTTCAAGATGCTATTTAACTCTTCTAGTGTGAAATCAGGTTGCAATATATCTGTTTGCTGGCCCTCATGAATATGATTTACCTGTTGTGTGGGTTTACAGTTCTTGGCCAATGATTCTCCAATAGTTGAAAAGTATTTATTGATATAATCATTCATTTCTCTTCCTAATTTGACATCACCTGTATCTTCATCAACCAATTGATTTACGGTACAATGAGAGGCCCCAGGTAAAAATTCTTTAATCTTTTTCCAGAATTTCTTGGGATTATTTTTGTTATTCTCTAAATATTGTAATACAGTATTTTTCTTTGAATTTTTTATATTGATTTCTAATTGATTTCTAATTGAATGCGCTGCGGCCCAGTCTTCCTTTGAGCCCGTTCGCCTAGCCTTCTTATATAATTTATCCCTAGTCCTCATCTGCACCAGTAACTCATTTGTTAGCCAAGAAGGTCTATGGTTCACTACTGTCAAATCACGAACAGGACATATTGCATCCAAGACATCTTCCACGTTCTTATGGAAAATTTCCCAAAGCAGACTCGGGTCTTCTGAATGATCATATGTATACCAGTCCTTATTATCTAGTAATCTATTAAATACCGTTTTATCATATCGTAAGTAGGAACGTCCTCTCGTAAAAATCTTTTTAATTACAGTACGTGGCTTCTTCTTAATACAGAAAGTCGGCAGGTGATCACTGATATTATAATTTATTACCCCTGATGTTGTTATGTAGTTAATATCAGTGAACACCATGTCAATAAGACTTTTTGTGTTTAGGGTTGTCCTGGTTGGCGTCCTAATAAGTTGTTTTAGTCCAAATTTTCTTTCCAAATTCAGTAATTTTGTTCTATTTGGTCCTTTTAAATAATCCATATTAAAATCTCCCATCATAAGTACATTATTTCTATCCCTATCTATTGTCCTAAGCAATTTATTCAAACAATTAATAAAACTTGTTATAGAACCCTGTGGAGGCCTATACATATTTAACAGATGTATTGGTTTTTGAAGGTCAATTTTAACTAATAAATATAAAAGTTCAATATCTTTATCAACCACACTATTCACTGTCAGATCAAAATGTATATCTTCTCGTATGTATACACAGACACCTCCTCCCTTATTAGCTGAATCTTTATGACGATCCTGCCTAATTAGGTTGAATTTGGGTATATTGAGCACAGTATTGTTTATACAATTTGTTAGCCAAGTTTCAGTGACACATATCACATCAAAGTTTTTAAAATCATGGGCTAGTTGATCAATTTTATGAAAAATACTTCGTGCATTAATATGTACGAACCTGATTCCTTTTGTTTGATCAATGTTGTACAACTCATATGCAGGCATTGTAATGGAAATATAAGTGTAAGGATCTTTCCTTGAGATTGATGTTTGATGATGGTGATCGGTGTGGTGAACATGGTATGAGTAAAATGAAGTGACAAAGTAGAATGGTTTGGAATATAGTCATTTGATTTGTGACGGAGCGATTATAGAACTAATTTACAGTGGCAGTGAACCTCGTATCTCCTCTGCTCATCGAACAGATAGAGTATAGCTATATAATCACCCAGTCAGTCCGTTTGGTATTCAAACAATTTGAAATTTAGGCCTAATGGTGTACTCATCGAATAGCATGATTAGGCTAGATATATGTACTTGTTCTAACAGAACAGAGTTGCCAAATAACTAATTACTATAATACAAATTCATATCTCCTCTGCTCATCGAACAGATAGATAAATAGCTATATGACCACTCAATCATGATAATGTAAAGTCCAGTCTAATTTACTATATAATTATATATATAATAATCCCAATAATGTACTCATCGAATAGCATTGTTGGGTGTGTAAATGTGTTTGTCTATGTATCCTATTTATTGTTTCAATTTGCACATTAATCGGGAAGTTGACCCCACGATGTACTCATCAAATAGCATCGTAGGGTAGAATGTCACTTTCGGTAGCCATTGTTGTCTGTATTGTCTGTATGTCATTGTTCCACTACTTCAACTTGGACAGTGCTAGGCAGACTTCTTCCACACATTTCTTTTTAATCTTGGTCGAGAAATGACATCCATCAGTCAAATGCTTGTATTGGTGTGACCATTTTCCATTTCCTTTGCATTTATGCACCCCTTTACAAAACCAGATCATAGGGGAATCCGGGTCATTAGCACTGATCAACACTTGATTGACCTTGGTCACCATTTTGTTCAATTTGTGTTGGGTTTTTTGGGGGACCTGTTGTTGATTATATCTCTCTAAGTCTATCCCAATGGTTGGGGCAATGAGAACTTTAACCTTTGGATAGTCGACTTTGATCCTTTCCATACACTTCGTCACCCTCTCATGTGTACGGTTTGCAATCCTGGAAACCTTTTTACATTTCAGTACAGCCTTTCTGTCGTCATTTAACTTGGTAATGCTACAGATGCCACCGGCAATAATTACAACTTTATATTCTTGCCGTTTAAGACACTGGCGCGCTCTATGAAACAAGGTACGTATGGATGCACCTGGGTAACTTTTGACAACCACTACGTTGGGTGCACGAGTGTTAAACAGTGGCTGTAACCCCTTTCCCCTCGAGTCCATGACCAGTAGAACCGACATTATAGCAATTAATGTAAAACTGATGCGTATCTAAGTACTTAGCTGAAGGTCTTCTGGTTGCCTATGTTGACTTTGTTGGTTATACGGCCATCTATGATCGTCCGTAGTGTAATCAGACCTTGAGTTCTAGGGTGTCCGGCGTGGCTGCAGTAGGGGCGGTGGTTACCACTTCTTCATTCCGGGAATTGATGTTTACATTATCACTACCTGGAGCCACGGCTGTTTCCAATACTATGGCTTGGTTTCGGTTTTCTTGTTGTCTGGTCTCAGCGTTTGCGTGTGCTTTGAATTCTGTGCGCAACTCCTCAAGTGTATAGCCAGTCAGGTTTCTGCCGGGGTGGTTGCCGGTACCAAGCTGCCTGCTGTCTATCGCTATCCCGGCCCCCCACCTTTTACTGCGGGTGCATTCAAGAAGTTTCTTTTCTCCAGTTTCCAATAATATGGTTTTTAGTTTCGGATTTTGAATGTATTTCTCTTTCATGATGTGTTTTACCTCTGACTCCTCGACAGCTTCCCACCCATCAACTTTTATTGATGACCCTAACATTTTGGCGGTGTAGGGGTTTGACGTGTCCAATATCTGCTGTGCCGTCTTCCAACACCTAGCAAAGATAGCTCTTGTATATTGGATTGCTTGCTCTGCCGATTTGAGTTTTTTTCCATCTAATTCCAGGTCGCAGGGGTACATGTTTGAAAGGGGAGCCAAATGACCTTGAAAGCCAATAGTGTCTCCCACCTCTCGCGTTTTTGTATTTACAAGCTTTACCTGATCCGGTAGGTTTTCAAACCTGTTGTGGGGGTAATAGGTACCGTCTATAACCACCCCTGTTCCTTTCTGTTGTGCCATATATCCTTTTTTCCCTGCTTCTTTAGCGACAGCTCTAGATTCAGCTTTTTGTTTTGAGACTGTGGGATTTGGATCATCATTAATCCAAATATTTCTCATGTCTTGTCTGTTCTTCAGCTGATTTTTTCCTTTCATGATGTTGTCACGGAGAGACAAGGATTTCATTACAACTAGTATTGATCTTGGGTTTGCTCCTGTTCGTGTGATTCTTTGGGAATGTTCAATGTCTTCGGGTCTAATTTGCGGATGTATGAGTGAAAGAATGTCAAGGACTATGTCTATAGTATTTTCCCCTGCTGTTTCCTTTACCCCAACAATGATTAAATTCCTCCTCTTCGATGTATGGTCCATTTGGGCTAGTTGTAATTCAATCTGGTCAATCCTTCTCTCTAGATCTCTGCCGTGGCTTTGTAGTTTCGACTGGTTTGCTAAAAGTTCCTGTTTATCTTTCTCAAGGCTATCGACTTTCAGCTTCAGGTCATCAACGTTTGCTTGCACAAAGTTCACAGACTTTTGGTGATTTACAGAAGAAATGTTCAGAGATCTAAGTGTTTTACCTTGCTCCTTGAGCGTTTCACTTTGGACTGTTAGTTGATCATTTATTGTTTGAAGCATTTTCAGCAATATTGGGTGTGGCGGGTCCAAGTTGGAGTAATCAATTTCCGAACGGCCCTCCTCTGCTTCTTCCGCGCCCGCGTCGGTCACGGTCTGATTACCTTCCTTTTGTTGCTGTGGGCTGTACGTTGGGTTTTCTGTGTCATGCTTGGTCACGGTCTGATTCCCTGTAACCTTTGCCTTATTTCCCGTCGTTGATGATCTCCTTGTAGTGATATTCCCGCTATGAGCCCGATCTAATACTATTTTATCATCGTTTAGTCTCGGTTCAAAAATTTCATTTAGTTGAGAAGTGGAAGGGGACTTATCTGAATGTGGCAGTAGCTGATGCTTTTGTGAGCTTCGCTCATGCGGTGGTACATAAGCACAGGCCGAGGTGGTATCCATTATTGTTGACTTGATCTGACACTGTAACCGTCAACGATCCTCCGTGTAACTAAATAATCCGGTGGATATCTTCGATTGATCACAGTTATGTAAGTTCAGTGGGCATTCATAGGTCCGTATTTATTCCCAGATGTGTGTTAGCCACTGGTATATACTCCGTTTCTCAACAATCTTACCGCTCCGTATCACGCACACGTCCTACCTCCCCGCCATTCTCAGCCTATTTTATTGAATGCCAATGGATTGAATTGGAGTTATTGAACCAAAGGAATGTAATTATTGCTAACCTTTACAGACCACCATCAGGCGATGTAAATGACATGGTTGAATAATTTGAAAACTGCTTGGAAACTTGTGATTTAACTAAAAACGACATTTTTGTTATGGGTGATTTTAACATTGACTTTCTTGATAAGAAAAATGAATTAACAAAAAAATTGAATGAATGTTTGACGCAATATGGTTTGCATAAATTGATTAATGAACCAACTAGATACAGTTCAGAAAAAAATAGCTGTATTGATCAAATATTTACAAATTGTAGCATAATAAAAAATAGTGGTTGCTTAAACTTAAATCTAAGTGATCACGAATTAACTTTTGCACATAGAAAAAAATCCAACATTGTTAAAATGCCAGCTGAATTTAAAGGGAGGTCTTATAGGAATTATGATAAAGCTACATTTTTGACAAATATTAACAATCAAAACTGGGATGAATTTACAAACTCTGACTCACCTGACGATATGTGGAATATTATGAAAAATAATTTTGAAATAAGTTTAAATGAACTGTGCCCTATTAAAACCTTTAGGATTAAACAAATTAAAGAACCCTGGATCACTGATGAGTTATTGGAACTCATCAAGGACAAGGATATTGCATTGCGGAACGTAAAAAGAACCAAAAGTAAAGATGATTGGATCTTAGCAAGGAGACTACGAAACGAATGTGTTTCGAAAATAAGAAAGGCTAAAAGTGATTTTGTTAATTACACATTCAAATGATTCAAAGAAATTCTGGAAAGCTATTCAGAACATACTACCTAAGTCCAATCTTACTACTAAAATTATGCTAATTGACCAAAATTCTAAACTTAAAATAGCCGAAAATGAAACAGCTGATTATATAAATAAATTCTTTACAAATATTGGCCCAAATCTTGCTAAGAATCTAAATGATCCATGGATTTATAAAGGGAATATTTCTCAACTAAAATTACACGAGCTATGAGTAAATGAGCTTGAAATCCTTAATATTTGTAAAGATATCAAAACACACAAATCCTCGTCAGTGCATGGATTATCCAGTAGAATTCTGAAAGATGCTTTTGTGGGAAGGCCTGACTTGATTACTCATATTATAAATATTAGCTTACAAACTGGAACGTTTCCTGCTGATTGGAAATGTGCTAACATAATCCCGCTACAAAAGGATGGTGATAAAAATAATGTCTCGAATCTAAGACCTGTATCATTGTTACCTCTTCCTTCTAAAATTATTGAGAAAATAGTACATACTTATATCACAAACCACTTGGAAACTAATAAACTCCTTGATACTAAACAGGGTGGATTTAGGAAAAATAACTCAACAATCAATACTGTTTCATATTTTACGAATGACATTTTTAATGGAATTAACAATAGAAATATTACACTAGCAACATTCATTGATATGTCAAAAGCTTTTGATACTGTAAATCATAATATTCTTATCTCCAAATTGTCATACATAGGTTTAGATGGTTGTATTCTCAAATGGGTTACAAACTACTTAACTGGACGAAAACAACATACAACTGTAAATAATACTACATTAACGGATAGTGATATAATATGTGGCGTCCCACAAGGAAGTATATTAGGTCCTCTGTTGTTTTTAATTTACATAAATGATTTAGCATCTAGCCTAAAACAAACAGATTATTTTCTTTATGCAGATGATACCGTTATCTACAAATCGGGTGATATAGAATATATCACAAATGACATACAAGAGGACCTAAACAACTTTGCAAAATGGTGTGCCCAAAATAAACTTACAATCAATATTAAAAAAACCAAATATATTACTTACGGTCTGAAATCTCAAACACGTAAGATAAGAAACCATCACCTGTTTATTAATAATGGTAAATTAGAACGAGTTTCCTCTTACAAATATTTGGGTATGATCCTGGATATGAATTTGACATATAATAGACACTTAGAAAACTGTTTGAAAAATACCTCGTACAAAGTATATCTATTGACTAAAATCAGAAGATATATTAATTGTGACACTGCAATTATAATCTATAAGACAATGATTTTGCCCATAATTGAATATGGTTGTATATTGTACGATGGTACCAACAAAAAACTGACTAATAAACTACAAATTTTGCAAAACAGGGCCTTGAGAACATGTATAAATTCCCGAGTACATATCCCATTAATTAGACTTCATGAAATCTGCAAAATTGCTAGATTGGATTGTAGGAGGCAGATGTTCTTAAAATTATATATGTATAAGCAATTGTCGAATGATAAGATTGTAAATAGAAGAGATATTAGAACTAGGGCGCATGATGCTCCGTTATTCTTAACTTGTAAACCAAAAAGTGAATTGTATAAAAGAAATGTATTATATAAAGGAGCAATTATTTGGAACAATTTAGATGTAGACTCAAGAAACATAGATACTTTTGGAAATTTCAAAAATATGCAAAAAGAATGGTTGAAGAATACAATATTACCAAACATGGTCTGATTAATTATTTTTCGTCTGTGCTGTACCATTGTTTACTATGACTTTACTAATTTGCTACCCAATGTGTATTTGAATATGATATTTGTTTATTAATTGTGTCAGATTAACTCAAACATCCTATAAATTTACCTATTAATACTGGATATATAACCAATGAAATTGTAAATATTTGTCTTGTATTACTCTATTGTAAATAACAACATTGTAACTATGTGACTGATGCCAGATGTAAACTAGCATTGATTTGCTAATCTGTTTTGTCAGTATAATTAAACAAATTTAAAAAAAAAAAAAAATCTTACATAGAGACGATAAAAGATGCATCGCTTTATCTAGGGTAGATCTCCTGCCAGCGAAAATCTCAGCGAATCACAGAGAAATTTTCAGGTGTCTACCCACTACCAGTTACTTTCTCAGTACATGCTACATAGTAAATACTACAAAAATAACTGGATACCCCTATTTTAACCACCTAGTTGACTAGTTTAAGTTTATATAAACATGTATTATTTAGTTCAAGTACTATATTATATTATTCAACATGAGTGACAGCCCCAGCAACTATTCGGATTTCCTAATCGATTTGGCTAGTAATGATTCATCAATGGATGGTAACGAGGCCACACTTAGTTGGGGCCTCGATTTATCATTCCTCAATAATGTTGAGTCACGACCTGAATCTCCGGATAGTTCTGACAACTGTCAGTATCCAGCGGCGCAAATTAACTTTGGCCTTATCCCAAAAAATGATAAAGCCGCTGAACTTTGCGGATGAAGTGGATATTTCTTTTGGGAGATTATCCCCGCACAGTACAGCGACTTTTATCTCAAACCACACCATGTTACTACTGAAGACCACACCACTGACACGATGCGATCCCGTCCCACTTTTACAGAAGCTATGTGGGAGGGCTATAACATCGCGATGAGCCAGCTTATCAACAGTGGTAACCATAACGACTACTGTTTGGCGGTGTATCAACACCATGAGGACTCATGTTTCCGAGTTACCACAAGATACACCGTCAACAGTATAAAAACGCTTATGGTTTTCCTTGAGCAACATAAAGTGACATCTGTCTCACAGGCATTTTGTAAATGTAGAACCTGCGATTCCAATTCACTTTTGTTGGTCCTTTGTTCTGTTTCACATGTATACAACTACCCTGCAAGCTAAAAACAATTTTCATTCAGGCCATCAAAAATTTCTTTTCATACCAGGTTCAAATGAATTCTGTTTTCGGCCATAATGTGTTAGCGACTGAAGTAGACTGTAACTTTTTCAATGCGCAGTCTCTCTTTCACCCTACCATTGCCAAATCTATCAGAAATCCGCAGACCAGTATGTATACACCAACAAATGTGACAAAGAGAAATTGAAACAGCCAAAGATAAGGACGCTTGCCTGGAACTGTTCGCATTGTTTGATTTGTTTACTTCCCGGTAATGGGAACAATATTTTCATATGTCAAAAATGTAAATAATATGTATTATATACCCGCATTAGCACTTTGTGAACAATTTCAATGTAAATAAAAGATAACATCATGTATCGGTTTGTGACAATGTAAATATGTTTCTAATGAATAAAACTTGTAAATGCATTTTACATGTGTTTTTTTAATGCACTATGCTAGATGTGGTGAGTTGGCGGACTGCCGCTGATTAAACTACGACATATTAAGAATAAAATGCTTGTATATATTTACCTACTGTTGTTTACTTAATACGTGTATACATCTATATTAGTTATTGCCATGACGTGCTATTATAAACAGTGCTTGTATAAAATAAAGTTATATATGGAAAATGTGTTAGTTTCAATAAAAAATGTACATTTGAGAGATTGACTTTGTTGAGATTCTTTGTTCGGTCTGGACACATAAATGGGAGACAGTTTATAATTAGATAACCTGGTAAATGATAAGCCTGATTCTGTCTGTAGGAACCTAGCCGGTCTTGTTGGTAGAGTGTGCCCTGAAATGAGAAAAACTAGATAACTCTAAAGTAACATACAATTTATGCTAAAAACTAAAAAAAAGGTTGCAAATAACAATATATGAAATTGAAATAATTATGGGAGGAGACACACAGGCCTTATAGACATAATAGTTCTTAACATTTTTTTTTTTTTTTTTTTTTTATTATTGAACCATACTCAATTTCATGAATTGATCTTCCGTATAAGTATAAATATATCATGAATTAGATGAGATGAGTGTACAAGTACAACTGGCTTGATACAATATCTACCACCTAGCTAGTTTAAGCATCAGTGAAAAAATAAGTATCTTGCCATAATTATGAGTAATATATAATGTACATAATATGCAATTATAGGTTCATTTCATAAAAAATATGTCACATTGAGTCCATTGCAGTGCGGTTATAGATGGTATAGACATAATTATTATGACAATGAATTAAAGCCAACATATGAAACATATTCAGTAATATATTCATGATGCATAAATTTAAATCTTGATACAAATCAAAGCAGTTTAATATTTAGATAGCTAATTTAAAGTCATGTCGGGATGCTGCATATTGAACATCAATTGGCAAATTATTCCACATTGTTGCACCCCGGTAATAAGGGGATTTTTGATATAGTGATGTGTTGACCCTATTTATCCTGAATATTATACCATCAGCTTGCCGAGTTTGCCTGTTATAATTTTGTAAGAATTCATCAGTTTCTCGATAATTATAAAATAGCAATAACAATTGTCGCTCCCGACGGTCTTCTAAGAATTCCATTCTTGCCATTTGATGCAGAACATTTACATCAATATCCCTAGGGTTATATATATCATAACATAACCTCAAAGCTTATAAACTAACTTAGGCTAATCTAAAGAAAAGTCTGAAGAAAATAACCAGAGTGTGCCTGTCGTAGGCATGCCTAGTACTGCTAGCTGTATGGGTTGTATTTTGTGGCAGTAGTTGATTTACACGTTAACCGACAATTTAAGGTGCCACACTCCTTTTTTCGGTCCTGGAGATGGGAATTAAAGCTGGTGGGGTAGGAATCGCGTCACCGGGTCTTTTTTTAGTGTTTACAATTGTGTAGGTCGGTACAAAAAATTGTTGCAAACCGAAAAGCGGGATATTCCAATCCATGGAGTGCACAAGGTTTAGTGGGATCATTCATTGACAGCCCAGAGGCATTACAATCAACATTTTAACATTACGGTGAAGCGTCTTTGTTTGAGAAAGTTGGTGAACATGACTTAAGTTCGCGCATAGGACTATAACAATTGTAAGTGAACGGATAGTTTTGCCCAGACTGTACATCAGTAATGTTGACACCGACTATGATTAGCCTTTTTACGCTCTTATCTTGGGCAATGGGTTTAATGGTCTGGACGCACCTTGACACATGGACGGACATAGGCGATTAAACTCGAACTTTGCACAGTTATATTGATGCACTGGTCTAGCGCAATTGCAGCACACTAACCCTGTACTTGTGCTTTTACACTTGCACACAACTCTTTTGTGCCAATGGGTGGGACTGGTATGACTGTGGTGATTAGGCATCATATGCCTTGATGCTCGGATGGGGGGATTAAGACTGACACCACACGGAAAAACGCACCTACTGACGCCCGACGCCTGCAAAGTGTCAAAGGGGAGTTGACTTTGTGAGCGGGTAGGCAGGGCATAGTTAAACTGCGACATGCTATGCACTGGTACCACAAGCAGATTGTGAAGATACTATGCTGGAGAAGCAAAGACCGACTGCACTAACTTTGCCCGTCTGGCAAATTGTGACTTCGCGCAGCATGTTGTGGCAAAGACACAAGTCTCCTAATTCCTGTGATTCATACCCAGTTAAAGCATGTCCTATACACTGTCTAATTACTTTTTATATCACATCCATGTGATTTGGTTCTTTTTAAATAATTGACAAAATTTTTATTATTGAAAATATTCTAGCATGAAATCTGATTCAGTGACATATTTTATTTTACATGTTTGAATTCCGGATTTTGAACTCTATAATCGTGCTGATTTTGATAACTATTTGAGCATTTTGAATTCACGGATGCATCACCTTGAGCAAAATTATGTCATATGCTAGCCATCATTAGCCATAGAGTTTCCTACTTCACCCAGGGTGAAAAAGTATAGGTATTAGTCACACGGTAGTCCAGCTCCATAAGTCAATACTATACCCACGGATCTCTAACAGTAACAAATACCCAGCTGTGAAGTCTGATTACTCATGATCAAGTAACATACCCCTTCAGTTCACTGCACACAGTTGTTTCCTTAGTCCAACCTATCCTATGGTCATTCATGAATACCACCAGCAATGACTTATTATACCTGACTTCAATTCAAATATTATCCCTTCTGTTCTGGTTCTTGATCTCCGCCGCTACACTATAGGGACTGCCCATATGTATATCATCCTTTATGTATTCTTTCCGTCTCCCCAGCACAATACCTCATTAAGCAGATGACACTCTCATACTTTCATATACTACGATTCCATGGTAGTCTCAGCTCCCCTCTGATACCGTCTGTATATACATTATTTTATTACAGACTTATTACTTGTTTTGTTATTATCTTATATCAGTGCTAATAGTATCCAGTGACTTTGTCCTATCACTTAACCAGAAGCAACCCCTATTCTACATAAAATAAATAGACGGAATATTACTTAGTATAATACATATTTTATAACCTATTAGCCTGAGGCTTCTGCCTCGATACACAATACCAATTCTTCACAATTAGTATTGTATATAAATTTGTGTCATGGTTTGTGAAGGAATTACTGAAAGTGTAACATAATAAGGATTTTTTTACCATACCTATATAATCTTTTTAATTGAAATGATAATGCTTAATCATGTAATTATGTATATTATGTTTAAAGATAAGAAATGATTATAGAAATACATACATATATATATATATATATATATACCACAGAATTATTTTTTTTAGAATCGGTTTAAAAATTAAAATTGATTATTTAGGTCACTAGGTCTTTCAATGATATTTTAGACAAATATGCCATGCTAATGGAATTTTAGGAACTGTTGTTAACATTTCTGCATTATGTAATATGTACTGAATAATTGTTATTCATATGTTCTTTTATATACATAAAAGAAGCAGCAGTAAATACATTTAACCTACTTCATATTACAAATAGAGATATTAGGTGAGTATATCTTGGTTGACCTGATTTACCTTGCTTGTATATAATGACTATCATTCATTGTCTCTCATTATATTTAAAAAATAATAATTTCAGAGTCTTTATCAAACATGAATTAGTATTACTGGTAGCAGTTTTCTTTGTTTTGCATTGATTAAACATCATTAAACATTAAACAGGGTCAACATTATTGAAAAATAGGTCACATTGAAAAGTTAAGGCTTGTATTATTATTCGACCTACATTATCAAAGCTTTTGGCCTAAACCGTATATAGGAGAGACATCAAAATCTGATATTCTCATTGACGATTTGGATTTATCACATCAGTGGCGTGTAAGTCACCCTTTATTGTTTTTTTTCAGAATATTGGAAAGAAAACAGTTTCGCTGGCATTAATTCTATATCAATCACACAAGTTATTATATCAGTAAAACACATACATCCCACTATACATGGTTTATGTTGTGAGAAAAAACAGCATCTCCTAAATCCCATTTCACAGAATTGAATAGGGTCTATAGATATTCTAGTACCTTAATCATTGAAGGAACATGTGCAATGTAATACAACATAAAGAAGATATAACTTTAATCTTAATCTATTATAGCCTTGATTAGATTAATTGTTTAAGATTTCATTTGCCGAGTAACCAAAGATCTTATCTGACAAAATTAATGGCGGTTTTGAAAAATCATTGATTGTAATGATTTGTATTACTTAGACAGCATGAATGTGCATTCATTTATCAGAGCATTACTAGTTTTCACTCTTTTAACGTGCTTTATGTTACAAGCATAAACACGGGTTTTGGGAGAAAAGAAATATCCAAAATATTTACAGTAGCTTTGGTAGCATTAAATGGAATTTATGTAGATACAACCTTCCGTCCTCAATTGTTTTAAAAAAATATTAATTTGAAATTATGTTAGCAACCAAAGGTTGTATCTCCTAAAGTCTATTAATGATTAAATGTAAAGAAGTAAAATGTTTATGATTTGATAGAAATATGGAAATAATGATCTTTTACAGGTGATGCCTATATAATATCATAGATTTCATGACATCACTTCAGTTTAATTACCATATTGTCATTTATGCTAGCAAAACTGAAAATAATGTTTTTGCTCAAAATCTAAATTATTGGTTCAGTCAGCAAAAGTTTATATTTTTACAATTATATTCATAAATAAAACCATAAAATGTTGTATCTTTTCGTTTTGTCATATGGCATTATCAAAAATGATAATTTTTATAAAAAAAAACTATATTTTCACGTTTTAAAAATCAGATACAACTTTTGGTTACTCCCAGAATAGGAAACTAGAGAAAAAATGACCTCTGTTTATTAATCTATAAAATTCCAAATACATTTCTAATTTTCAAAAACTTTTATTTTCTGCAAAATTCACTGAGAGCGAGAAAATACCTATAATGATGAAAAGAAAACACATTTTCTTAGATCTAATGTTTTGTTATTCACTCATCAATATACCTAATACCTCATTTTAAAGAACATCTTTGTCACAAAAAATTATTATTCTCGAATTATAACCTCCATCTAGGATCAGCCTGAATTTGTGGTACTTTAAGGAGGTAGGGGTAGTCATAAAATGAACATCAAGCTAAAATCCAGATGACATATCATATAATCTTCACAACTCTTGAATTCAGTTCTCATGGAATGAAGGACAAAGTATCAAAAGTCTTAAATCTTAATATTTTACTTTCAAATCAGCATTCAAGTTTTCTAGGAGCTGTTGTGATTAATCTAGGGCTATCAAGGGAAAGTACAGATTTTCACCTCAATTTGAAATACACAGCATTATTTCTATAAATGCAGAATCTGGATATCCCTGATCAATCTTTAACTGTCAGCATCTGTTAAGGTTAAAATAGAAATTTAATTGTCTGTGTAGTAAAACACTTCCAGGTACTTCTAGGCCTTACTTATATATCCGTCTAAGGTTTAGGCAAATATCTGTTATCTAAATCAAAATAGCTGAATTTTCTCAAGGGTATTTATATAAATCTTTTCGGATGAGATTTTGAATGAAATTATTTTTGTTGTGTATACGGTTGGTAAGTATTAAGGTAATTTCATAATGCTTTTAAATCCCAAATAAGAAAGAAGATTTGTTATGTGCCTACAATTTAAATGATTTAGATATTATCAGAGATGACCTACCTTGCATTAATATCTTAAATGTTAAAGTCCTATGGTTTTATATACAACCAAAGATTACAAAAAAAATATTGATTGCTAATATTTCTAACCCACCAAGTTGGAATATTGATATATTTCTCAAAACTATCAAAAATAATTTTTAAAATGTAGATTCTTCTAAATCTGAATTCTTTGTGATGGGACATTTCAAAGAAAGGGGCCAGTGAAATTAAAAATTTTATAAATTCTCGTCCAATACTTTAGATTTAATTTTGAAAATGAGGAATATCAAATTCTTCTACAAATAATACAATTTTTATATATTGCACAAAGGTAGAGAGTAATTCACTTTGCGCATGAAATTAGTTGTATAGTGAAGAGAGCGTCACCAGTTGCAAATAAGGGAATTAAAGAAAGTATTCCAAATTAAAGGAATTGTTATATCACATAGTATAAAGGCAGCACGAGCTACTGGTCGGTGTAAATATACCTGTCGCGTAATAGCCGACAGGGCGCATCTCCCAGCGAGCATTGATGCTCGAGGAAAAATCAATATCAGACTGCTATATATAGGGCATTACACTGGCATTGTACGAATATAAGTGATCCACCGAATAAACCTGACTTACAGCCAAGCGTTGTTTGCGTTATGGAAATGAGCGCCCATCTCGTGAACTTACCTACCATTTGACTAGCAACAACTGAAGGAGTAGTAAAAGCAGAAACAGTAAACCTCATAAGTAGTTCCCCAGTTCTTAATCAACACCATAAACCAACAACTAGCGTTCAACACCATGAACTTTTTACATTACTACTAACATTTTGCAGACATCATCAATGGTCAATGTAAGCAACATACTGAATCGATTACATTAAAAATATAACATCCTGGAGTTATGTGCTTGTCCCCTTTAAAGATAAATTGAACAAACCACAAAGAGCTAAAGAACCTAAACACTTGTGAAACTTTAGTCACTCTGGCAATATTAGCCAGCTTATCAGAGAATTGAAAATGTAATTGGTGTGTAAAATAAATAATCATAGAATAAGAAAAGGCACAGTTATTGCTTCCCAAAAAGGAAGGATGCCAAAAACACGATTTAGAGGTTTTGCCAACATGTATGTAAAAATAACGCGAAGTATAATAATTATACTTCACGTTGGGTCGCATTGGGACACAACGCGACCCAACGCATAATGTGATATAGGCTTAATTCACCCCCAGTGTGAGTCAGACACGTTGGGCAATGCTACCCGATGCAACCAGACACCCAACGCATAGTATATCTAGGGCTTAAGTTCCACAAAACCTAGAAACTCTTCATGAACACAGTTAGTGAAGTTCAACGACAAAGAATCTTAAACACTCTAGTTGATTAAAATCAAAATTTGTTCTCATCATTGGCTATAAAGTGGTACCAGTGATATTGGATTCTTTTTATTGCAGATCAAGACACGTAAGCAATCTAGCCATTACCGGTAATTAGCAAAACGAAAATGAAAGTGACAGCCACTCTTCTCATCTTTGGGATTCTGAACTGCCGTATGTATTAAAGTTTGTGTAATATCTGTTGGGACTTACAATCAAGATGACATTTCTAAAAATCCGTAATGGTCAGTGTAAATCAGGGAATATCCAGTTATTTTATACTGTAGCCAGAAGAAACCCAAGGTCTAAGACAACTATATTTTTCATGAAAATGATTACCCAATACTGTATGAACCAAAATTCTATATCGACCAACCTTTAACTATGGGATTCTAATAATAATTATGTATGCATTTAAGGGAAACACAAACAGTAAAATAATTATTTGGGAAAGGCAAAATAAGATTCCAATGGGTTAGAATACCTCACATGTTTTACAGAAAGTAGAAAGGTGAGTTATACAATAGGTGTTCCTTGTAAATGTAAATGCCTAGGCTGTTCGTTAAAAACAAATTCAAGGGAAATTGGGATTAGGTCAAGCCCATTGAGCTATGTTGGGGTTTCGGGGCTTCCTGGACCTTCAACCTAAGCCTCAAGTAAATGTAAGGGAGTGTTAATTGAGTTGAATACTTTTGTGAACAATAATTTTTGAGGTGATTGACATTTCAAAGCTTTCAAGTCCACAGAATTTTGTGTCATATCAATTTTGTGTCATACTATCTTTGTGTCAGATTTACTTTCGGTGTATTCTAAGCACTTCATCAAATAATTAATTTTATCCGAACATTACACAATAATACCTCTAGTTCTAGAAGTCAAACAAGCTGTCTTGTTGATATGAATGGAAATGTACAACATTTTCAGGGAAACTGCAAAGTAGTACTGACATAAACGTGGAGTATGGCAACTCAAAGTAAACGAGCCTTCATCAAGTCCAACAGCTTGCCAGTTTAACGGTACTTGATGCCAATCAGGGCACCACCTGGCTCATAAATTAAGAACTACAACAAAATTATCTTTTTAAAGCAGTTTTAGACTCTTTAAAGGTTGAATAGTAATAAATGAAGTTTCAATCCTGATAAAGGCCCTAACGGGTTGAAACATGTTGGTTCGCTGCATTAAAGAACAAACCAGTACGAAAAATGTCATTGGGTTTGGTATGTCATAATATCTATAGAGGGAGGGGCCAAGGACCATAAATTAGTATACTGCCATGATCAATACCATCCAGGGAATAAATATACCAAATTTCATGCTTTTATCTCTAATAGTTTTTATTTTATTCACATTTGTCTCCTTCAAACTGAGTTTCCCTATCTGCACCTGACAGTACCTGCACATGTTAAGTTTAAATCTGTTTACCAATGACAGTTTAGATCAATGCTATGTTTAAATCTTTTTCTTCATGTCTATCTCCTTTCGTTATATATATATCTAAATTGGAGCTTAGCAAGGTCTATCGTATGGTGAATAATGACACAGTGACAACACAAATTCCATTAAAATATAGAATATCAAAATAGTTGTGAACACCACGAATGCTTGTTAAAACTAATTATCTTTGGAAGAATAGAGAGAAGTTTGGAAGAATAATTTGGATTGCCTCTACTGGCATGGGCCTAAATCTCACCGCTTAAAATCTGACCTCTGCTCCCTTTCACCGTCTGTCACAGCATGTCAATTTCACGGCTACCCGTGCCTCTCCCAGTCGGTGGGGGAGGGGGCCTCCTGGGCCACCCAACCATGACTGAGGGGGGGGGGGGGGGTGATGACTGTATAAGGAAGGGTCTAGATTGACCGTAAAAGGTCCCCCATGTAAATCCCTTAAATAAAACTGTTACTAATAACCTAACACACAGAGCAATTATCTGTTTGTGATGTCACAAGCAGAACAGTTGAAAAATGATAAAACTGAAAAAATAACAATATTCAATTTATCTAAGAGTTTTTATGAGCCCATAATAATTTAAGATTACCAAATAAAATTATTCAAGAAAAAAAAAAAAAAAAACTTATATTATGGAATTTAACATTTTGAAATTCAAATATAACAGTTCTTTTGTGTGAAGTCACACACAGACTTGTGTTTTTCTTGGTATTAGAGGAATGAGATGTTCCTTTAAAATTAAACCATTTTTCTCACATAAAGAGTTAATCAGTAGCATTGAAATTTGGCATCTGCAAATTTTAGTGTAAAATAATCAGACCTGGAATTTCACTGGCCCCTCTCTTTAAGTGAAGTATAGTTAAGCCGTTTCCCTTCCATATGGATATCCAATTTCCAAAATAAAGATCATTATTTCAATATTTTTCAGTATAACTATTCTCAGAAATAACGAATAGTTTAGGTTTAAATATTTGCTCTGATAGTAATGCACTAAAGTAGTGCAATATATACATAAAGCTTTTCTGGGATTATATGTGGAGTTACCAGGTCGGTGGGGAAAGCTTCCAGGCAATGTTGTTTGTCTTGGGGGCTTACCTATTAGACGACTGGAAGCCATTTGTCTCCCTCTGATCTGCCAGAACCGGAACCCAAAACTTGGGTAGGATTGTCAGGCTCCCTTGTCCAGACTGGCTGGTGTACTGTGGGTCCGTTCACACACAGCTGCCCATGGCTTCTATTCGCCAAACCAGCAGCCCTGAAGGCATGCAGTGGAATACCCACATAAGAGGGCTGCTGGTGGTCAGACACACATTGGGAAACGAGCACCTGTTAATGTGCGAGTCATTTGAGCTGGTTGGTGAAGGATAAACATATGTGACCCGATCTGACAAAATGAGTCGAATGTCGTGGAGATACAATTTTGAGTTAGTTAGATATGTTGTTCAGCGCAAAAAGAGCTTCATTTTGATATCAAGATTGTATTTGTACGATGATTAGGGGCAAAGTTAGGTTTTTCCCTATACAAGGTAGGCTGGAAACTTGATTCAGAGAAAAACGCGGTTAAAGTTTGTATGTGCAGCTTTCATTACACCTGGTCGGAATTCCTTGGATACCACTAGAAGTTTATGTCCCATAAACTTGAGACTTGGAATATACATTTGAGACTAGTTGAACTACAAAATACTTTGAAATCATGCTTTAGAAATTGAAACTTTAATCATGCCGGCCTTGTAAAGATAAAGTACAATTCCAGTAAATCTGCATCTGAAAATGAAAAACTTAAGCTAGAGGGCAAGCTCAAACAGTCACAATACCTGTTCTAGTAGGCTGAATTGAAGTCACAACGACTTGTAAAGAGTCTATGGGAATGTTCAAGTGTATTTTAGCCTGTTTTGCCATAAATAATTAGTGTCATAGTTCCAGGTAAGGTGAATAAAAGTTCCATAAAAGTTGAAACATCATAAAACGTCTTTGTGATTAAACTGGGAGTCTAAAACAACCCCAAAGGCACGAAAGTACCAATTAAATAGAAGATTTGAACTATATACATGTATATTCTAGTCTATGATTCTAGTTGATAGATGATGTAGACCGACCACGGCCCCGCCCCAAACTTTGGCTGCGTTTATGTTTGGGTGGGGGAGTGGCCTCTGGGGAAGTGTCTGAGTCTGTGTCCATGTCATGTCGCATTTGGGCTGCTGTCTCTGTGTCTGAGTCCTCTGAGCCCGAGTCCGAGGTTTGCCCTCAACCCCAACCTTGACCTCAGCCTCGCCCCCGACCTCGTCCTTGCCCCCGACCTCGGCCTCGGCCTCGCCCCCAACTTCGGCACCTTCCTCTACCACGGCCATGTTCTGGTGCCTCCACCACCACCTCCTCCTCCTCCCCTGCATCTCCACCTCCACCTGCTCTTGAGGGCCCTGCACCTGCATCTGGCCTCGGTACCTCTGCTGCAGGCTCAGGTTCCGTGGGCTTGGGGCACATAACGTCTTTGGTCTTTTCTGTGCAGAAGTCTAAGATGTTTTTGAAGAGGTACCACTGCCTACGAAGGTGAAGCCCGGGGGAAGGTGTGACCGGTGGTGGGACCTTTGGGACGGCTCCAGGGTCCACAGTGAGCATGTCCATTTCTTCAGGCTCAGAGTCAATATACTGTCATACAGTCACCTTCCCCGGGCTGTTTGATGAGAACATAAAGTGATGATACTGCTTGATCCCTTTTATTGGGTGGTTGAATGGGGTCAGGAAGGCTTGGCAGTTATAGGTTGGGATAAAGACCCCATCTTCTGACCCACACAGCTGAGGGATGTTGACTTCCTTTTGGGTGCTGTCCCGGACCGTCTTGGCCAGGTCAGCAAGGCAGGACACCTCGGCATGGCGGAACCGCTGCTTGAGGAGACCGAAGCACCAGTCGGGGGCAAACTTGGTGTGGCCGGTTATGAGAAAGTTCAAAGTGATCTGCTTATGCAGACCAGTCAGGACCTGCCACATAAGATAGCCAAGCACATTTTGTTCTTGTTTTGCCTACTGCAGTTGTCACAGTGGAGGTCAAGCAGCCGTTCACAGAGGGAGTAGTTGGCAAAGTAGTGGTGGAGGTAGGAGATGTCAGCGTTTGAACCCTTGCTGCCGCAGTGTGACTCATCAATAAGATAGTTTACTTGACGGGGGATGGCTTAGGCACACACGCCAAAGATGCCTACTTTGCGTGGGACGAGGAAGTAGAGGGGTCCTGGCTGCATGGGGAAGGAGGGGAGGTGGACCTGCTGTGCGTAGTCAAAAGATAAATGCTCCCGGATGTCAGAGGAGCAGGGAGTGTGTGGCCCGAGTGCCGGGCGGCCTGCCTCGGCATACTGCTTGGCAGCGGTAGTCAGTTCCTGGTAGAACTCCCGTTCCTTGGCCACCACATCCAGGTGCTTCTGCTGCTTCTTTAACTTTGCCTGTTTAACTACTTCAGGGAGGTTAGAGGAGTAGGAGATGTCACGGTTGTTCCTCTGACACTCCCAGCACAGGCCAGTCATAGGGTGAGAACACACAATACAGGGTAGCAACTGGCGCCAGAGTTTACAAAAGGTGGTCAAGGCAACCTGACGGTGGGCTTCCCCGATCGCCTTTAGATACAGTTTATGCACTTCTACCTTTCTTGTTCTGGAGGGGAGGAGGAGGATGTCGTTGCGTTTGTGCGTGGAGACTCGGCCGGGGAGGACGAGGGCATAGGTTTCGGCGTAGGAGTTGATAAAGTCAACTACCTGGCGGACGTCTCAGAGGTTGAGTGAACAGGTGTTGCCCTTGCGTCCGCTGGACATCTTACTACGGGATACGACCCCGTTATCCCGATACCACTTGCTGATGGCGGTCATCTTGTTGATACTGCAGCTGAAAAACGAGAACACAAAACTTAAAATTGGGAATGGAATGAGCTTGGATCCCGGAGATAGCAGGTTTGGTTACATAATTATCTACATTTTAATAACTTACTGCAGAACACAGGTTTAGGAACTACTTACACAGAGAACGTTAGCTGCAGAGATGAATAATTACCTGTAAAGAAAGAACAGGGTGTCCCGGCAGACCTTCTTGCCCCCGACGGTGTAGTGGCTATGTTGGTACTGCCTCTCACCCTTGCCCTTATTCCCCTTCTTCCAGGTTAACAGCTGTGCCGAGGTGTCAGTACAGGCACTTGTAACGCCCAATAGGAGCATGTCCTTCTTCCCTGGAATGAAGACCCGACACAGAACTTTAGTGATGTACGAGCGACCGACTTCGGGGGAAAAAAAGTTTAAGAACTCTACACATGGGTCTACTCCCTAGGTTACTGAGGTTACTTGGCCTAAAATCTCATGTCGATGCCACAGAGGTAAAGTTACAGCCTCTAGGTGGTCATACAGGTATTATAGATGACAAACTATCTGTATTTAAGACGAATAATAGCATGGTCATCGGCCCCACCTGGAGTCAGCTGGGCAACCTCCTGTTGTTTGTCAAGATGCTCCGCCAGTGAGAACTGGACAGAACATGGGCCGTTGTTGTGGTACTTACACGAGCACCTAAACATGACGAAAGTCGACATTAATGTCAAAGATATGTAGGGGCACCCCTATAGATTGAATTAGGTGCATTAGATGGTCGCTAAGAACTTTTAATTAGGCATGAGAGAGCATAACGGTCAACGCCGTCCATTGGTCAAGTGCGAGACGCCATTAACTAGGTCACGGCGGCGTACCTTCAGTAATTGTTGATTTTGAACATAAAGACAGATAGAAACATGAAAATAATTACGGTGTATCTTAGAAAACATGTTTGGGCGACTTTTGATGGCAGGGCAGTTCTAACGGTTCGGTGGATCCTGAGGCCCCTCCAAAGCCTCTATATCCTGTTCAGACAGGGTAGCATCCTCCTCCCCCTCCGATAAGTCCCCATCGTCCTCGGCAAAGACGAAGTAATGTTCCACGAGGTCTCGCCATTGATCATCGTTGTCACCGCCATGAAGATTAGTCCGATCTATTGTGTCTATCGCTGCTGCCACGGCCTCCTCACGCTCCTTCGGGGTAGCCATCGAATCCTAACAATCTTGGGATCCAAACTGCACTTGTAGTTCAAACAATAAAACTCTCATTAACACGTCAGGCCTCATCGAAAACGCACCTGCTTCTGCCGATCGGACCTTTAAATTTCATAAACAGCCACGCTTCCGGACACCGAGGGCATCTTAGCCAATCAGAGAGCTCGGTTCACAACATGTGACCTCCTTAACGACGATTGTTTACGGCAACGGCTTTCACGATCCGCCTTCTGATTGGTCCATCCCCGTCCAAATTCAAAATTCGATGATGCGATTGGCTAGAGGAGGTCCCGCTCTTTTCGGCGGTCCCAAAAGTTCTTGGGTTATCAACTCCTAAAACCGGCTTGCAAGTCGGCAAAATTGCGAAAAATTGGCGTCTCAGGAGCCTTTTGTTCTAACTCACTGAAGCAGAAGAACGACTTTGGGGGCCATTCTAACACACTTAGAATTTGAATTTCATAAAAATATTTTGGGAAATGATAGTCCTGGAATAAAAGATTAAGAAAATGCAAAAAAGTCATTTTCGATGGTGGGGCCAATTTTCAACTTCAGAGGCCCATATTTCAGTTTGACTGCGTGCGACTTGCGACTCATTTTGTTGGATCGGGTCAAATATCAATTATCATTTGTAGCGGCCCGCTGCGCGCATTAGGCTGTGTGGATCTGAGGAGATTTATAGACTTTTTTGTTGCGTCCGCTCCATATATAAGCGAGCAGGACGGTGCCCAACCCAGAGGCAGGAACTTATTGCTAAGGGGAGGTGTGTCGTTTGGTAGGGAGAAATTGAGGCTTGGGTGAACATTGCAGATATATGGGGAGATGTGGATCTTGACTCAATGTAGACTCTGGATACTCTTGGGGATATTCTGCTATCATAGGTATCTTGACACAATGGGAATTTGGACTCAATATGGACAATGGAGATCCTAGGATGGATTCCTAGAAACTGTAAGTAGATCTAACATTAGATTGTGTAGAGCATGCATAAAGCACGAGTGTGAACACCTTTCCATCGGTAAAGATTCATGTTGAGTGTATTCAAAACACTGTGTATATGAGCCACCGTGTGGGCAGAGAGCATGAGCAGGCCTAGATACATTAGTAGCAGCAGTGAGAGCTGCTGCTTACACTATGCTATAAAGGGGTGAGAATTGCGCCATGTATGATCAGACTTAAAATATTTATAAAACCAACATTTGTACCTCAGCCAAGTGTTGTCCGCATTTTGGATTTGAACGCACCATTTTGTGGAATTTATTACCACTTGTCTAGTAAAAATAAAGATAATGATGAAGATAAAGAGTTATGGCGGGAGGCTAGATGTGCGTTGGAGTACAGAGGTGAAGTTTGATGAAGGATCTGAGGATAAAAAGTGACCATATGTACCAGTTTTGTGCAATCTGAGCTATGAACAGTCAGGGAACACAGGGATTGTTACGTTAATTCAGTAGATGATTGGTGAAGCAGAGGATTCAAGGGATTGGATCAACGGAACCTGACACGCAGATTCAAAACAACAATGGCTGCTGCAAGTGCATACATACCGCCACATGAAAGATCGATGCACAAGAATCCAGCTAAGTCAACCCCTACTACCTCTGATCATGATAACATATTTGAGCCTAGAGAAGCACTCAGTAATGTGACGATAAGAAAACTATCCATATCCAGCATTGTGCAAAAACAACCTCCCTTGCCTGACCCTGAAATCACTGACCTGTGTCATTACTTAGATTCAAGTAAAACAGGTGCTGTAAACCCTCTCAATGCTGTAGATTCGGATGGGCTAAAAGGATCTGAGAAAATTCTTTAGGACAGGTTACAGGAGGCACAACAAGCAGTTGACCTTCCACACCCTATACTACTAGATTTACTGGTGAAAATCAATGATCAACTGAAAGATCATGGCGAGACATTGAAGGAACTGCGCATATCAACAGCCAACTCCAACAAGTCAGTAATGAAAGATGAAATACGACAATTGACCAAAGATAAAATCACCTTAGAGAAAAAGAATGAAAGGCTTGAAAGGCAAAGCAGAGACCTAGACAGGCGGATGGCGGATATTGAATCCCAAATGGCACAGTTGGACCATGCTAACAGACGTAGAAACATGCTGATAGCAGGTGTGAGAGAAACCCCAAGTGGGAACACCCTTGACATTGCCCTTGATATTATAATGGCAATAGACCAATCCTTCTCATCACAAGAGATCACAAGAGACCAGGCCAGCAAAACAAACCTATCATGGTAGTTTTCAAGTCCGTCACAAGGAGAGATTTTATCATCAGAAATAAGAAAAATCTTAAAGACAAATGGGAACTAAAGTCAATCTGGCTGAATGATGACCCAAATCCTGTGTTCTTTAAACAACGAACGGAGGCAAGAGCCTTGATGAAGGAGGCAAATAAACAAGGGTTTACGGCCAGGCAGAGGGGTACCGGTATAGTAGTCAGGGACGTCTTTTACCCCCACCACAAGTTCGACGAACTGCCTGAATGCATAACGCTAGAATCGACCAAGACGCGCAGGGAACACAATACTGTAGGTTTCCAGGGCCATCTTGCTCCACTCTCAAACATGTTTGCTTGTGATATCTTGCTTGATGGAATCACATTTTCATCCACAGAACGAGCAATCCAATTCCTGAGAGCAAAATTCGGAGGAGCTGAAAAGGTAGCTCAAAAAATTCTAGATACACAAAACCCATATACGGCTAAAACTCTGGGAAATAGTATCCAAGTGGATGGTTGGCAACAGGTTGAAGAAGTTGAAGTGCATAGATTGATTAAAGAAAAATTCCTTCAGAACCAAAAACTGCGACAGATCCTGTTGAACACTGGTACAGACCAGCTACTTGAATGCACTTCAAACAAGAAATGGGCTGCCGGCATCACCATAGACAGTAAACTGTTTGGAACAGGAAGATACCCAGGACAGAATCTTACAGGATTCATGCTTGAAGAGTTAAGTACGGAATTCAGAGAGTATGAGGAGGATGCTGCACAAAAGTCAGGAGGGGCAATACCTGTAGATGGGAAAGCAGTAATCACAGATGACAAAACACCATCAGTAGAGACTCAGTCAAAAAGTCGAACGAACGTGCCACGGAGGGGCGAGGCGGTGGAGCAGAAAGCTGACACAAAGGACCTGACCAGTGACGCGAGCACACAAATTCATAAACAACAAGCCCCGGGGGACACCAATATCGGGACAAAGGATCTGGCCAAAAATACGGACGTCAGCACGAAGGAAATAGCTGAGAAATACAGACGTTCGGATCCAACCACTTCTAACAACCAGGAAATAAGCTAAGTGACGAATTGAAAACTATTACTGCGCTAGCTGTATATATTGTAAATAATGACTGCACTATTACTCACAGACTCTCGCGGGCGAGGCACACGCACTCTTTTTGACCAGCGAGCCCCAAACGTGGTTATTGTGAAGGTTTATAAAGGTGCCGATCTTAGCAGACTCTTCAAAAAAAGCACACAGAATCTTGAGAGTGGCACAGTTCAAGGTTGTGATAATGGCAGGAGGTATCTGTAACATCACAAGGTTGGATAGTAACCATAAGGTACACCTGCAAACAAAGTCAGTACGCAAAATTACAAAGAAAATGGAAAAGCTAATCCATACTGGCAAGCAAAAGCTCAGTTCGGACTATCCACATGTGAGAATTGTCATTGCCCCGACCAATGGTCTGGATCCTGAGAGATTCAACAAGGAACCTGCATGTAGAGGAGATCAGGTTAAGCTCAACAAAATGTTAACTGAACTCAACAAAATCCTAGTGAACAGCAACGACAGGGATATTACAATCCCCTGGTTATCCAAAAAAAATCATTGCTGTAAAGGGAATGGTAGATATGCACACAAGTATAAATTACTGCATGATGGGGTTCACTACGCATGGAAGGTCCGAATGCACTGTGTGGAAGAAGTTTGTAAGTGTCTTGCAGACATGTAAACACATTGAATAACGATGAAGGATCAGTCATACTGTCTTTTGATGAGATTGATGAGCCATTGATATATTCAGTTATGATGGACTAACTATCTTGGTGTGTTCTACGAGCCACCATATTCATATTCAGCTCATAGTGTTCAGGAACACAGTAACTCGTATGGAAACAACAATATGGCGGGTTCTACGAGCCACCATATCACTTTACATATTATAATAACCTTGGAATGGAAGATGAACTAAGTCTTTACAACTTGGAATTCATAACATATGGATGGTGTGTTCTACGAGCCGCCATACATATAGTTATTGGAGAAGAACTTAAATAGACATTATGACTATTTCACTCAACCAGCTGTTGATGGACAATATTTTAGTTTATTCTTTTTAAAAATAAATAAGCTTACATAACATTATTGTATCGTAGCTGAAATTTAAAAATTCTTTCAGAATTCCTGAATGTTGATTCCTTAAATATTAAATGATGATGATAGAAAATATACAACGTGGATCCACCTGTTCGATGAGCTAGGGGAGAATACCTGGTGCATAGCCAAATGGTAGTCATGTTGTACTTCACCTCTGTCATCATCACTAACACCAAACGCCATACATAGATTTCAACATTCACTCGTTATCACATCATTTCACCTCATCATCACAAAGAAGGTTCATGATATCTGTCTATCTTTCAACACATGTGGTTCGATTATTGTCATAAATGAATGAGCATGATATTGACGTTATTAATAATAATAAAGGGTTTAAAGTCGTACATATAAACATCAGAAGTATTATTAATAAAATTGATCAAATACGTAATTATTTCATGGGGGCTGACATACTAATGATAAGTGAGACTTGGTTGAATGATTCAATACCAGACACTGCTATCCAAATTAAAGGTTTTAATTTAGTTAGGAAGGACAGGAACAGGGGTGCAAAGAAAGGTGGTGGTATTTGTATGTATATAAAGGACAATATACGATTCACCTTAATTGAACCCAAGCATGATTACCATGATAATGATGTTGAGTTGATTTATATTAAGATAAAACCTCCTGCCCAAAAACCAATCATTATGGTCTTGATCTATAGACCCCCTGACGACTCACAAGCTAAATGTATGGAAGCTATAAATAAATTATCAGGGGAAATTGATAGGACCAGGAATGAAATTGGGGTTGTTGGGGACTTCAATATGGATTATGCTGAGAAGAAGGGGCCTGCCAAGCAAAAGCTGATAGCCCTGGAAAATAAATTTAGCATGAAACAAATTATAACATGCCCTACTAGGATTACCAACTCAACGTCCAAGATAATAGATCTGTGTTTTACAGATGTTAGGTATATTATACAGGCGGGCACACTGAATTGGAATGTGAGTGATCACTTACCAATTTTCTTTATAAAAAAGAAAGCCAGGAACAAACTATGTAAAGAAAATGTATTGGGCAGATCCTATATCCGATATGATAGGGATACTTTTGGAGAGTTACTGGGAAACAAACCTTGGATACGTTTTGATCTTAGTACTGATGTAGATGAACAATGGCAAATATTTCAGGAGAATATAGAAAGCTCCCTAGACATTCTTTGTCCAATAAAAAGCATAAGGGTTGTGAGTAATAGGCCGAAATGGTTGACAAATAACTTACTCTTACAAATGCGAACCCGGGATAAACATTTTAAGAAAGCCAGGAAATCTGGACTAGAGGTGGACTGGGCTAGGGCTAAAGAGTCATGTAATAGAGTACACATGGCGGTCAAAGTTGCAAAAAAACACTTTTATTAAAGAAGACTTAGAACAAAATAAAAATAACCATAAAAAGTTTTGGTCACGTATCAATGAGGTCTTGGCATTACGTTAGGAAAATCAAATTAATCATCTCACTGATGAGAATACAGGTGTTAGCTCTACTGGGTTGGAGCTGAACAATCATATCAATGATTATTTTGCCAACATCGACAGTAGATTAGCAACAGTATGTGAGAGGAACATGAGAAACATGCCTGGACCAATTGTTAATTGACCACACTTAGATAATATTCGGGATAATAATTTTCTACATGAGATAACCATAGATGAAGTTATGAATTTGATTCAGTGAATAGATGTGTCGAAGTCAGCATCACTGAACCATATCAAATGTTTTGTGTTGAAAGATGCCCTCTTTTTCCAAAATCACAGATTTATGAAGATATTAAACACCTCAATCTCTACTAAAACTTTTCCTAATTATTGGAAACTTAGTTCCATTATTCCATTGCCCAAGGTTAGTAAGCCGTCCATGGCTACTGAGTTGAGACCAGTAGCTTTGACTCCATTACCAGGTAAGCTTTTGGAAAAAATCATGTGTAGAAGGCTTCAGGAGCATTTGGAAAATACCGAGGTCCTGGCAAAGTGTCAACATGGGTTTAGGAAACAATACTCAACTATTACAGCCATAGAAAATTTTCTAAATGAGATTTACACCTCAGTTAATAACGGACATGACCCTTTTATTATCTACCTAGACTTAAAGAAAGCTTTTGACACTGTTTCACACAAAATACTATCGAATGAATTAAAGGAAATAGGATTACATCCAAATACCGTTCGATGGTTTAACAGCTACTTGGAGAATAGGGTTCAATGTGTAAAATTAAATAACTTGACTTCTGATACCCTTCCTTTGGCCTACGGAGTACCACAGGGAAGTATACTGGGGCCGGTGTTATTTTCCATATATATAAATGACATACCGAAACTGGTAAATACATATAACCAACCAAGAAGGGAGTACAAGGGTGGTTATCACCCCGAGCCGGGACCCCGATATCAGCCCGAGGCCAGGGCCCAAAGGGCCGCCCGAGGGCTGATATCGGGGTCCCGGCGAGGGGTGATAACCGCCCGAGTACTCCCTTCGAGGTTGGTTATGGATTTATTATACCTTTTCAGCAATCAGTGATGGTGGGACTGTGATGCTGCACATTTTTTTATGTTTTTTCATATAACTCTTTTGATATCCATCAAATCCACAAACAGTAAGCAGTAAAATGTAGCTAGGAATGTTGTGCAGATAATGCAAATGTTAGACTTTTTAATTCTAAATGATCTCATTTTTTCATGAATTTTAGAAAAATAAAAAGTTTCTGTATCACACTGCAGTGTGATACAAGGCTGGTTTTCACCCAGGTTTGTATCGCCCTGAGTTAAACTCTTAACTACTAACCTTGTATCACACTAAGGTATAATAAATTGAGGTATACAACTGTATGCCGATGACACTGTAATTTATCACTGAGATTGTAATCTCCTTCAAGCTGATTTAAACAGGATTGTAAACTGGTGTAATAACAATTTATTAACCATAAATATTAAAAAATCTCAATGGATGCAGACTTCCCTGATTACACCAATACGTTTGGAGAATCGCTTTGAAATAAGTGGTGTATTGCTACGTCAAGTTAATAAATATAGATATCTGGAATTACTGATCGATAACTAATTATCCTTCATAGAAGATCAAAATTTGCTATGAGGCGCAATTCAATTGAAATTGAATTACTTCAAGAAAATTCGAAATAGTCTAACATTGAAAGCAGCCATCTGTGTTTATAAAAATACTATATTGCCTGTTATTGAATATGCAGATTTCTTATATGACTATGGAATAAAATACTTGAACTATAATATTCAAAAGCTGCAAAATCAGGGGTTATTAATAGTTTTTAATCAACATATCAAGCCATATGACCAAAGAGATCATTGGAAACAATGCACAGAAACTGTAAACTCTTCAGACTGGTCCATAGAAGAAGACTACCTATGCTACAATTTGTTTATGGTCTCTCAAATAAATTAGATTTATTGGATAATAGACCCATAGCTACTAGGATACATAACGGCAAACTGTTTCTTATCCCGAAAGTAGAACACCCAAAATTTATAAGAAACCCTCGTTTTAGAATAATGTCAGCCTGGAATGCCCAGCATGTGGATCATCGCTCTATCAATAATAAAAAACATTTCAAAAAGACTATGCTTGGAATGGTTGCGAACCCTTACGCTAAAGTGTTGTAACTTTATGACTGTTTATGTATCTATAGGATGAAACTGTCAGTCTGTATTGTGGATATGAATTAAGATTATAAATAATGTCCATACCATTACATTACATCTCATCTCATTAACCCCACCCAACAGCCGTTCTAATGGCTAGGAATAAGTATTATAAGGTATTGTCTTGTGTTATTGAAACCTGCACCTTTTAAGAAATGTACATTGAAGGGGTGCGGGTGGAAGATCGGCTAGGCCGAACCTACTATGCCCAATAAAAATATAAAAAAAATAAATAAATAAATAAATAAATAATGATATTTCAAAAAGTAAAGTAATTCAAATTCCCCATGTTTACAATTAATATCCCCTAATAATCCGTATAAACACCACTATTCAAAAACCTATTACGTTCAGTAATACTAAATATCCTAGAGGTTTCATAAGAATTCCATCAATAATTTGTTTTAAAGAAAATTGATTCTTCCCATTGAAATAAGTAGTTAAGTCCAATGTCCTTTACGAATCTCTAACTCTTATCACAAAGGGTAAACATTTTTCATATTTTTCTACATATTCCTCTATATGAAAGCAAACTTGCATACAAATGTGCAACAAATTGCATTGGTAATAAGAATTGAAGCCAAACAGCCCCAAGTACCTTTAACCATTTATTCTAACAGTTAGTAGTGGACCTAGGCCTGTCATGACAACACAGGAAATTACATTACATGTAATCCTTTTAATGACAAAAGTTGTATAGGGATGTTACTATCATGTGCACATCTTGCAACAAATTGATGGATGGATAATTACAATAAGGTATATATTACATTAATAAATATCTTTATATATTCACAGCAATTGTTTCGAAGAAATGTCACTGTTTGATCTTTTTCATCAATTTGGGAACATGTCAAAGATATTAATTTTGATGTGATCAATGGCATGGCAGTTTACAATTGCTGGCTTATGTTCAGCTGTAGAATTTGTCATATTATTGTTGTTATATTAATTTATGGTCTAAAGAGGAGGAGCAGATTCTGACATTTGTTTATAGATAGACCCCAGAGATGGAGGGCCAATTCAGTAAAGCTTTAATGCCTTTCTTATTAATGGTCTGAATAAAATTCATCAATTGCTATATATCATGTGAAAGCTCAGATTTCTCTCTATCTATTGATATATATATATATATATAAAGTTACATAAAGCTTTTTGGAAGTGTGAAGGCAGTATGTAGACATTGCACTCTTCAACACAACTCAGCCCTGCTGATATACAAATGTGAAATCTGCCATAAACACTATCAGACACTAACTAGCATGCATCGACATGCAAAGAAATGACACCCAGAATATTTGGCAACTCAACAACTACCAATCAACGGGGATGTGGCCGTTGTGGCAAAAGTCGCAAAAGTCACAAAACCAACACTGATTGACCTCACCACTGCAACAAACGTGAGTGTGACAAATCCCGCTTCCTCCACGCACCTCTGCCCCCACTATACCAGTGGAAACGATTCCAACGCCCAGCCAGACAACCACAATGACCAACATTGCCACCCTGTCACTGGTTGTAACCCAGACAGATGACACCATCACCACCATCACTACAGACGTCCCCACTACACCAGACAAAAGCACTCCACTGCATGTGGAACATGCACTCTCTTCACCGGGTCAGTATGACAATGTATCCTCCGCCTCTGAACCTGACAAATTTGAGGGAGCTGCTCACTGACCACCAACACCGACACCTGAGAAGGAAGTGCCCAGCCCTCCGCCCCAAAACGGTGGACCTCCACACTTTGACTTACGGACCCCGGCATGACCTACTACTATGACTGTCAACCTCTCTGAAACAGAGGTCTGACAGAGGATAAGCCTTATTGCTTGCGAAGTGGAGGACATTCTACCGGGTAGAGGAGCAGTAATGGGTGAGCTGCTCTTAATCCAGGATCTGGTCAGAAGGAATCCAATATTTTAAACCCTCACCACTTCTAACTGAGATTGTTACATTCCACCATATTTAACCACTTGTAATTGTATTAGAGAATTTTTTTTTGGGACTGGTTGGGGCCGCTTAACCCTTGGTGCTAAGGATACCAGACTATATAGACATTTTTATATTTATCCAAGAATTGTGTTCGATTTCAGATATATACCTATATAAAACATGGAGAAGTGTTAATCAAACTATCTTTATTGATTACTTCAACGTTGGCTGATTTTTAACTCAACACGTTTAAAGGTAAAAACTCAGAGTGTAACTTATTCTACACTTTGAATTTTTGTTCTTCTAAAATCAATACTTTAATCTATCAACAGTTTGGAAATCAACACTGTAGATCTTGAGTATGTAATAAGCTTCTCTATTTTGGAATGTTATCCTGATGAAGACTGTCAAAAGTCGAAACATGTCCATAATCCACAGATTTATTCATGTGTCTATTTGAATAAATACCAACATTGTCTGTCAACACTGTTGTATTTTCAACTTTTTTAATAAAGTTATGACGTATTTGGAATTCTAGATTTGATTAAATAAAGACTGATATTTTTACTTTTTATAACACTGATATCATGATTAATATTAAACTGGCACGTATAATACTTTACATGCATCTTTATAACATTCATAAGCAGGGAACTGTGTCTCAGATTTTTTATGAAGGCCCTGGACTTTATTTTATGATCGAAAACAGCAAAGAATGGGAAACTTTTTGAGAATGTTTTTAAATACCATTTTCTACATTTCATAGAAATTGAACGAGGGCCTATATCAGAAATCTGAGACAAGAACCCCTCTATATATATCCCAAGAATATATATATATATAAAATCCCAAAGCCTTAAGTTGAAAATTTACTGAGATATTCATGTTCAAAAATAAAAGTTGAATATCATGGTTTTCAGTTTTGCGACTCACATACACAGCCATTGTCATATGCATGTTTATGTATGTTATATCAATAGATAATGTTATCTACCTGCTATCTTATGTTATTTTCTGTTTATGATATTTTAAGAAACAAATATTAAGATCATAGTTAAAGGGAGCCACACCATTTACACTCCCATCACTGGGGTCCTTCCTTAAGTAAACACCCCATGAATTTGAAAATGAGTCTGTGAAACCCATCATAATGATTTTGGAGGAATCAGATACTAGATGTAGTTAGTAGACATATATTATCTCATCAAATATCACGTCTTAAAGACTTTCTAAAATAATATAAAAGTTTTAAATACTTAATTAATTTCATATTTTCATATTTTCAATTACAATCATGATTTGTGTCCAAATCAACTTATCATTGTTATCTTTAAAAGACATGTATTTATTAATAAAGGGAATTGTTTACATACTTTTAACTAGTAAACTCTATGAAACATAGACCAATATGAATTTATCACTTATATCACTAGATGGGATTCAACCAAAACTGCATACAGATATTGTTGCCATATAAATCCAGATGTTTTCACATTTTCAAGCTCATTTTCTTTCTTTAAATGAAGTAATTACATAATTTTCTTAAATTATTTCAAGCATAATGTCATAATGATTATATGTCCCAAATATCTTATTAAAGTGACTTGAAGTTGTTGCTGTACAAACAATATGTAAACATCCCATAAAAATCTCCTAACTCACATGTTTCAGACCACATTTCTTATATGTATGCTCAGAGTCAGAGATGTACTGATGAATTGAACAAATGTTCTGCCTTGGCTACTGGAACATTTGAGGAAGGATCAGTAGACAGCCTTTGCAGGTACAATTTTCTGTTGTTTTTTTTTCTGTTGAATTGGCTGAAATGATAATTTTCATAGCAATTATTAATCTGCACATAGATAGACACTACAAATGGGATGGCTTTTTATGGTCCAACTACATTGTTCTCTTTTTTTATTAAGTGTATGTTATGCAAAAACCTCTTCACACGGCAAATTTTTGAACTAATACATTAAACCGACTCGGCCGTGTCTGAATCCACTTGCTGTAAACCGTGTCAAGGAGTGTAAGTCTTACTCCACCATTATCCCTGAAAAAGCAAAGTATCATTATACCACCCATAGCAGTGGCCGTGTTAGGTAATATTTTTGCGCCCACCTCAAAGTTTCCCTTCCCCTTCTGGCGTGTATATAAGTGTAAGTCAGGGGGTGTTAACTATATTGTGTCACAATAGTCCCGTCCGCTCATAGTTCTCTTAACACGCCCAACCTTCTCGGCGTCTTAACGTACCAATATAATTGCCAGCAGTGGCGTACCCAGTCCCCCCCCCCCCTCATGGCGGGAGTGGGGGGGGGGGGGGAGGGGTTCCCATGTTCGGTGGACCCCCCTCAGATTTCTCAAATTTTACGCAATTAAACTACCAATAAAGGGAATTATCCAAATTAGGGGTCTCTGGAACCCCCTCAGATTTAGCAAAGTTTGTATGCCTATAGACCTATAGGGGGAATGTGGGTTGTATCCCGCAAGTGGGTTGTATCACGCATCTACACTTTTAATGCTTATGAAATAGCTTCGATTAATTCGATCATCATAATTTTCATAATTTTTGCAATTATCACATGGGACAAAATGTCATTCATCTAAAATTCAATCATGACTTCATTATTTTTTGTTGCTAATATCTATTCTGACGATTGGATTAAGCAATTTGGCTCCACAATCTGAAAATTTCGTTTGGAATTTCTTATTAGATTACTTCACATGTTTCTATCAAAAATGAGCCTATAAAAATCCGCCATACAAAGTTTACATGCGCGACATAACAACCGACCGTTCATTCTTATTTATATAAATACGAATTTACCTTTAAAAAGGGCAACATCAGGGCTACACTATTATTTATACACCGGCCTTCCCACATTTGCGTCATATAATTTATAAACGCAGGTTGATATGGGGTTCCAAGCTCAACAAAAATAATACTCAGTTTCCTGACCTAATAAGAATAGATGAGGCTGAAGCGCAGAAGGAGTAGCCTATAGTGTGCACACAACTAGGGTAAAACAGGGTTGTATCGCTCACATTGGTATATCATTAGCGCATTTAGTTTTAATAGCCCTTACATATAGAAACAAAAGTTATATAAAATCAAAAATAATTCATAATAATTAATCAAATGCGTAAAAACAGCGATAAAGCGTGATTTAACTTTATAACCTCTATGATTACTTAATAATGAAACAATTGTCTTCCCATGATGTTGGGTACAACCCTTATCATGAAATGAAAGTAATATTTTTGAGAAATCTTATCACATATCATATCAATAATGGTTTTCCATCCCATTAAAGTGATGTCCAATAGGCCTATTTCTAAAAAAAAATAGGGTTAGTTCAACCAAACTTGTAGCTAAAAGTTTTAAGAGCGTATTTCCAAAAAGCAAATATGGTTTAAGCCTGTTTTAAACCAGATTTCTTAAACTCGCTTGTGAGACTCGTGTAAGCATTATAAGGCAAAAATAATTTGGTCCCAATGTTAACCTTTCCCAACCTAGCTACTGAACTCAGTAACAGAATAAAACCTGTCTAACTAATACAATTCACCAGTTATAGCCTCATAAACCTATTCTAAATTTGTATTTCGCCTAATTTATTGTTTACCATTTCAACTAGGACTCGAGCTCTCCACCTTAACTTTGTTTTAAGGTCCTTCAGGGGCAGATCCAGGGGGGGGGGGCAGACGGGCCTTGCCCCCCCCCCCCCTCTACAAATTGCTGGGTCCACCCCTGTCCCTTAGATACAGTACTAGTTTAACTAAAACAGGCAGAAATATAGCATTTTTAAAACAGATTTTCTTGAAACACATTATTAAGGAGTTAAACCAGGCTGCCTAAACCAGATTCTTAAACTTCTTGGAAATACAGGGTGAAAGGCGTGAAAGCGCAAATGGTCTTCACTGAAAATGATAATATTAAATAACCTTGACTACACATAAAACTATTATTTTGTGTGATTTCAAGTGTTTACCCTTATTTAACTCTCGACATAAGAAATGATAAATGCGCTATATTAGCCTGACGGGCCATGCCCCCCCTCCCCCCTCCCCTGTTAAATCATGTTGTTTAAAAAGGGGCCCCTCCCACATAGATTAATGCATTGCCCCCCCCCCCCTACAAATTCCTGGGTCCACCCCTGCATCCCCCCGGACCGGCCCGTGGGCCATCCGGTCATTTTAACACCATTATTACAAATAAAACTTCCGAAAAAAATGAAAATTTAGAGTGGTAGGAGCTAATCGAGTGCATCAAGTTCGATTAGATCCTACCACCTAGGTATGGCGAACTCATCTGTGCCATATTCAGTTCATTGCATTTCATCTGTAGTTTGCACAACCAGACCCGATAACCTATACAGTCTGCGCCATATATATACAGCTCTTCTAATCGGGGCAACGAGAAAGGTGTTTACCAAAAAGAGACACTTTGTAGTTTCGGTTGTTGTGTTTCAGTGGGTTTTCCGATTTGGAAAACAAGCAATACCACAAGTTATTAATTTTGATCGCCCTCAATTGTCACTGATGTGTCTCTTTCGGCGGAAAGGCAAGTTTATCAACTTCAATTTACATCGCCCGTCATCGTTTTCCCCAACGTAGTTTCGACGTATTTGGTCCTGCGACCGGAAGGACCTCTAGACGGCCTTCGCTGGTTTACGACGTCATCGTATTATTGAACCCGGTGGATTTTTGGCTACCAGCTATCTCTCCCGGCCCCGGGTTCGAATCCCCTTCATGCCTTACATTTTTCGTTCATCCATCAGACTTGTATTATCAAATTAATGATAAGGATAGGACTACTCTGAACCCTAATCGTCATGTCAAGAGAGGAGGTTGATTGTTAACTTATTTTAAACAGGATCGGGACGTTACGCTTTTTACAGGAGAACTCTCCATTTGTAATCATAAAGTTGTTAAATCAAAAAGACCCTAAAAAAAAATGGAAAATTAAAAAAAAAAAACTGCTCGAACCCGCCCTCTCCTCAACTACTACTTTTAAACATGATAGTCCTAATGGTAATGAGACTGATCCGGCTGAAATTCCGAATATTATAAATTTATTATATATAGGCTACTTCTTGCAAACATTCTTAATAACCTTCTTTCCCGATCTTAGCATCTGAATAAACAGGAGACACTGGGCATCACACTTCATTTAAATTAATTGTCTCAGTTAAATATGACCATTAGTTAACAAGTTCCATGTACTTTTTAAGTAACATGACAGAAAGCATTTTCGCGATTCTGCAGCAATCCCTCGCTCCCCTGTTCCCTTGTGCATAACATTTCATAATAAATCAGGTCCATTCCTAACGGCAGCAAAGTTTGGAAGCGTCCATCATGGCCGGCCTTATAATCCATTAACACCCATAAGTACCCGGAAGCACCCCATCTAATCTGTACCCCCCTCTGACATCTGACAAGGGCAGGGGCACAGTCTTGGTAATCACATAACTCACACCAAACCGACTCAAGAGCGACACAGCTCTCATGCTGGGTGTCATCTGAAGGACTCCCCGCCATTATCAGGGGTTAGTTATCGAGTTAACACGGGCCAGAGTTGCCCCAGGGAACCTGCTGGGTCAGGCACTTCCATACCCAACCTACGTTCGCCTGCAAAGCACATGTAGCTAAATCTTTGACAGGCCTATTTCACCCTACCATCCATCGCCCCTCCCACCCGGAAAACCATTTACCCTTCCCATCCATAGATGGAGTATTAAAAGTGTTTGAAATTAACTTCTTTTGAAGTCATCCGTGAGGGATGAGAGTCATTAAAAATTCATTAAACATTTTCTGTATGGATAAAAGGTACCTCCCGGCCTATATAACTACCCTAAATAATTCACCTTAAACTGGGTCTAAGCTGGTTGGATATATAGCCGACCTTAAGGTTTGAGACTAATTTCAGCCAGTGCATGACTTAAATCGGCCTGAACTCCATATAAACCACCTGCAAATAAAACTTATAAATATCGGGCAGTAATGGCATTTACAGGCTTTCTCACTTCTCATCCACAAGTTAAGGAACCCCATGCCAACAATTCATTTTGAAGTCTGCCTTCCAACTCAATTAGAACAAGCCGACACCCTAACCAACGAAAGCTTACTAGCACGCATACGCCTAAGCTTATACTCTTCGCAGGGCTTTTCTTTTGGCATTAACGCAAGGTTTCTGCACGGAGGTCGAAACCTTTAGATCCCAGGTGCACGTGGCCACTGTCTGTCTACTCCTTCCCGTGACTGGGAAAAAGTAATAAAAGACTAGAGCGGTCTCTAGCCTGCATCAGACATGGCTCCAACAGTATCCGTACTGCTCCTTCGTGGACTCTTTATCCTGGGCACTGTCTCAGCTAAGCCATGCCTATGCACCAGTACGGTAAACCGTTTTCGTACCAACTATGGTGTAGTATTCGAGAGTAAACCGTCCATCCACATAGGTAATGAGTACTTCACTACCGAAGTCGATATCATTTTACCACTTCCTCCTTCTCCCAAACAGGCAGCCGCACTAAATTGTAGACACGGCGCTACCCTGGCAGCCGGTTCAATGGAACAGTGTCGAAAAATCCAACTTATGTTGAATAACATAACATCTATTGGGAAGACTATAGCAGCGAAGGTCACCAACGGACTCCGGGAAGTGCAATCAATTTTGGAATCGACGGCCCAGCCAACACCTCCATCAGCCAAATCCAGGAAGCAGCGGGCTCTGATTCCAGAAATCGGCAAGTTCTCCGAGACTTTATTTGGAACGGCCACACTCGATGACTTGAAGCAACAGACTCGTGCTGACCAGGTAAATGCCGATGAAATCGGCTTCCTCGATGGCAAAATAAATGCAGTCCTAAAGGTCGTTGACTCCACTTTGGAAATCCAACTCCAGGCCATCATAGAGAACACTCATTCCATATACAATTTGTCCCGAGGACTCCAGGCTTACATTAGTAACCGGGAATTGATGGTCAGGTTGATGCAAGATTTGCAAGAATTGCGTCTACTGGATTTTAAACTGGACTATTCCCTTGATGTCTTGCTACAGGCTATTCGCGACCTAACGGAGAACAGGCTGAGTAACTCTTTGATATCGGAGACTGATATGAGCAAGATTCGGTACCTTTTCCTTTCCAAGTCCAATCGTTCAAATTTTTATATTCCAAACACTCGCGACATGTATAGAAGTGTAACTGTTTTAGTCCCCCCAGTTTTACAGCGAAATGTTCTGAAAACTATTTTGAAGATTCCCGTTATTTCCTTAGACAAAATATTTACGGTTCTAAAAGTGAACACCTTCCCTCTAGCCTTCCATGGGCATTATACTCGCCTCTCCAACACACCGGCTTATTTATTGGTGTCCGCAACCCAATACACGGTATCCTCCAACCCAGATCTGGATAATTGCCATTCTCTGTTTTGTCATTATGACCTACCAATTCGCAGGCTTTCTCCCTCGTCGTGCCTCATTTCTATCTATCTACGTGATCATGAGTCTGTCAAACATTATTGTGATTTCGAAATACTCATTCAGTCTAATTTCAGAAGGTCGAACATCCAAGTCATTGCAACAGGGACCTATTTGTTCTCTCACATAGACGAGGTCGTTGTGCGCTGCCCCAACCGAACAACAACCCATCCTGGATGTGAATCGTGCGTTCGTGCCTTTGAATGTGGTTGTTCTGTGTCTGCCAAAGAATGGAAAATTCCCGTCTCAAGTGTTAACTGTTTGCCTTCTACAGCCGGCCCCTTAAGAACAGTTTATTCCCCGTCAACCTTGCTAGTCTTCAACACCTCAACCTGTCACTTAGCCGACTTGTGAACCCGGATTTTTCGTACGATAAACCATTCCCAATTTTACCTCTTAGCCCGCAAATGCGAGTCCGCCAAGAGGATATTTTTAAGCGAGCAAAAGACAATTTCCTTTCCCTCCGTACATACATGAAAGAGATTCGACTGAATGAGGTCGAATACAAGAAACTTCGTGGTGACTTGCATCTTCCCCACCTACCATTCCTCCCCCCCAGTGTGCACGGTACTGTTTACCTGTTGAACATTGGACTTACTTTTATAATGGTACCAGCACTTTTTGTTTTCATCTCAATTCTGTATTTCAGACAACGTAGGATTCAAAGCGCATGCAGACGCTTGACTTTAAATTGAGTTGGTTATATATACATTAGCTATTAACTCTTCCTTTTATTGCAGCTCAAAAGTTATCAGTTCTCATTCATGTTCGATCTTTGTTGTTTAGAATATATACTTATTTTATAATTCATTTAACATTATCAAAATTCGTTAAGGACCAGTTCCGATTTCATTGTCGCCCTCATGAATTCCCATTTATAATTAGTCACAGCCACATAAGACTACACACGTTCATGATATCAAAGTGTTTTATTGTTATGCATGCGGAAAAGGTTTTAGGATGTCCACGTGTCAACGTTTCGCCTATTTTCCCATAATTGTATTTACTGAACGTACACTAATGTACATATGTAACACGAAAGCTTCGTGAACATATATGCATTTCAATATTAAAATTTTCCCATATCTACTTCAAACATATCGTACACTTTTATATAACTGTTCATCACACCCAAGAGTCTACGTCAGGCATGCAGCCCAGTTTTTCGGCTGGGAGTAGTTCTTGGGCCATGTTGTTCCTGTGGTTTATCAGGCAAACGCTCGCTCTACAAAGTCTGTGCCTGAAAAATTTGTTCAGGCGCACGCGCTCCGTACGAGGAATCTTGACTTCTTGCGGGAGTTCCAACGTCAAGGGTTCGTCACTGCCATTCAGATGGACCGTGAGTGGGCCTGACCAGGCGACGGTCAGGGCCTTGGACAGGATGCTCGGTCTTTGGATGATCATTCGTGGGCAGGCAGCACTTCCTACGGCTTCCATTTCGGCAGGAATGGGAGCCAGTGGAAATAGGAGCGTTTCCCATCGGCAGTAGATTCTCAGACAGCACTGCACTGTAGCCCTCCGACGTTGACCCTGCGCCAACGAGCGACAGCCTGCTGCCAATTTCCAGAAGATACCGATAAATTTCCACCCCAGGTATATCACTAACAAGAGAAGCAGCCACTGATGGTCGGATTGGTCCGCGGGTTGGAGGTGACTAGGTCTCACCACTGGCCTTTCCTCCCGAACAGTACGCAGACGCAGACTTGCGTTTAACAGTCGCTCGATGTCCATGGCCATCAAGTGGCTGTTCTGAACCAGTGTCTAGTACAGGCACATACTTATACCCCCCACCCCCCACGACATGACAACCCCCCAGGTACTGTAAGGGCTTCGTCTAGTCTTTAGCGAAAAGTTAACCCTCGGTCGACAACTTAAACGCTAGGTAAGGTACAACTAAAACGACTTCTTCTAGCCGGGGGCTTCACAACTTTTTACACTGGGTAGCGCGAAGCACGTCTAATAGGCCGTTATTTTCTTCAGAGAGCCGATCGACAGGGGGTTCATCTGAAATGACTTCTGTCGCGTTTGACACCGGGACACGCGTCTATGATGACCGCGTCCAGCTGTTGGCCATCTGAGGCGGCGCATGTCAACTAGCTTCTGTGTCGGGTCCCTCACAGGAGTACCGCGGCACGCGGCCCGCGGGGTAGTCTTAACACTCCCGTCCACACCCCGTCACGTCTACCACGTAACTTATGTTCAAAGTCTTGCCTCATCGATAAAAGATCGCTTTCGCCAGATCATGTATCCACAGGGGGGCCTGCCCGGCATGTATAAATACGGCGTGGCATATGGCTATATAGATCACTTGAAAACTTGCTGCCACCATGAACGGATCAACTGACTATAGTGACTCTGTCCTGTCAAACCCGTCTACGAGCTCATGCAGGATCTTGACCAGCAGCCCAAAATCGGGTGGCGCGCAAATAACAGATCATGATTCATCAGCAGGCATAGGTACCCTGATGTTGGATATGTCTGAGGATGCGCGTCAGTATGGGTCTCAGAATGGGTTTCAGGATCTCTCTGCGGATCAGTCTCTTCAGGACTCCCTGTACGCGGACGAAGGATCCACCCTGAACGACGTGGAGCTTAGCCTTGGTGGTTCCCAAGGCGGTACTGCATCCGCATCCTCGTCCACGCCCTCCACGCCCTCCACGCCCTCCGGATCCACGCCCTGGGGGATGACGCCCTCCACGTCTCAAACCCATCCATGGTTCACCACCTCCACGTCCAGAACGTCGTCCACGCCCGGGCCCTTGACGTCTCAAGCGTCGTTCACGTTGACCTTGTCCCAAAAGTCGTCCACGCCCGGGCCCTTGACATCGCAAGGGTCGTTCTCATCGACGACGTCCCAAAGGTCGTTCACGCCCGAAAACTCGTCCTCGTCCGGCCCCTCCACGTCTACAGCTGAACCGTCCATGGCCGATTTGCTGGCCAGGATGGAGGAGCTGGAGAAGAAGTGCCGAAGGGCGGAGGCTGAAGCAGCTGCGGCAAAGGCCCAAGTGGAGGTGCTCGTGAACCAAGCGAAGCCAGCTGACAAACGACCCAAACTGCGCCCACGCAATGAAATATGTGTAAGTTCTAAAGTTTGTTTTTACAGCTTATAATTAACTACTAATCTCACCTTGAAAATGTTACCGTTTAATATAGTTCTCGGTTAGTTTAGAAATGATCTCATTTCTAGTATAGCCCTGATGTTCTTCTCTTTTGCCGCGCCGCCAGGGAACATCCCGGAAAACAACGAAAATCCGTAATGATTTCGTACACTGACATATAGTTAGAAGTCCACTATTAATTATTGGCTTATTATATTGTTTGTAGGCACTCGTTCGTTCTGCCTACAAGGCCAGGAGAGGTGAGCCTGATTGGGGATTCAACCTGAACCGTGGGTAAGTTGATTACGTCATAACAACATGAATAGTACAGAAAATAATATTGTTTTCAAGTAAGCAATGGGTAATGTGTTCCTGAACACCAGAAGCTGCAGCTGAATATAAGTTTTGCCGTTTTTTCTCATGTTAATAGAGTCATAGAGCACTTGACGTGATGCCGATGAATTGAACAATATAAATATATTCCAACATTCAGGGCGGGGATCAAACACCCAGATAACGTTGCGATCATCAAGGCCGTTGTTGACAACGTGTGCCTGGGGCCAGATACCCCCAGAGAAGAGGTGTTAGGTAAGTCCCAGGTAGCAAGTTTCTTTGTTAACTAACCTGCAGCTGTACATTTCATGCATCTAATGTCCATGATTCCAAAGTTTTGGTCCTTCAATTAACACAAAATTTAACATGCTTGAAATGCTGGAAATCTGTTTTTAGTGTCTAAATAGGCTCCACTTACATTGGAAATTGTTACTTTTATAAATTAAGTTATCCTCCCAGTCATCTGAAAAAAACTTAAGTTCGATTATCTGGACAAAGAAATATAATACCGGTGTAATGATGGTTTTAATTCCTGAATAATATGTTGACCTCACTTTGTATTTTTAACATGTATTCCCTTGCTTTATTGCCTTTATATTGCCTTTGTCTACTTAATGGCTCCAGTTTTAAGCATACTTCATGTCCTTCCTCTTTTTCTAGCTGCTGCCAACACCTACTTCAAGACCCTCCAAAGCAGGGCCAGCACCATCCGGAACGATAGAATCAAGCAAAACAATGAAAAGTCTATCATCCGTCACCACGTCAACGAGGTAAATACATTTTTGTTACAGACTTCCTCTATTGTTCTCAACATTGTTGACGTAGTTCGATTCAGGCAGGCCGAAATTTTACACTTTTCAAACATATTCCGTTAATTTTTTTTTCTGGAAAAGTGCAAAGCCGAGGAGAAAGAGTAATGTCTATGGTATAGGGGGTGTGACTTCCCGGGGACCCACTCGGTTCAAAAAGGGGTATACGTACGAACTGCGGTCGGAACTATACCGGGGGCTGTAGCTGTGAATCGCCAATTTGGCTTAAAACAGGGGGCTGTGAAATGATCATGGGGAGCGTTCAATAATGTATTGTCCATTATATTATATCAACAGTTTATTTTATGTCATCAACCACGTCAATTCATAATGCTTCTTAATCAACTTTTTAGTACCAAAATCAAATAATGGCCACTAAATTTGTCAACAAATGCCTTTTTGGAGGCCTGAAAAGGGGGGGGCTGTCAGACTTGATCTATACGTATTCAAAAAAAGTATCTACCTTCAAACAGTGAGTGCCCCCCCCCCCTCCGGGTGTGCCTTATGGTTGTAACACTGAAACTTGGAAAACAATTATCATTTTTTTTACATTATGAATTTATATAGAGCACTGTAACCTTACTTGCTTCCTTGGACAATAATCTTGACATACAATTAGAATGGATATGACACAATTAAGAAAAAGTGCCTGTATGTTATAGAGACTAAGGATAGAGCAACGCTTTTGAAATTAACTGCAGTGACCAGCTTTTAAATTAAGGCAACTGAAATATTGAAAAACTTGTTTGTGTTTATTTGATGTTCTTGACCAAGTATGTCGTAACTGTATTAAAATAAAAAGTGTCTTTTTAACTTTGCAGAAGCTCAAAAGACGGATAGTGTCGGTGGACAGAATCGTCACAACGTGGGACGAAACTCGTAAGAATTCCGTGAGGCGCCTCCTCACCCCCGACTACACGAGCGACGAGGAGCGCGGACTTTATTTTCCGGTCGACAAAAACGGGAAGACCACCGAGCGATACCACCGCCTCGTCAAACCGCTCGTGTGGGAGAGCGACGAGCTGAGTGCCTACAAAGCCCACCTGGACGAAATTGAGTTTAAAGAAATTAGCGGCCGTCAGCGGGGCGTTAGATTGGCAAAGACGCGGAAAGAAGTCCCTGACGATAATCCAACACGCCAACAGCCTCCTCCCAACACCCCAGACTGGGCGGTGAAGCCCGCGTATCGGTCGGGTATCGCCGATGCAAAGCCAATTTAACTTATTTCTAAAGGGTCTGTTTAATGCTCTATGTTATGTGATGTTTATGTTTATCATCTTTATGTTTTCTTTACACTACGTTTAATTGTATGGTCTGTGTCACGCTTTATGTTAGGTCTTTGTACTTTCTTCAATTGTATAGTCGTTTTATAAACTTTTATCAAAGAACTTTGCGCTTCTTGTTTTGATTGTGGCATGCTCGATAAGCAGGGAAGTATTTATATAGATATGTTGGTTGCCTAAGACTCGCCTTATATTAGTCTAAAACCGTACGCGTTATCCAGGTCCTTCTAATAAGTGAATCTTAAATTTATGAATACTTTTTATTTACGATACGAAACGCATTTAACTATAATGACGTGTCATTTTGTTGAAAACCCGAATGTGCTATTTCTTGAAGATAGACCACGAACTTGAAATCGATTGCAATACAACACTTTTTTGATGAGTGTTATGGTACAAGGTCTCTACCATTAGAAGAGCAATGGAATGACACCTAGGCCTGTTATCAATAATAGCATAAATCACTCATAAAAAGTGTATTTTAAACAAGCATAAGCTCAATATAAGATTTTTAAAATGATGCGACATGAATCATCTCTTCGTACTTATTTCGCAGTCATGAAAAAATAATGTTGACATGAAGCCGGTTTTAAGAACTGTTACTTCTTTTCTAGTGGATCCTTTTTAGTTAGATTTCATGCAGTAAGTTGCAAAAGTAATTTTTCAGAAATTTTATTATGATCAAAAACATCGCTGCCAGTAGGACCTATAAAAATTTACATGTGACCATGTAGTCTCCTAATGAACCCGAAATACTTTCTAGGATTTGTATGACACGGTGACCTATATTCTTTCTGTGAGAGAATAAAAAAACCTCATGCATATTGTAACCCTTTAAAGTGGGAGTTCTCCTGGAGTTATGTATTGGTAACTTGGAGCTTCTGTGTCATTGCAAAATTAATAATTTAAAAAACGAACAAGTCGATTTAGGTGTCGAGATTTATTAAGGGACGATAGCTTAATTAGCTATAGCCATAATTTCGGTTGGAGCCCGATAGCCAGATTGTGGCGTTAACCACATTTAATTCCACTACTAGTTTAGGTTGCAGACCTAGTTTAGTTCAGGCCCCTAACTTAGGGGCCTGTCTCACAGATTACATAAGTAAGGGGTTGACCCTAGCCCGAGCCAGAGTAAAAGCGCTCTTGTCAGCGTCATACTGCTCTTTCCAAAACCGAAATTTTATTTAGCTACAAATTCAATTCATGACCATAACACTTGTATCGATTGCACGCACGTTCGGCAGCATATTGGTAGTAAACACACAAAAATACAACATTTTTCACACAAGACTTAATCAAGGTCAACACGGCTTAAGTCGACTGAAGTATTAGTACTCATTGCAAGCTCACCAGGCCGGTATTTCCCCAAAAGAACAGGCTCTCCTATGCCTATACCCATGGTAACCAACTGGTAGCGTATAATGTCCTTAGTCATCAATCTTGTCAACATGATGTCCTTCAGTTTATTAACCTTTAAATGTGTGGGCAGTCGTGTCGATGTGCCGGTATAGCAGTCGGTCATTTGGATGACACAGTTAAATGTGTATCGTGTGCCTAGGCATATATTTTCGGCTTTAGTCAGTGTGATAGGATCGTCTGTTTGAAAGATATAATTTCCAAAATGTCCAGGGAACGTGCCTATTTTAAGCCATACACTGTGATTGCCCGAGACAAGCAAGTATACATGAAAACGAGCGTCTGCCAAGATGCGATTAATTCCGGAGCAAACAAAGAATATGCTAATAATTATGGCTACGGCGAGGATAACAAGAAGAGTGTACGAAGAGAGAAGTACCACAGTTGGGAATTCTTTAATGTTTCCGTCTCCTGGGTTGGCTTCAGATCCAGTGTCAGTTACGGTATGGTCCTGGTCCAACAAGGCTTGCAGGGTGTCATGAAAGGTGAGGCCGGTCATCGCATCGTGTTTTGGTGGAGGGTGACCGGTAATTGGAGCAGTGAGGTTGACCAACCGGGTACGGGTTACTCCAGGCTTATTGTGAACGACCCTAGGCCAGTATCCGCCACTGGCAGCTCGAACAAATTCCACGCATGATACAAGAACCAAGTACGCGGCAGCTATATATTGAAAAAAAAGAAAGAAGAGAACATGAAGGTTGTCATCTCAACTTTAAACAAACACCTTCCTTCCAAATTACCATGGCCAGGCTATTCAAACAGACAGAATAAAATATAACTGCCATATGGCCACACCCTAGAATTCAGAAAACTGGCCATATTAATTAATTAGGAAGGGCGACCCCCAGAATGAATGCATATGTTTTACCTATTTTGAATAATTTGGAAAGTCGGCCATCGACTCGTATCACTTGTAGAACAAAAGTAATTAAGAAGATTCTCACCAAGGGTGGCACTCAGGATTTTGACACTCATGATATTCACGTAGCCGTACACCAAACGCACTATATAACGAAATAAGCTGGCCCTAAGTAGTAGCAGAAAGCGTAAGGTTTGACCTTCGAGCTCGGTTTTCAAGGCAGATGAAATCCTATCACCAGTCGACCTGACGGCGGCCGATGCGTTTCGGAAGCTGAGGAAACTTCACTGCCCTTTAATGGGTAGCTATAGACCCTAGTTTTTAATGGCAGGTGTCATGCCCTCACCAGTCCAGACGGCGGACGATGCGTTTCGGAAGCTGAAGAAACTTCACGCGCCCGACAAATCACGACAATGCGCTACCGTGACCGCCAGGCTGGAGGCAACAGTAATCTCCTGGTAATACTGTGGCAGCTGTTCTCGGCTTTAATTTCACACGGGTGTCTGAGGTTAGGAGCTCGAGTGCAGCTACCCCTGGGTCGGGGCTGTGGCATGTTGCGGCAATTCGCGGCTTTCAGCTGGTGGGACTATAGGCGTCGGTCTGTGCCATATATAAATACTTGGGTCGCGGTCGCAAATGGGGAAGGTTCATCGCCCTGAAGTGCTGCTGTCTAACTCAAGTTCGCCATGTCCTCGAGCTCGTGGTGTTTCAAGGGTCTGACTAGTGACCAGGCAGAAACCAGAAGAAATATGGACACTAGCCGAAACCGATGGTGCGACACATGTAAACGTCCAGTTTCAAAAAGTACATATAACAGGAAGCATCGTATGGAGCATGGTGAGTACCTGAAATCGATATCCTTCAAAACCTTCCTAGCTAGCTTGCGCGCATAGATATTATTTTCAAATACCTACTATACTCTTAATGATCAGTTAGTGTTTGGAAAATTATCGGCAGCCTAAATCTTTTCTTGACAATTAAACAATTGTTCAAATAATGAATGACTTAAACAATGGACGTTATATATATGTATTCCTCCATGCATCTTTCTATCATAGCTTTTGAGTCAGAGAAACAACATTGGGTGGGATAGTCTGTACTCTGAAACCCTACTGTACATTTAATTCATTCTTATACATGTGTCTTGCAGAACCAACCCCATTTGGTTTACCTCAACACGCTGGCAAGCAGGCAGAAGTGGGTCTTGAGGCCGAAGCTGCAGATATTTAGGCTGAGGCAGGTAACCAGGCTGAAGCAGGTTTTCAGGCTGAGGCAGGTAACCGGGCTGAAGCAGGTTTTCAGGCTGAGGCAGGTAACCGGGCTGAAGCAGGTTTTCAGGCTGAGGCAGGTAACCAGGCTGAAGCAGGTTTTCAGGCTGAGGCAGGTAACCAGGCTGAAGCAGGTTTTCAGGCTGAGGCAGGTAACCAGGCTGAAGCAGGTTTTCAGGCTGAGGCAGGTAACCAGGCTGAAGCAGGTTTTCAGGCTGAGGCAGGTAACCAGGCTGAAGCAGGTTTTCAGGCTGAGGCAGGTAACCAGGCTGAAGCAGGTTTTCAGGCTGAGGCAGGTAACCAGGCTGAAGCGGGTATTGAGGCTGAAGGTGGTATGCAGGTTGAAGCGGGTATTCGGGCTGAAGGTGGTATCCAGGTTGGAGCTGGTATTTGGGCGGAAGCTGCAGCTGCTAATCAGCGGCAGGCTGAAGTCGGGAATCCGGGAGAAGCAGACAGTCAGCCGGTGGGTCGCAATCAGCCTGTTGAAGAGGCGGTACCCATGGAAGCCGATGAGGAGTCAGGTGATGATATGGAAAACTATTACGGTACAATGGAAGATTTCCAAGAATCGGATGAAAATGATAAGCTTCATCCAGAGGCAGTCAAGATTCGCAACAGGGCCATCCGTCACTTAAAAGTGGTTTTCGGTGACGGGACGGGTCGTCCTAGCCCATTGGCAAGGCTTGTTAGTGGTACCCCTAATAAGAATATCCAAAGCCTATTTTCATGGGTTCTGTTCTTTCTTTTGCAGTGGCAGATCCACACCTTCACCAGTGATACGCAAATGGCTAAAGTTATGTGCTTCATTTGTGAATTATTGACGGTAGCAGGTAATGACCGGGTTTCACAAGCAGCGGAGGCAGTATTCCCCAAAACAATGCGGATGATGTACAAATGGTTGGGTACAGACCTAACGATGACTAATTACTCTATGAGTGTATGCTGCCCGGCCTGTTATACGTTGTCGCATTCTGTGTTGTCCACCACTGAGCGTGTGCGAAGTCGAGGCTTTTACACGGATCGTAATGGTATTCAGCAACCCATTAGGTGCACAACCATCGGTGATGATTTAAAACGTTGCAACAGGAAATTGTTTTCTGAGTCCAAGATTAGTGGGGAAATTACCTTCCTGCCAGTCAGGACATTCTGTTACCAGTCGCTCGAGAAGAGTTTGCAGGTCATGATGAAACGTCGAGGTTTTGAGCTGAAATGTATAGAATGGAAGGGAAGGAGGATACCCGACAGAGTGTATGCTGACATTTACGACGGTTCGGTATGGAAAGACTTTAACGCGAACAACGAGGGCTTTCTTGATAATGAAAACAACTTGGCTCTTCAGATGAATATCGATTGGTTTCAACCATTCTCTCGGGAAGCTTCGATGTCAGTAGGGGGCATTTACCTAACAATACTTAACCTACCCAGAAATGAGCGGTACAGACTTGAGAACGTCATACTATACGGTATCATTCCAAACTTAAGTAAAGAACCTGCCGACCTTACCAGTTTTCTGAGGCCCCTAGTCAATGAACTCAAGGAATTCTGGCATCAGGGAAAAAGGCTTATAACCAACGATTGCCCAAATGGCAAGACCGTTAAGTTGGCGCTTTTGAACGTTGCTGCCGACCTGCCTGCAGGGAGGAAGACCTGCGGTTTCCTGCTACCTAATGCTATCATGGGTTGTTCAAAATGTCTGAAGGAATTCAAGAATTCAAACCGTGGAGGATTCAACATGGCGAATTGGACTCCTCGTACTCTGGACCAACACAAGGAGAGAGTGAGTGAGATTACAGCTGCATCCACCCCGAGAGAGAAAAGTAAACTTGAGAAACAGTATGGAGCTCGTTCCTGTGTCCTCCTAGAATTGCCCTACTTCAATCCCATCAAGTAAGTTCAATCTCCAGGCCGAACCAATTTAGAGGCCAAACTTACACAGAATTATACCAAAATATTAAAAATTTTAATTTGACATTTGAATAAACATTAATACAAATGTTTCCATTAGCAGTAACTATATTATATGTTTTTACTTAGACGCTTGACATTCATTAATAAAATGTTTCCATTAGCAGTAACTATATTATATGTTTTTACTTAGACGCTTGACATTCATTTTTTCAGGTTCCTCTCGATCGATGTGATGCATAATGTACTGTTGGGTAAGTGTTGAAGCTTGACCTAACGTTAATTAATGTTTAGCACTGATAATGTGTTTGAAATGGAACTTGCATTTGCCTTTAATTTGGACTATTAAGTTCATTGGGGTTTCAATACCGATTTCACATATGTACTTTTATTATTGGGATTCAGGGACTGCCAAGCTAATGTGGAAGAGGTGGACCGACAAAGAGTTGTCAAAGAAGAAGAAGAATTCAACAGATGAATTTGTACTAAGCGCTAATCAGGTGTTGACTATTGATGCTCGTCTGAATCAGTTTAAAGAGGGAATACCGGATGACTGCGTGGTAACTAACATCAAATCGAATGCTGGGATGTGGACGGCAAAGGAGTGGAAGAATTGGGTTACAGTCTCGTCTGGATACTGCCTCCAGGGCCTTTTGCCGGATAATATGCTTCATAGCTGGCAGCGTTTCGTAGAAGCCACTCGACTTCTGTGCAAGCCTTGTATTACATACCACGAGATAGAACAGGCACACAGGAAACTATTGTACTTTTGCAAGAGCACAGAGCTCCAGTTCGGTTCTGATTTCATTACCCCAAACATGCATCTACATCTCCATTTAAAGGAGTGTCTCCGGGAGTATGGTCCAGCTCCCAGTACTTGGCTGTTCAGTTTTAAGCGGTATAATGGTTACTTGGGGGATGTGCCGACTAACAATCGCCAGATAGAGAAACAATTGTTTGAGAGGTTTCACCGGATGAGTCGTGTCAGTCAGGCGCGCGCCGAAATGCCGTCCAAACACAAGGGGAAATTTGGCAAACACTGCCGGCTGGGAGAAGGAGAGAAGAAAGCAAGAACGGTCCTGGAAACACTCGATGTACCCAATGAGCGAGATTTGGCGCAGTGCGAGAGCCTATGGAGTCTCCCCGACGGCTTCGAGACATTTAGAGAAGAAAAGGTGTGGATCGACTCGGACGATCTTGAGCTGCTCAAAGAAACATACAAAAAGATGTACCCCACAGAACAGGAGATCCTAGAGAAGTCATTTCTGCCTTCATTTTACGTGAAGTCTAAAGTCGTAAAATATGGCCCCATGACTTATTCCAGCACAAATTCCAGCAGTGGTAAAAAGTTGTCTAGACTAATGTCCAATTGGTACGAAGACGGACAGAATGACCCCCGGGAGCGACCGTGCATCGCCACCCACTACGTGAAACATTACGTACAATGTAATGCAACCGGGAAGAAGAGGCAACATCTGTTTGCAGCTGTGAAGTGGTACCAACACAGCACCGTCACATCCAGATACATAAGTCCTTATACAATGTGGCACAAGGAAAAGTTCGAGCAACCTTCATGGGCATCTTTCCTGCCTGTTATGCGGATAAGTGGACATTTTGGATATGTGGTTGAAAAAGAAAATATGATCGTATGTCCCCTTCGGTGCCACGACTTCTTGTAGATCTACAGGACCTATAGATATATCGAACTCGTGCACGTGGTGTCCGAAATTAAGCTGAAAACGTATGCAGAATTAATGAGATTGTGCACCACAAATTTTGGATATGCACCCCCCGATATATGGGAATGAAAAAATTCCATGAGAAGTGTGCACATGTATAAAAAAAAGTGCAAAACTTAAAAATAGCGCACCTGGCCGTGCGTGTGCAGACTCACGAGTGTGAGTGTGCACCCCGGTTGCAGGCCTATAGGCCCGGCTTATAGGGCGCAGCGGCTTAATTTCGGACACTGTCCGGTGTTTTATATGCATTGTTAGGATTATGTGTTTTAGATGCTTTTGCCAACAAAAGCAACATTTGTTTATTAAAAATTCGTCTTTAAGTAGTGTATTCATTGCAGGAATAATTATATTACGCCCTAAACCTTATAATGTGACTACTTTCAAATTGAAAATAAAAGGTAGGAAATTACTTCACAAGGTTACGGTGCCAGGATGTGCGACTTTGAGGTACGTTTTCTGAAGTTACTTCACAGGCTGGGGGTGTGGGGCTGTGTGCATTTACGGGTGGTTTCTTGAGTCAGGTGTCAGGACGTGCACCTCCTGCCAGGGCTGCGCTGCGCGAGCGACACCTTATGTAACACCTGACACCGGTCGCTCAGGCTGCTCGGCTAACCTAGATCGCCCCTCATTACCCTGCCCCCCCGGGGGGGGGGGGGAGGGGGCACCAGCTTTATAAGGAGGTGCCCACCACGTGCACACACACAGTCCCGCGCCAGCCTCACGACCATAAAAGACGTACGCAGAAGTTTGCTGATATTAACACAAGCGCCACATTGTGAACAATGGCGACCGCGCAGAAAACCCGGTAGGTGAATGAGATAACTTGCCTATAATTTGATAAGATAACATGCCTATATAGAGATGTAGTGTTTTTTCAGTCTTTGCGGGAAAATGACTTGAGGGTTACACTTCCATATATAGAGTGTTTGTTAACAAATGTATAAGGGTGTGGATAATAGCTGTTACGTTTGGTACATATTTTCCAATTTTTTTCGTTTTCTCCCCATACACGTAGATAACCAATTCCAGACACTTAAAGGTTGTTTTTTTGGCTCATTCAAGCAACCATGTGCTGTCGGAGGAGGAAGAGGAATCCCAGGCATGGACACCGCGTGAGGAGAAAAATATTGAAGAGGAGGAAACGATCTGGACGGAACCCCAATGGACCAAGTGGGCGCCCCTGTTCACCCCTAAGTAGGTTTAAATTGTTCAACAGTGTTGATGGACAGGGATGGAAGAGAAGCATGGAAAGAAAATTATTAACTTACTATCTGGTAGGATGACTATCTTCATGCCAAATAATGCACACTGTCTAAAACCCGACGACGGACTCGCGATCGGACATGGTTGTGGTCGCTCGAATTCATGTAACATGCTGAAACAACAGGCTCTTTTTTTTGACAATTTAAAAATTGCAAATTTATCAGACTGGCACAATAACATGAAACAGAGATTGGATGAGAAAAATTGAGATGCCGATGATTTGGTAGTTTCGACCACCTATGTTGAAATGATGGACGGTGTGATGATTTTTGAATTTTTTTCCAGGACTCACGACCAACAGCAGCTCCCGGACGGCCCATCAGAGTGGACGTGCGTCTACTGTTCGGAGGATCCGACCCAGGTTGGTACATTTGTATTTACACGATGAAGCTAAGTGGGAAATAAAACATGTAAGCGTATGAAGGGAAATATGTATAAACAAAACAAAATGATGAGTGGGGCGATTTCACGAGTACAATTGTTCTGAAATTTGCCAATATTACGAGGGACACGCTGGTATGTAGTAAGTGCAAAATTGACTTTTGCACATTTAACTATAACCACACAATTTTTTTCAGGAGCAGGAGGAGTACTTAACGGACCAAAGGTGGAAGGCGATGGAAACGTTTGCCGAAGACCAACACGCCACACAACCGCAGGCCATATTCTTGGATGGCAACTACAGGTACGCCGTTTTTTTTTCATAACAAATAATATTATATAGCGGCAATGATTTTCGATGATGCTACTAGGCAAAAAATAACGAGGGCATAGAATCTTAATGTTGACGTTGGAGTGAACGCCGAATTTCGTACGGTTACTAAAAATTGTAATTGATGATGGTCCGATTAGTTTGTGCACACAATTTAAACAAATGTGTATTTAAACATGCCTCCGTAATATTTCAGAATGTACTTGGTCTGCAACTACTGCGGCCGGTGCTACCACGCCGACTGTGAGGGGGGCGAGCCTGCAGCATCATGTGCTCCGAGGTGTTGTGCGAGTGGTGCGCCGAGGATAAAGATTAATATATATAATCGATTCAGCAATAAAATAGTACACTAGATTTTAACTACACTTTGTGTCAAATGTCCTTTTATTTTTATTTTTATATAGTAACACTAGTTAACCTCGGGAGCATGATAGCTATAGGTTAGAATTTACCTTAAATAACAGCTTCACGCTAAACTATGTTTTTGTGTGTACTTGGCAGTCTACGGCCGATCGTACAGAGTATTGAACAGATAATGTGAGTCTTAATATATGTTTCATCTAAATTTACAAATATACTAGATCAGAGTGAAACACAGTCTTTTAATGTCTAACTAACTTCTAAGTACAGTGAGAGTAGAACACTGGTAAAGCGCGGCCATCAAATACAACCCACATTCCCCCTATAGGCATAGAAACTTTGCTAAATCTGAGGGGTTCCAGAGACCCCTAATTTGGATAATTCCCTTTATTGGTAGTTTAATTGCGTAAAATTTGAGAATCTGAGGGGGGTCCACCGAACATGGGAACCCCTCGCCCCCCCCCCCACTCCCGCCCTGAGGGGGGGGGGACTGGGTACGCCACTGCCGGCAATTATATTGGTGCCTGAATGGAGGGTAGGTACGTTAACACGCCGAGAAGGTTGGGTGTGTTAAGAGAACTATGAGCGGACGGGACTATTGTGACACAATATAGTTAACACCCCCTGACTTACACTTATATACACGCCAGAAGGGGAAGGGAAACTTTGAGGTGGGCGCAAAAATATTACCTAACACGCCCACTGCTATTGGTGGTATAATGATACTTTGCTGTGTCAGGGATAATGGTGGAGTAAAACTTACAATCCTTGACATGGTTTAGAGCAAGTGGATTCAGACACGGCCGAGTCTGTCTAATGTATGAGATCAAAATCTTCCTGTGTCAGATAGCATGCTGGAATGACAAAACATATGGAAAATGGTACAATTAAGATGTAAAAAATGTAAATAATATATCACATATTTATTAATGGTTTATTACTTTTTTCATTTCATTTTGTTATCCTGGTTTATCTTCTTTTTTAAAGAATCAAACACCAGCCTATATTTCATGTTTGTACATGTATCAAAACAATGCTGATGTAGTGCATTATTTTCAATAAAAACTAACGAGAAAAAAGAAAATCAATAATATTTAAATTATTGTACCTCATGTACTGTCTTTATGATCACTCACTGTACAATGGAACTGAGTATAGCCAATTGCATCACATTATGCATGTCAAATTAAATACATTTTACAGCTCTTCATTAGACATGTGCATACGTGATTTAGACCAACTGTGTACTGACAGTGTGTCCCGACAATCGGTTGAAGCCTTGGAATCGTTTTATGCTTATTCCTGCACAAAACAAGGCATGCAAGGTAAGCCACTTTGATGCAATAATGCATGCCGGGAGCACCTATATTTATGTATATAAATTCATGTAATAGTTGTGACAGAACCTAATTATAGGTTAACTAGTGACAGATTTATAACTGGCGACTTTATAGAAGGATTGCTAGAAGGAAGAGTACTGTAGATATAAACATTATTGGATACATTATCCACACATCCCTTTAGACAACTATGTAAAGAGGAGCAACATGTTAAAATACAGTTTCAAACCTTTAATGAGTCAAAGTTTACACATGCCTGTGTGATTGGTGGTGCCTCTGATGTCACAAAGCATGAATGGATAATGAATTATTCTATAGACTCATATGGAGAGGCCACAAACTCCCTTCCTGTATGTTAGTGATGTCATAATTGATGAGTCATCAGCACCCTCCCAGTGTATGGGTCTGGAGCATCAAGAATCACTCTTTCCAAGCTCTCCAGTCCCCTTGAGGCCAGTCTGGAGGATATTAAATCTCCATTCTAATCTTCCTAATTGCCTCATGTTTACTATTGTGAATCACTCTCTAAACTGATAGGGTTTTATGCAGACTGGGTGCTGTGCCTAGTGGTCATATAAAGGACTTTGTGGATCTGTGACCAAGAAGTATGCTCCCTTGACATATTTCAGGGCCCCTGCTGGCTGGGAAATATAATGGTCTCTGAATAATTGCTATCAATTTTCATATTCAAAGAATAGGTGCTCAATTGTAACTGGATATGGGTGATCTCATATGAAAGGTTGAATAATTTGTAGGTTTGAGTATTGGAAATGATGCTTCTCTCTTCTATGTAAAGATCTGAATATTCAATTTTTTAAACAGGAGAAGGGAAATAAAGTGATCTGAATCTGTAATCGGAAATAAAAGAAATAAACTCAACTCTCACTTATCCAAGAAGTTCAAACCTCTTACCATCTATGAATCTAGCATTCTGATATGTCAATGAATGTACAGCTTGAGGGATAAAGGCTTGTTACAAAGTTCACATATATTATATTTCAATATCTAAAGACTTAGATTTACTAAATTTTGGTCTGCATTGGTTTCCCTTCCTCTATGGCTTGCTATCAAATGAAACAGCCAAATTCTGCACAGATTCAGTTTTTCAATGAGTATGCAATATCAATATATATATATATATATAGAATTTGCCAATTATCTTGGTTAAGTCTAGTTGAGCGGCCAACTTAATGCCTGAATATGTGAGTATCGTACTTTAACCTCTGATTAAGATATTAAACATTCTTCATTTTGCCTTCAGATGCAGCTTCATATGGACAGTGTTTATCTGCTACGGGCAATTGTTTTTCTGCTTATAGCAGTGGATTGAGTTCTGCTACAACTGTTTCAGAAATATGCAGGTATGTGAAACAAACTATCTTCTTTAAAATAAGAAGACAACTATTCTTAAGACGCTTTCACTTGTCAGCCAGGTATTGGTAGAGGCCCAGGGCAGAGAGCACACCTCAGGACCAGAGTACAGGCAACTAACCCACTACTGACCATGGTGTGATGAATCCATTATCATGCAAGTTAAAGCCTTGTAATTATGATAGCACAAGTTTTAAGCAATCAAAAATATATGCTAAAGTTATATATGAATGGCCTGCTTGTCGAATATTGATGTATATTTATAATTCTTTCCATAAGGTCAAGAGTTAATGAGTGTTCCTGACATGGAATGAGTGTTTTGGTAATGGCACAAAAGCCTGAGTTGTGTGATCATGAAATAAACAGTATCCCTTTGGTGCTCATTGCATCCAGACCTCTTTCTTCCTTGGGGAAACATCTGCAGAACATAGATGATATTCAAGTAACTACACATGAAGGATGGGGAATGCCTAGACAGTAGAGTGAGGCTAGTAGAAGATAGGACTTAGAGTAATTAACTGGTACAAGAAATGGAGAACATGGCATAACTAAGGGGCAGGATGAGTCCACAATTAAACATGGGAATTAGAAGTCAGGCAGACGGCCAACATGCTATCAACCATATTCAATTGGTGATAGCCCCACATCCCAGTCCTCGCACAGGATGTCTATGGCCAATTAAGCATCTGCACAAAGTATAAGGCCTATCAGAGCTTCCGACAGGTGACCAACACACACACACCAACACACACACACCCCTTCATTCTCTCAATTAGTAGGCCTAAGGAATGGCCGAGACCAACAACGGAACAAATACCAAAAGAGGATATTGGAGAAAACCTTTGCCCGTGTCCAAATACATTTTCCAATCACTCTAGTATCGGTTTAGACCAACCTGCACCCAGGGACTGAGTGTAGGTTTCACTGGACACCTTGTGTACAGTACCTTCCACTGAAAGGTGTTGTCTATCCTTAAAACTTGAACTAAGAAAAGTGTCTCAGATTCTTGTGAAACCATACATTGGTTATTTCTTTGTAATCCCTTAATATCTGTTATGTCAAATTAGAACTCCCATTTAAGGCCTAGGCAATTCATGTGGCATCTATTGCTCTACTCTAGCCATACTGAACTCATTGCATCATTGACATTTTTGATCAAGGAACAACACTCAAATATTACATGTATTTATAGCAATGCTTCTTTAAATGTATGGCTTAAATGTCCTTATCTAGGTTATAACTATATACTCAACTACAATGTTTAGGCTATTGTTCCCTAAGCAATAGATAATTTACAGGTTGGGGATGCAATGTTATTTTGGTGTTCTTGTGATAATTCAGGTCTATACCATAAATGACATCGTGGTCACTCTGTGCATGTACACTCTCCTGGCAGAGGTTCTGAGCTAATTATAGTTTGCAAATAGTACACACAGTGTGACTGGAGATGTGTGCACTGGAGCAGAGTGCCCTCATACTATTTATTACTTTGTCCTGTCTTCCCATTCAAAACTTCTTAGCTGTATAACTTTGTTGATTTGAGATATTAATAGAATCCCATCGGACAGTCATAATAAATTATCCTATTGTACAATATTATGATATTTTAAATTAAAAAAGGGTGATTATGGCGTTTGCATGTGCATTTTAATTAGTTCCTTTGTTCCCTTGTCATAGTAGCATCCCCTTTTTAACAAAGTTGCCATTTATGAATACACCATTGCAACCAGCTTTGGCCCCGACATCATTTTTGACCATGGTGCCATTTTGAACCTCATCCCGAACCTGATTTACATAAGTATAAATCACTAAGGCAATGAACTGTATATAGAATGTTTCAACAAAACAGTAATATTTATACAAGAAACCCCTGTGAAGTGAATTCATAATTTGTATCATAACTGCCTTTCTTTACTTACTAGTATAAAAAAAATTGACAATAACATGAAATTCTAATATCTATATCTTTAGTCAATCTGCACGTAATTATTTTTCACCTTTCTTCATTAATGTTTATGTGGTATCTTTATTAGCAAAGGGCATGTAAACATGTTTGAAAGTTGTTTAACTACACGCTGCAGCCAGGCTGCAGGAAGATTCATCAAAAGAACACTGAAAGTCATCCGTTCAAGAATAATGTGTCCAGGTATGCTCATATATCTACTGTCATTATACATTGTCACTTCTTGGTTAAAGTCTCAATTTTCCAGAAGTATGTACATGTAAGATATTTCCATCAGAAGATGGTAACTGTTTACACATGCATCAGCATTAGAAGATTATCCAATAGAAGAAAGTTAACCGAAGCACTAACCAAAGTTCCGTTTTCAACCAAAATACTTTCACTTATGATCATGATAATTATTCATGGCATTATTTGAAAAGTCAAAATAAAAATATCTTGTGAGAAGTATGACAGAATTGTTGCAGTAACCAGCAGAAATGCCGGGACTGGTCATCAATGATTCGGAATATGTGCTAGAGTATAACAGAGCGGGAAGCTAATCAAGTTTCCATAATGAAAATAGGGACAGAGCATGAAAATGTTAGTCCCTGCTCAAAAAGAAAGGGGGAGGGGAACACAAAATGGGTTTAGGTTGTAATGTTATAAGGGTACAGTCTGATAAAATGCCCCACAGAATGTGTAATCTTTCCAAAGCTGGAGAGTGCCATGTGCCTCATAGACACAAAAATACGAAGCTGCATCTATGGAGTTATATCATGTGAAATAGGAGTTGGGTTTGCCTCAAAAACAAACAAGAAATGTTAAGCATGGGGCTTTTTTCCTATAAGGTCCCAACCTAATAAAAACAGAACATCATCACAGTGTTATTCTTTTCTGAGGTAGGTACCTAAAGAAAATTAAAAATAATCACAACATACTGTAAATCTTAATGAATTTGAGATCTACCCAAAAAGAACATAGTGTGGTGAAAAGTACGGACCATGATGTGGGGGTCTATCTTCATGCTTGAGGATTCTTTCCTTTTACACATGCCTGGCCATGTCACAGGGATGGAAACATGGCTAGATAGGGAGATCTTTGATATAGTTTTTTTTTCAAAGCATTCTAGGTTGTAGATTATGGATCTATCCCTTTAACTCAATTATTAATTATGGGGCCTTGAAAAAATGTTTTTCCTTAATCTTCCGAAACCGCGATGAAAAGAACACATCCGCCGAAACATTGGTATAGATTTATGACCCAACCCACCAATTAATATCACCCCTTTCCCCAGGCCCTTAACATGCCCACCAATCTCCCAAACCCAACCCTTTTTCATAAACATGTGACAGTCAGACAGCTTTTAGCTGTGTGGAGCCTCAGCACACCCCCTGACACACACAGTGAGACCTGCTGCTGCCTGCAGAGCCCCACTCCACTGACCAATAAAAACAACTGTAACAGCTGCCCGGCTACCAGTACACAAAACTGACCAATTAGGTACCGGGTTTCAAAACAGGTGGCAAAGAGAGGGCCATGTGAAAATAATTGTTCACCCTTCTGGTCATTCGCGGTCTTGCTCACACTGAGTCAACCCAAGCCATGTTACACCCACCTTTAGACAGGGAGATCTTGTTGAGAAACATGCCTCATGGTGGAGTGGTGTATGTGTGTGAGAGTGACGTCTATTGTCTTTGTGTCCTCCTATTTATGGACCTTGGGTTGAGGGGGTATCTACTGGTCATGCTCTACACTAACCAACACCAGGTCATTTCCAGCCTTCTGTGCCCTGATGTCGAGTTGGTGCCCCTTAGATGGCAGCCACCAGTCTGACACCTCGTGCCTGGTGTCCCTCATCTTTGCTGTCATTCCAGTGTCAACTTGTCCTTTCATTGTCGTGCCTCATGCCCATGTGACCCTGGCCCCCATGTTCCATGTCATGCCCAGATGCCATCATGTGTTATGCTGCATGCCAGGCATCACCAATTTAATTCCAAGTCCAACCGCCTATTTTTACCATACCTTAGGGTTAATTCACAGCTTCATGTCTCATATTTCATACATAAGAAGCTAGTGCTAGGCCTTAAATCGACTTAAGCCCAAGAGGGAGAAGACGTTAACACAATTAGTTCCACATCAGGACTGTTTAATCTTGGTCTAACACGTGTGTTTATAGGCACATTGTCTTTGATCATTGGCTAATCAAGTAACACAGTCAAAATTACTCTTTTGTGATGTCACTTCCATTTTTCACATAATTTTGTGTATTAACCCAATAAACTCTGGTTTTGTGTCAGGGCGAAGATATTCGTGTCAAAAATGGTTATACTGATTAATCATAACAATATTAAATTGACATTAGACCAGTTATTCTACTATTATACTATCATTAATTTTGTACATTCTTCTTTGTCTTTAAAAATTGTGTCAAACATGAATCACCCACAGATTCATCACACCCTCCCAAACCTTCTTGAAAGGCAGGAACTCATGGTGAGGAGATACTACAAATTAGAATATCGCTGTCTTCAAAAGATTTTACATGAACAAGTTACTGTATACTAGAAGAATAGTAAGATAAAACAACTTTTGTATGAAAAATATAACACAAAGAGAACATCTGAATAAAATCTTAAATCCTATGATCCTTACAGGCATCGGAGGATATGTCACCCTCTGTGCAGTCCTGCTACAGAGGAGGACCCCAGGGTCACTCCGGCTAAAATGGTTTTCAAAGTTCATTCAGTCTTTATTCTTTGGGGACTACTCCCCCCCCCCCCCCATGATCTAACATCAGCTACAACTCAAGCTAGATTTGACCATTTAAATCTAGGAACTACTATATACACATATCACATACAATGAGGAATTGTTATGAGTTACAATCCTGGCCTTGTGCCACACACTTAGTCTGATGCCTCCTGTCACACAGGGCCTCATGTCACAAGAAAAGGGAATCCCTCCATCTGTTGATAAGTCATGTAGCACAAGGCAGCCGAGTCCGACATTGACTTAAGTCCAGCTCGCTCAGACAGGTCACCCAAAACCATCTACGGCTCTTTGTCCTTTTTCACATCCCAGTGCCTGAGGAAAGAGTCTCCTAGCTTTGTTCCTGGGGAACTGAGGATGGGTGGATCCAAAAAATGATTGACAAGCGGTGAGCCAAGACCAAACTCACTGGGCATCATCAGGGGGAGACATGCAGACTATTGCTACAGGGTTCTGTGTGAGCTCTCCAGCTTGGCCACAACTATAGAACTGTCACTCCTGACCAATAAGGCCCAGCTGACATGGCTTATATCGGACTCCGACCCAGTCTGCTCTGATCTACTGGAGTCCACGTTAGGTCGGTTGCGGTGATGGTCGTTTGGTTTCTTCTTCCTCGCAGGTTCCTCTCACATGGTCTTTTGCATGTAGAGCCATTTGAACGAGGGTCCCGGTGTGTCCGTGCCTTTCACCGTCTTGTCATCAGCGGCTGACTGGTAGTCTGAGGATGCCAGCTCCACCCCCTGGTGCTGGCTATTCCTTGACCCTCTCTGGCTTGTGACTGGCAGCTGCTGCTGTAGACTCCTTCTGTACACTCCCCTTGGCCGATGGTGCATCTCCCAAACCAAGCAACTTGGCAACCTCTTTCAATGCCCAAATGGGTAGTGGCGGGTGATGATGGCAGGTTAGGATTCCAGGCAGGGACGCTCCCAGCATATATAACAACACATAATATTGAGCTAGTAATTAACACCCAATGCTGTTCATTAGTACTTACATGATATTTCGAGACATCCTGTTTAGAATATTAAGGATGATTCTAAAGAACCATGTATTTCATATGATGTTATCCTTTACTTCAGCAATCTTACTATTCTTATAAGGTTTTCACTTTTTTATGAAATTCATGTATCAAAATATCATCGTAATGAAATGCGGTTAAATGTAGAATGATTAATCACACAAGTGAAATTGGTGTGCATATGAATGTACAACAATTTAGCACTTAAGCTAACACTATATCACCAAAACCTTGTGATGCCTATCCTTGAAATTGTGACACTTTAAAGTTGCAGAACAGTTGTATTTCACAGAATATTATGGATGCCATGTTCAATAGTGTGTCTTTTCTCTTCCTAGGAAGTGCATCTATCTTACACAAAGCAGGTAAGTTTTTTTTAATTTCTAAAACTAACTCAGCTTCAGAAGCTGTATCAAACCTCCTGTAGGCCATAGATGGACACAGGGAAATAGAGGAAGACCTTTATGGTTCTCTTTAGTTATTAACCCCTCATCAGTGGGGCAGTACACAGAGGCTTTTAAGAATGGAGAAACTGCAAGTACTGCTCCACTTTTGATAAAAATAGATCCAGCGTGCATAGTTGGTGCAAGGCCAGAATCTATTCTGAGGTTCCGCCACAACTATTCTGTAGCACTACGCCCCCAGAGGAGCTGGGTTCAAAAGGTCATTGCGGAACACATGGTGGAAAAACAAGGTTCATATGAATGCATGACACCTTGTCAAGTAATAAAGTTGTAGAAAATACATCCAACTCAACCTACTTTTCTTTTCATTATTATGACTTTGTTTCAGCTATTGGACTGTTAGTAGAATATAGAAGACCATCAGGGGACATCTTTTTGCAGCTTCAGGAGCCTCTGGGCAGCAGTACAACCTGCAAGCTTTGCCCTAGAGTTGTACCACCACATAACAGTTTTTCCAGAAACCTGATGTCCCCTGCAGGTCTTCTTACTTTACTGTCATATATGCCTTGGGGGAAGAAGGGGAAAATTACATTATAACTGCTTATACATCAAACAACATTTATAATTCTTCCTATTGAATTATGACGAGTTCAAAATACATTAAAAAGCCGGAAACTATTTTGGTAACTATTAAATGTATGCATACAAATTGATGCACACAAATTTCTACTAAGTAAGTCCAAGAAAAGTTTCTTTTAAGTTAAAATGACATAAATGTATGGTGATCTTTCTTGTTTAAGGTTTTAAACGATTAAGTTTACTTATTTTTAATTATTTGACATCTGGTACTCAAAATAAAAAAATTACAACACATGTTAACTAATTAATCAAGTAGATATATGTACTCATCAAAGTCCATAGGATATGTTTAAGGCAAGGGTATTGTATTCTATTTCATAAGGAATATGGAAGAGGTACAATGTCCCATCCCCTACAGGCCAGTTGGTCTTATGAAATAAGCTGCTGAATTGGGGATCTTATTATGTCTGTCATGGCATCTAGTAGAGCTATACAGGGTAGTAAATGGCTGATGATAAGGCTGAGGTCGAAATATCAGGGGGGAGGCTATAAGGGGAGATGTCAAAATTCCCCACAGAAGACCGAAGCCAGTGGTCAGTGACATTACACCGACATGCCTCCACTCAGGGCCATTAAAGTTTGCAGCCTTGTAAGAAAGGGGTGGGGACACTATCTTAATGACCCTTAATGACATCATTAGCAGTCCCTGGATTTTGACATCATCCCTAATGCACTTCTCATGACGCTGATGTATCTAAAATCCTGCTATCCACATCACAGACAACCAGTACAAGATTTAAAAAAAATACCACCTATTTATTAATAACGTAGGCACTTTTAACGAACAATTGTGGCATCCAATTAATTATGTTGCATTACGTTACAGGATGTGTAGGAGTCCTACTTGATGATATGAAAATTGTAAGTCTTGAAAATTGGTAGAGCTCCCCCCTCAGGAATAGGGAAAAATATGTTGTGCCCTCCTTTGGAGCTAACACTTAATGTGTATATGCTGCATTAGGTCGTAAATATTCTCAGATCTGTCGCATGTCTGAAATCACAAGACAAGTATTGTGAAAAAACATTGTTTTATCCATATATGGAATACAAACATATAATTGATCATGGACTATTAATGATTATTATGAATTGAAAATTGCTTATTTTATTTTAATTTTTTCTAATATTTATGCTTCATTTTTGTCCCTTTTCTACTGTGGATAACAGACTCAGGTTTGAAATGATTCCAGTTTAAATAAGGTTTCAAAAGAAGCAAGAATAAACAAAATTGATTGCTTATTTTGGAAAACTGAATTTTCTTCTCCTCTATGTTTGCCTTTTGAAACTGACACAAATGTTCCACAACTTATCTTTCAGATCATATTCTGGTTATCACAGTGCTCTCATTCCTCCTGCTGAAGTACCTTCAGTAAAGAAGATGCCGGATTGTGGAACCAATCAGAGTTACTTACTTACCATTTTTGCCATAGTGACTTCACATATACACATGGTCTTCCAGATGATTACAATACAATGATAATCAGAGTTTATGACATCTATTAAAGTAGTAATAGATATGAGTGACAATAATGAAATGGATGAGCAAATATTCTATGCTCGTCAGATCACTTACAATAAAGAACTTATATAGATTTTATTTCATAAATTTGCTTGACCATATTTTCATATGTTGACCTTTGTAGTTGCTTTCTGCAAACAAGCTGAAAGCAGTAGCTACACAATAAGACCACTTTCTAAAATGGGTTGTGGAAGTACAGATCATATCCACAATTTTTAATCTGCATGATTCTCACCTTTCCAAAGTTTTGCACATCAATTTAAGGCATTTTGAACTCAAACTCCATACAAAATAATTAAAGCACAAGATGGCTAGAGCATAGAATTCTCAGCCATCTTGTCTCTAAATGTCAAATATCACAACTGCCATATGATACAGTACATTTATCCTAGTAACCTTATTAATCAAGTTTTAAATAAAAGTTTTAGCTTTAGGAAGTACATGTTTAGGGTGCTTCAATAACCCTTACTATTTCTTGAAAAGTTTTAGAAACTTTATATAATCCATTTTGACAATGTACCATTACAGGTCTGCCCTTGCCCCTATGAACTGAATGATCACCAACATAAAGATACCTTGGGGCTTTATTGTTGTACTTAGTTATTTTACTCAAGATAGGTGTAGATAATAAATGAATTTGAAGCATAATCTTTTGGAAAGATAATGTATGTGGTTGATAAAAATTGAAAACATCCACTAACTGATTCTGATGCAACTTTATACCATTAGACTTGAAGTATATATTCCATTAATAACTATCATTTTAGAACTTTTGATTACTCTAGAGTTTTGTAAGATTGCTTACATCATTGCAGAATACACTTATGCATCCTTTGAATTCCAAAGTGACATTAGTGTCTTTATTTATCTTTCCTTTCAGCAGTTTTGCTACCAAATAGCTTTCTTTGGAACATTTAGAACATTTGGAACATTCAGAATTGCCAACAGCTATTTCTCGGAAAACTAATCACCCTATACCTTACCCCTTTAAGTCAGCTCTGAATTATGTTGCCTATTTAGAAATGCCTCTCATTAAAAAAAAGCACATTTATATGGTTAAACTGGTTTATGTTTTGTGTTTGTCTGATTTTTATTTCATAAAAAAATATGTCTGTTAAAACTTTAAATCGGTATAGAGTAGTTACAATTAATTTATATAGTGTGCAAGTTGGGCTAATTTAGCTTAAATGTGTAAAAAGGGTATAAAGTCATCATATATAAAAGGTGTCCATAAAGGTAGCTTTGATTTTATTTTGAATAGTACATAATACGCTTTAACTGGGGAGTTTACTGAAAAAGATAGCTAGTGTGAATAGAGCACTGAAGAGGCACTTCTTGCCAAATACAATTTTCTCACAGTAACTTCAGAAGTAGTAAAATTTAAGCTCAACCTCGATACCCCCTGGGGAATATTTTTGGTAACTTGATCCCCGAGGGTACTGAGGTTGGGGTGAACTCAGGTCAGATTTATTACTATTTGGAAATTGTGGAAATTGTACTGAAAAATTTGTTTGTCTGAACTAAGTTATCTTTACATTAATCAATCAATCAACCAATTAAGTCAAACTAGACAATTCAGAGGATAATATTTTAGGCTCTTCATGTTGGAAGTGTTGTATGACTTCACTTGGTTGCCCCCTACACAACCCATGAGCCGATACCTAATCTAAAGTAAAACCATCACTTACACTACAATAATTGAAGTACATATTTGATTATTATCATCTTATTCATTTTCTCAAGTTCAAATATTCAACATTTTTAAGTATTAACATATTAGTGACACTCCATGGGAAATCCAAGCTTATTGCAGGTATAGATAAGCTTGGATTTCCCATGGAACGTCATAATTATTCATCATTTTGAAGTTCTTTGCAATGCACAATTGAATGCATTGTCAGGTACAATTGATTCAATTGTACATGGTAAAGTACAAGTCTCAATACAAAATGTAGTCTCACTGAAACTAATTCCCTAGTTTCAGCAAGAACCATAATTGCAAAATGTAATTTCGATAAATCTAATTCCCTTAAGCCGTATTATACTATGCATTTTTTGAAATGTGTTGGGGCAACCTGTTCCAAATCAGCCAATGCATAGTGTAATATACCAAAATTGATTTGTGTTGAGGCCCAATGCGACCCAACGCAAGCTGACATGACCCAACGGGACCAAAAACTTGAAGTATATATACTTTGAGTCAGGTTGTGTTGAGTCAGGTTGGGAACCAATGCAAAGTGTGATATACTCTCAATACAGTCCCAAGAAGAACCAGACACATTGGGCTCTGGCACCTGACACGTCCGTCTGCTGAAGCATAGTATAATTAAGGCTTTAGTTTCAATGAAAACTTCATTATATTTTTACATATCTTTTTTTTTATTTCTGTTCCCTGTATACAAGATCTTCCAACAGAGGGTTTATACACAATTTGAACTAGATCATTTATACATTAATAATATACATTTATATTCATACATTCAATCATTATATCATTGCATAAACTTATACTACTTACATAAGGTGTTTTTAACAAAGACCTGCCAGCGTAAAGTTCTTCAATTACACCAAGTTTTGCCTTGTATAACATGTAACACCTCAAATGTACAAGTATGTATAAAACTTAATGTCTCACTAGGTTTCGTTACATGTATAAAACCATAATATAACTCATCAAAACGAATTGTTATATTATGTATAAAACCATAACACCAAAACAATCTCAAATGCCCTTATAAATTATACCCTGAAACACCTGACAAAATCTAATCTTAATGAACACTTAACTCTCAAATATCAACACCTCTCAGCGGCCAATGCACAGTGTTCCCTTTCTTTTGGAAATAATTCCTAACTATTTATGGCATCATGATATACCATATACATTTTATAAAACAATGCAAAACTGTATCTAGTGGTATAAGTTATATTTGGATGTAAAAAAACTGCAACTTTTTAAACAGAACATGAATAGAAAAAATGCATTTTTCATTTTAATTTATTTGGACAATGATATCTCAGTAACTACTGCATATAAATGCATGAAATTGTTTTTACACGTAGATAACTTTCATTCAGAGGGAAGCTTATTTCAGAATTTTGATTAAGGTCTTACTTTTTGTTTTATAAAATGTAGAAAATAATGTTGACAAAAATAACCAAAATCTTCCTGTTTTTTGTCATAAAATATAAAACTAGGCCCTAAATAAGAAATCTGAGACATACTTCCCCCCAATGGATCATTATGAACATGTCCAGAAAATTCCATTAGAATCCATCAAGTGGTTACCGAGATATCCATGTTCAAAAAATAAAAGTGAAAAAATTATATTTTTGCAGATAATTTCTTAAATTGTAAAATATTGATAACAAAATGTATCGCAAAATATGCAAAAAAAATGTGCTCCTTTATTTGATATCGATTATGCTGCTTTAGCCTGCATAGTTACTGCACAATCTCCATTCTCACAAGTAAAGCCACTTTGAGGTGTTGTCCATCCTGAACTTATATTAGCTTATTACAATATATCACCCTGAATTATGATTTTTCTTTTTTTTTAATCACCCCCGCCGCGAAGCGGCCACCTGGCCGTCAGGCCAGGTGTGGGGGAGGTTATGCCGTAGTCACTTTACATGGTTGGTTACGACACTCTGCCGGAATTCGACAATGCAGACTAACTTTAATTATGCTTGATGATACTGCTCAATATGCTTAGAATTACTTAGATTAAAGATGCCACGTGTGGACAGGAAATATTTATCATGATCAGATCTCCTAACATAACGTCGTCGCTGTTACGACAATGTCACCAAGGTGATTAGTGTCGCCTGGCGACAGGTGTAGCTCAGCAACGAGCGTCATCCAAGACGGTTTTACACTGCACAACCTGTAAGTGACATGCTCCGACAGGACTTGCTAATTTCTGATAGGCCTAATCATATGACTTCTATATAAGTGAATTTGCCTGTTATATCATCATATTGCTCTGATATCGTAACCCAAGCTTTAGAATCACCACCAGTGCGTAGCGGCCCATGGCATCACGTTCGCCGTTGTGCTTGGAGACTGTATGATGCTATACACTCTCCGGGCCGAATCTTATCTTTTCCCGCGTCCTCTGTTGGGCATAGTGATACTGACAGGCCCGTAGCCAGGGGGGTTCGTACAATCAATCCCTTGCAGAGGTGCCAGATCTCCCGTTCCAGTGGGAGATCTCAGTGTTTTTGTTGCCCTTTTAGTTTTTATCTCCCGATCTCCCGTTCTAAAAATGAGTTCTCCTGTTTTACCCAGATTGTCTCATTGGTATACAATAATATCATACATAGCCATAGGCCTACATTGATTCTAAATTGTAGGCCTAAAGTTTATAAGCATGTCATACCTAACATGTCTTCCGTAATACATAGTTATAACATTATGCATAGCCATAGAACTCGGCAAATAATACTTAACTTTCCTTTAAATAATCCAAAATATTCCATGTGTGCTTTCGGCTGGTTTACCTTATTAAAATTGATATGTGCTTCTCAACAAGTCTTTTTCAAAATCTAATTCCCTAGATAGAAAACTCCCGTTTTGGAAGTTCAAAACTGGGATTTCTACCGTTTTGTAGGTTTTTTTCATCTGACACCTCTGCCCTTGGACGAACTTAGTCTGTTCTTACCCCGGGTTCTGAGGGATTTCTGACCCATGTAACTTCTTATGTAGTCTGGACAGAGTTAGACTACCATTGGAGCAAGGTAATATCTATAGGAACTAAATTATAAGCCAAGCATAAACAGCATCCTATTATTAAATGGATATGATATTCTCGAGTTGTAGACATCGTCAGGGACGAATTAGGAGAGGGCAGGGGCACCTGAGGCACGCCCCCCCCCCTACTTTTTTTGCCTAATTCAGATTTGTTTAATGTAAAATTCTAGCCCTCAGAAAGGGTGCCTCCAATCCTATATTAGGGTGCACCCCTTTTTTGAAATCTCTGGATCCGTGCCTGCATGTTATCAATTTTGGTGAAACTACCTATAAAAAGAGATAGGCCATTATTTTATGGAAACACATAATTGATTTTCCCCTAACCTTGATAAAAACTCAGATTTTTCCCTGGATTCAACAGCCTACCTTTCCCTAGCCAAGCCTGCCCTAGCCCCTGTCACGTACATGGCATTCTTAACCAGAATGACTGCACTAGTTAGAACTACATAGCATTCTACAGTTCTAAAATATGATAATAGAAAATACAACAATCATTCAAAAACTAAATTTCAGTTTTCATGGTCATTTTCTGGGGTGATTAAATTTTTTCCGGGGTCATTACCCCATTTTCTTGTTACTAGCAATTTTTATAGTGATAATGTATTTTGTAAGTGCAAATAAAATTTAGGTTAATTGGAATCCACTTAGTGTTTGTTCTAGTCTATACAATTTCTTAAAACCTTACAATTCAAGATTTCCCTTTCCAATTTATTAAAGGCTTTTTGTTTTATTCCTTTTACCAATGTGACTATCTTGGAAGTTTCCAATATCTGTACCATTCAACACTTAAAAGAAAATATGACTCATGAAAGATAATATGACTCAAGAAATTACATACAGAGGATATCCACCCATTTGATGAAGATGTCTAAAATACTTTTTTAAACATTTGATGTTGTCATGTAAATTTGTAAACAAAATCCCTGGAAAACCTATAGAAAATAAGCAAATAATTGTCATCTACAATGAATGAATTCTCAAACTACTCAGGAAGTATTAATAGTGGTACAACTCATGAAAGTTTGTATGTTAAAGCCTTGAGTTTTGTCGGTATCATACCTGGCATGCTTCCTGTTTTAGGCTAACCTGCAAGTAAAACTCAGGAAAATAGCTATATGTGGTCTGGTGAATTAAGTGACAGTTGACATGGCCTTTTTTCATAATTTGACAAGTGACATTGGGGACCCCCAATTAAGGGTCCCTACATTACAGTAGAACCAGTATAAACACCTACCCGTGTTTCGCGCCAAAATGACGCCAGCAGTTAGTCCCTGCCAGTAGACTATGATGTGGGATGGTCATAAGTGATGTCATGTTTTTAGGGGACATTTTAAAGACCCTCCCACCCCCCTGTTACACTTAATTTCTTGTTTTAAACATGTAAATAATGCCCATTTTCAGTAAGTGTCATTCTGTTCAACCTACCTGCACATCCCTTGGCTTATTATTGGCTCACGTGGAGGACACTCATTATATATTCATGGGATATAAGATTACTACATCCTGCAGCTGAAACAAAGCTGGGGTTCTAGACATATTTAAGAAAATGGTACTATTCTGTAACCCCTGTCTACCTGGAAGGCAGAACACTGATAGGTAGCATAAAGGGTACCCTCTGGTGTTACATACAGGTAATACATATATCAATGTCTATATACTTCATTTTAATTAGCCCTATTCAGGATATTATTATTGACGTTTTTTACTAATATAAATTTATTTACTAACATCCCATCATTTTGAAGTAACAAGGACAGCACAGACAGTCCAGACAGTGCACAAAGGTAGAAAGTAATTCACTTTGCGCATGAAATTAGTTGTATAGTGAAGATAGTGTCACCAGTTGCAAATAAGGGAATTAAAGAAAGTATTCCAATTTAAAGGACTTGTTACATCACATAGTATAAAGGCAGCACGAGCTACTGGTAGGTGAAAATATACCTGTCGCGCAATAGCCGACAGGGTGCATCTCCCAGCGAGCATTGATACTCAGGGAAAATCAATACCAGACTGCTATATATATGGTAAAACATCTGGGTATGGCGGAGAGCACTATTACTTTTGGACAGATACGAGTCTTAAGGATTTAAAGGGGTTCAGATAGCTATACGTAGAAAAGGGACATCTGGTGACTGTTGAAAGAATTACTGTGCTGAGATCGGATGAAAGATCAGGTGGACTCTTAAGAGAAAGCTTACTCTTCATCCAATGGACTTATGACTCTAGGAATATTAACCATCATTGCACTGGCTCTGTACGCATACAAGTGCGAATAAACCTGACTTACAGCCAAGCGTTGTTCACGTTGTGGAAAGGAGCGCCCATCTCGTGAACTTACCTACCACTTGACTAGCATATAAGAAAGCGAGTAACAAAGGCAGAAGTGTTAAACATCATAAACAGTTCCCCAATTATTAATCAACCATAAAACAACAACTAGCGTTCAATATTGATGATTTTATTTGTTTATCGCCAACTGAAAATGGATGTCATTTTCCTCTTGACACCTTGGTTCAAAACATTGTAGATTTAGCTTTTTCTATTAAAGCTTCAAAATTGGTCAAACCCTCACAAGAAGTTAAATATCTTGGTATTGTTATCAATAGTGGGGATATGACTTTGCGTTTGCCAAATGACAAACTGGACAAATTACTTTCTCAATGTTCTTTATTTAGGGATAAAAAATCTGCTTCTAAAATTCAATTACAACGCTTGTGTGGTACTCTGGCACATTGTTCTGTGATTATTAGAGGTGGACGAACTTTTAGTCTTAGAGTAATCAATTTATGTACGACCTTACAGGAAAGACATCATAGAACTAGATTATCCCGTGAATTCAGAGCTGATATGCAATGGTGGTACACCTTTGCAAATATCTTTGATGGTATTGGTAAAATAGTTAAGCCATCTATTGTTACTGCTTGTATTTATACTGATGCATCGGGTTGTGGTTTTGGTGGTTTTCGATCTGATTATTCAGATTATTTCTGAGGTACATGGACATCTAAGTGTTCATTATCCAATTGTGTACATAGAATTTCTGGGCTCATGATATTATATTATCAATAAGTTCATGGAATTTTGGTCTATTCTTTGTGCTATTCGCTTATGGGGACCTTCATTCAAAGGCCAGCATATAGAATTTTTCACTGACAATTCAGCAGTTAAAAATATGATTTATACAGGTAGGGGTAGATCACATATCACTATTGATATGATACGGGAATTATTTTGGAATTAATTTATTCACAATTTCATTGTCACCGATGATCATATTCCTGGTGTAAATAATATTAGAATATTTGCTCCAAATCAAAAACTATTCAGTTTATGGAACGGAAATTGGAAATTCCATATACTTTAACACCAGGTTCTATTTTGTGTGTCACCACCTATCTAAGGAAGTTATTTGCAAAGGTCAAATTACCGTCTAACGACCTTGCATTTTCCTATAAGCTTGCTTCTATCGTAAAACCCTTGACTTATAATTTATTTTCTAATAAATTAAGAACCTTAATTGTGATACTCCATGGGAAAGTCTAGCTGTTCTTATGTATTGAACAGAGACTTTACAGGACAATATTGCCAGGGACAATAAGGTTTCTGATTGTCTTAAATAGTATAAGTTGAATTAGAAAAAAAAAAAAAAAAACTTTATTTATTTGGCCGACACTTATCATTTCCTTATTCGGCATTTACTGGCAATAACTGGTATGTTTCATATGCCAAATATATGTATAATATAATTATTATTTATTATATTAATATATATTTTTGGGAACATGTGCGAATTGTATCGGAGGCTATTCTATGAATATTCATGAGTATCGTGTAAGTCACATGGTACTTCTTGGCACCAATTATTGTATCCTTGGACGCCATTAGCATCACATGTTCCCTCTGCTACTAGAATTTTTTCTTTAAATTTCTACTTATTAATAAAAGGGCCGACACATATTATTTCCTTATTCGGCAATTACTGGCAATAACTGGTTTGTTTCCTATTTCAAACATATAAATATATATATATAAACAGCCGTCATCGATTTGTACAATACAAAGCAGCAGCAGCCGTCATCATTTTTTGCACCAAAGGAACAGTCATCACCCTAAGGCACCCCCACACTGCACGAACTTTGGAATTTACTTTGTTTTACAAATTGCTGAAAGGTCATGGAAATGTTGGTAAAGATTCACTCCTACCCTTTAAGCAACTTTAGCTGTCTTTACAAGAAAATCATATTTAACGTTTGTCAAAAGGTCATTAAATAATTGTAGGATGTTTTCCATAGTATTTACATTTCTCAGTAAAGTAAAGTCAACTATTCCATCAGTTTTACTGTGCCACCTAAGAGACCATAGTGGACTCGCAATTCTCGCTGTGATCTTTGCATCATAAACTAAAGGCTACTCAACAAGAAATTGTATTTAGCTACATTAAATTGTGTGCAAAGTTTCATATCATAACATTTACTTTTTCAGTAAAGACCATTTTCTGAGCTTTACATTGTTCCTCTAGAGGGCACCACATGCTTATTTGTGTTTTTGCATGTTTTATGCATTAATTTACATTCATTTTTACAAATATAGGGCTATTTTGAGAAAAGTATTACGATAATGATTATAATCATAATATTCCACCTTTTGGAAACGGAGTAATAGATTTAGGTGAACATGATTTTTGAATTGTATCCTAGATCCCTTAGTAATATCATTTCTCCTAAACCTACCAAATATACTAGCACATGCACATGCACATGGACCTTTAGATGTTTTAATGTGCCTATAATCTTCTTTTATCAGATATAACTTGAATCCAAAAACCATAACATCATTGTATGGTTGTCAGCAATACCACTGGTGAGATGAATATCAGTGATCTTTGCAAAAAGTAAATAGTAATGGTGTCATGTTTACTTTGAGTATTTTTGTGTAAAGCCTAGTAAAGGTATATTTCATGACCTTTACATTTTCAGTAAAGATCAGTTTCATAATTTAGATAAAGTCCCATAGGGGGCACCACATACATATTTCTGCTTTTTAGGAAAACCTTTTTTCTAAAAACAGCTATTTCATGTAAAAAAAAAATTGTATATAAACCAACACAACCTTGGTTTATAAGAACATATATCAAACAATTATACATAAATATTGGTTAATGAAATGCTAGCAAAAAATTGTTTTACATCAACATTCAGTAATGTGTAGTGAATAAACACCTTTCCTGTCTCAAATGTTGAGTATAGGCTTCCAGCCACAGGCCTAGGCCTGCTACCAGTGTAACCACTGCCTATGCAGTCTGTTCTATATGAACATGGACTGAATCCATCTTGCACCATGGCAAACTTCAATGGATGGGTTTCATGCACAGAAATTACAATTTTCTGTTGGATAAAATATTTCCTCAAGAATGGAATAAAATGACCTGAAGCTTTGCCTTTCAAAGTAAAGTCCTAAAATGCAGCTTGGGTCCCAAAACCACATTAAACATTTAATAGCATTTACCGGAATTAATAGGAAACTGATGGTTTGTAAATATACTTAAAGCTCTCTAAAATGTCTAAATATGTCAGGCTTGTAAAGGTCCTGTACATCTAGTATAAAGTAAATCTGCTTAAACATGATCTACTCAAGCACATTTACATGTTTTGAAACATCTTTACTAGGATTTAAAGATCATTAAAGTTAACATTAAAGAAAAGGTCAGTTACCTTTACAAACCTTTACAAAATGATTGTTATGAGCACCTTTATTCATCGTTAAACAAAAATGCAAGGAGAGCCATTACACCTTTGATGTGCAATTTAAAGGTCTGTAAAGTTTCAACTTTAAGACCTTTACATTTTCAGGCCAAGTTAAAGTAAATGTCTGGTAATGGTCCCTAAATATGGCCATTACTGAGATGTACTGCAAAAGTTCAGGCCTTGTAAATCCCAAAATTCGTGCAGTGCCAGGCCTATGGAGTTGCTGTTCTATGAAGAAAAAGTAAAACAGTTAGTTATACATTCCAGAGTCCAGACTCGAGCAGCAATCATTTACTGAAATTAGCCCGGCCAATATAACCAAATATAGCTATGAACATATGATATCACACATACACTCCTTATGGATCTCCTTTTGTAGGGAACTCAGTTTTAGCCACCTTAGTCCGTTTAATGGGTGCAATTAACTAATTCTCATCTAACAATGACTGCAATGGGTCACCTTGTTTCGAGCATGCATATGGGTTCTACCACCGAGTCGGCAGTGTTTTAGTTAAAAGTTCCTAACCCCTAACATACACTCACCTATTCTGTTGCACAGCTCTCACAGATAACCTCGCTCTCCAGCATCGATGCAGGCTCATATTCGGCACACACCGGGTGAAACAAAGCGTTGCAGTAGCTGTACACCAGGTATATTCTGCAAAATAAATTCAGTACATCATTGCCTTTAACCAATGTCTTTCCTTGTGTTCAGTACCAGTCATTAGTGTAAAATATATTGACTATAGATGGACGAGGGATGGCATGAGCTTTATATGATTTTGGAACTTACACTCATGAAATAAAGACCCCTTGGGCTTTTAATACATTGCACAAAGGTAGAGATTAAATCATTTACTTTGTGTATGATCATCGAAATAGTGTAAAGGTCACCAGTTGAATACAAGATAATAAGAATTCCTCCAAATTATTTAGTTTATGAGAATACCTAGCATAGATATGGCAGGTGCCGCTGGTAGGTGTAAATATACCTGACGACAATGCTCACCGGGGTATACCTCCCAACAAGCGCCGATGCCTGGGGTAAAATCAATATCAGACTGCTTTAAAAGTGAGAGCGCAGTGTAAGAGAGGGAGAGAGATCATTAGCGTTTGGATCATACAGATCGGGAGATTCGGAGGGGTTTAGATAGCTACGCAACCGCAGAGGCATCTGGTGACTTACACGGTACTATCGCACTACGGCTGGAGGTGAGACTAGGCGGACTCTAAGGAGGAAGCTGACTCTACCCTAAACTGGAACTGTTATACCTTGGAACTTATTACCATCACGAGCAACTGTACGCATCACCATATCCATCAATAAACTTACCGTACTGCCAAGCATTGTTCATGTTATGGATTTAGCGCCCATCTCGTGGACCTACTCACCATTTGACTAGCACCCATCAGAAACAATATTAACAACAGTAATTATCTCGTACAATGCACTATAATTATAAATAACCATAAACAATACAATAGCGTTCAACATACCTATATTTTGTGTCGAAGGAGACACTTCGCGGAGCAAATACACGGAATTCCGTGTTGTAGGTCTCCATGGAGACATCCCACCATTTTTCAGGTACTCCTGATCTACCTAAATAAATTACAAGACTATTTATAACCATTCAGCATACTGCAGTCAGTACCGCCTTGGAATATCTTTTACTGTATTCAAGTTAAAGGTAGAGTGTTTAGTAAATAATGTCCAGTCGGGGTCCATATTATTTTTTATTGTTTTTATTGGTTAACGCGGGGTAATGGGAGCTGTTGGAGTATCAAGGACACAGACATTTTCATTTTCAGATGTTACAGCTTTTGTTCAGAACATTGATTTCACTCAATATTCTTCAGTTATCCTTCTTTGTGGAACGAACAACATTCATTCAGATTTTGTTAAAACTATTTTGGATCACATAGAATAATTAGTTTGTTGTATCCGGGCTTTGAACCCGCACATAACCATCATTATTTCTTCTGTGTTGCCTAGACCTGTTGACAATCACCTTGTCGGGCACAATGTTATTTTGTTAAATCATTTACTGAAGAAACATTGCAGTGTTTGGAATGTTTTCTTTATTCCAACTTTTAAGTTATTTCTATCCAAGGGCATTATCAACAAGACTTATTTACATACCGATTTGCTTCATTTGAGCAAGACAGGTGTGCAGTGTCTGAGACAATACTTCTCTCAGAAATTTTCAAACTTTGGTTTTGAAACACACCAGTCCATCTTTGGTTCAAGTACTGTCCTAAGTCGTAAGCAGTGGCCTTCTCTTTTGTTCTGATTTGCTTTTAGTGTAAATAGCCCTGCTTTGTAAATAACAGTGTAACATATTGGACTGTTAACTGTTTACAACACTATGTCACAAAGCTATAAAAATATTATTGCTACTGTTATTGTCTGCATATTATAATATCAAGTGCATATATCTGTATATACTGTTCTTTGTACATAATTATGTAATATATGTGGCTTTTGACTGTTGTCACTGTACCCAACTATATTTGAATTCACTATTCATGGGGACTTCACGGTGGTTAGGGACAGCTATTGGGGCGAAGGGAGGCCATATAAAGAAAAATACACATATTCAGTGTATATACTGCTGTGTGCTCATTGTTATCTTAATATATAATACCTCTGACTGTTGTCACTGTTCCCAACTATTTATTTGAATTCACTATTCATGGGGACTTCACGGTGGTTAGGGATGGCTATTGGGGTGAAGGGAGGCCATATAAAGAAAAACATATATTTGAGAGTGTATATACTGCTCTCATATGCACATGATATTAAAACGTGTGCCTGGATATGTTGCTTTTGTGAAATATGCATGTCTATTTCTCAATTAATAACCTGCATTAAATTAGTGGGCAACTGGTTTGTTAAGAAGAGGGGGGGGGAAAGAAAGGAAAAAAAGAAAAAGAAAAAGAAGAAAAAAAGAAAAGAAAAGAAATGAAATAAATTATTCACCCTTTTCCATATATGTGGGTGAGAATAAAACAGAGGTTATGTCTTTGTTCTTTAGTTGCTTGGACATGAGCATATCACACCTGCCATGTTGGTGATAGAAAAGAATGAAGACAAAAACCTTGCATCTCATTTCAACTTAGGCTTTCTTTCTCAAATTTAAGAGTTATTTGAACATGAGGTTACCCAACCTGCCATGTTAATGACACTTTATTGATGAGATTTAATGCATACATCTGGCACAATTTCAAGTGATTATCTGTGAGCATCAATGCTTGCGTTGCTTGGACATGAGGTGATCCTACCTGCCATGTTGGTGACATTTGCACTGATAACCTTGAAGATGACCTTCTGCTTTGGGTGATAATATGTAGCTCTCTGTCAAGGAGTTCCTGACTCAAGGTTACCTGCTTTCCATAAGCTCATGAAATGGTTTTCCTGGCATAGGTAAAATAAATGGTATGGAAGAGCCACCTGATTCAGTGAATATTGTGTTTGCCTATAAATGTCAACTTCCAAGGTACGTTAATTCATTCATAACATAACTTTTAAATACATGTAAACATCTTTATAAAAACGTTTCACATTTGTTTGATTATCATGCATTGTTTTTGCAGAGGACGGTATAAAAGGACTACATGAGACCCCTGTGCTTCAAATAAGAATCCAGTTGATGGTTACACATCAAATGCAGCATGTAAAACATACCACTTATTCCTCTCTTTATGTTCCTCTATGTGAAAGTAGAACAGTAAGCACTAAGATTCATCTCTCCTTATGCTATCTCATGAGTTCTCTGTACCGCAGTATGTATCCTTCAATTACAAGCTCGTTGTTTGAGTAGAATTTATATTGTTAGTCATAGTACGCACAGTTTTGATAATTTTGGGATTGGCTTATATTGTAAGCATAAAGATTCTGAATTTTAGGTACTCAGAGACCCCGAGCTCCATCACTGAACCCAGACTTCACATCAGCTATATTTTCCCAAAACTAGATGTCACACGAGCGAGTTACACTGTAAGAGCCTTGCATTCATAATTATATTAGTGCATTTAACTAAGTCCCTTTTAATTTTCTTTCAATATGAAAATTCTAAGCTGTCAGGTTCAAGTAATATGTATACCAACTAAAAACAGCAGTTTTGCATCCATCCCGAAATAAAGTGGAAATATTGTATTATGCACCAGTGATCTAGATAACAAAGAAAATGTTATATATCTCACTCCCCACCACCACTTCCTGAAGAAGTTTTCCTTGCAGAATAAGGGTGCAACATTTCTGAGGTAAGAAGAAATAATCATCTTTGCTAACAGATATTCTATTTTACAGGGCACTGTTGGGTGATATTATTTGCAGCTGAAGGTTAGGAACACACCACTAGTGGACATCTTGAGCCCAGCAGAGACGACCCCAGTGTTTCAGGTCCTGTACCCCCAGCTGCTTACCCTGAAAGGTACATCATTTTGAATATCAGAGCCATAAATTACTGGGTAAACTAGGACAACATTAATTTACAATACTGCATTTTGATAGACTAAAAATTAGATACTTTTAAAAACATGGTTTGTGTAACATGGTTTGTGTGATATAGATAGTTGTCCACCTTATGCTGAGACTTTTTTTTTATTCCTTATTTTTCAAACTTTGTCCCAACAGGATCCAGCAACAGGCCGAACAGCGACATCCAGGGATATCCAGAGTACAGCCAGGCTGGCCACCAGTCTTCAGCGTCAGTCAACCCCATCTCCACTGTCACTTATCTTCTGAGGTGAGATTCCGGAGAAAACCATAGGAGGAGGTGCCACTTATTACATTATGCACACAGTCTCCTTAATAGAATTGAGCTTCGTGAAAATAGGAATCTCTTGACTAGAAGACATAGAGGACCACTATTCTTAATTCCAGTTTATAATCATTATAAATTCCCAAAAAATCCTAGATATAGAGCGCTATTAGAATGGAATCATCTACCTGTTGTACTACGTTGTATTGAAAAGAAGAATGAGTTCAAAATGAAATTGAAAGCCTCTATTCCGAATCCATTTATGAAAATACTGACTTGAATCCTTTGTATACATTGTATATATTCCATCTCATCCCATCACATTAATCACCCAACCCAACTGCCATTCTAATGGCAATGATGGTATTAATTTGGTTGTGAATGTACATAATTACCCACTCCCCGTTTGAGAACTGTATATATAAAGTGGGAGTGGGTGGAAGATCGGCGATGCCGAACCCTTTGACCCAATAAAAACTAATTTAAAAAAAAAAAAAAAAAAAATATAGCAAACTGGCATAAGAAATAACAAGAAATGCGTAGTGTCAGCGAAAAAAAAGTGATTCGTGCGTTATCACGTCGCTTCGCTCCAATGCGGCTTTGGTGTAAAACTCGCTTCGCTCCAAGGTGGCTTTGCCACATTTCTACTATCAATGAAGTACTTCTATAAGAAATGCCTTTTTCTTTTTAAACAAATAAACATTTACCTACAATCTAAATAAACAAACTGCAGTATATAACTTAAAATCCTCTTTATTTATAACTGTTATGCTTGATTGTTGTCTTGCTTCTTTATCAAAGCAGAATGAAATTGTGTACAACCCTATATACAGAAGGTTGATAACCGATTCTATGTAGTTTATACTGTCACCCTCCAAATTTGGAACACATTTTATACAAAATATACAGAAACTCTGGTATCACAGGTAAGTGTGAATAATGTGAGATGCACACCTTGACCTGTGAAATTTCTTGATCTGTTTTATAGTCTATGCTGGCATCCTATACAGACGTCCTCAAGGATGTTACAGGCTTTTCAGTTGAGGCTGCTGTTTTGTGTGAGTAACAGTTGTCAGCGCTGGTAAGGATGTTAGTGCCCTGTCAAAATCAAAAGATCAGTAAATGATATAAAAATTCTTGTCCCCGGAATTTACTAACAAATATTTTGCACTATAGACCTATTTCAAAGTAATCTGCAAATTTGTGGTATATAGGGTATTATTTATTCTGGAAATGGCAATGAGGTAAGCACTGGGTTTTGCAAGGATACAGTGAATTTCTTTAAGGAAATACATTGGTTTTCTCCGGAATCTCACCTCAGAAGATAAGTGACAGTGGAGATGGGGTTGACTGACGCTGAAGACTGGTGGCCAGCCTGGCTGTACTCTGGATATCCCTGGATGTCGCTGTTCGGCCTGTTGCTGGATCCTGTTGGGACAAAGTTTGAAAAATAAGGAATAAAAAAAAAGTCTCAGCATAAGGTGGACAACTATCTATATCACACAAACCATGTTACACAAACCATGTTTTTAAAAGTATCTAATTTTTAGTCTATCAAAATGCAGTATTGTAAATTAATGTTGTCCTAGTTTACCCAGTAATTTATGGCTCTGATATTCAAAATGATGTACCTTTCAGGGTAAGCAGCTGGGGGTACAGGACCTGAAACACTGGGGTCGTCTCTGCTGGGCTCAAGATGTCCACTAGTGGTGTGTTCCTAACCTTCAGCTGCAAATAATATCACCCAACAGTGCCCTGTAAAATAGAATATCTGTTAGCAAAGATGATTATTTCTTCTTACCTCAGAAATGTTGCACCTTTATTCTGCAAGGAAAACTTCTTCAGGAAGTGAAGCAGTAAGCAATAAATGAAAGTGGTGGTGGGGAGTGAGATATATAACATTTTCTTTGTTATCTAGATCACTGGTGCATAATACAATATTTCCACTTTATTTCGGGATGGATGCAAAACTGCTGTTTTTAGTTGGTATACATATTACTTGAACCTGACAGCTTAGAATTTTCATATTGAAAGAAAATTAAAAGGGACTTAGTTAAATGCACTAATATAATTATGAATGCAAGGCTCTTACAGTGTAACTCGCTCGTGTGACATCTAGTTTTGGGAAAATATAGCTGATGTGAAGTCTGGGTTCAGTGATGGAGCTCGGGGTCTCTGAGTACCTAAAATTCAGAATCTTTATGCTTACAATATAAGCCAATCCCAAAATTATCAAAACTGTGCGTACTATGACTAACAATATAAATTCTACTCAAACAACGAGCTTGTAATTGAAGGATACATACTGCGGTACAGAGAACTCATGAGATAGCATAAGGAGAGATGAATCTTAGTGCTTACTGTTCTACTTTCACATAGAGGAACATAAAGAGAGGAATAAGTGGTATGTTTTACATGCTGCATTTGATGTGTAACCATCAACTGGATTCTTATTTGAAGCACAGGGGTCTCATGTAGTCCTTTTATACCGTCCTCTGCAAAAACAATGCATGATAATCAAACAAATGTGAAACGTTTTTATAAAGATGTTTACATGTATTTAAAAGTTATGTTATGAATGAATTAACGTACCTTGGAAGTTGACATTTATAGGCAAACACAATATTCACTGAATCAGGTGGCTCTTCCATACCATTTATTTTACCTATGCCAGGAAAACCATTTCATGAGCTTATGGAAAGCAGGTAACCTTGAGTCAGGAACTCCTTGACAGAGAGCTACATATTATCACCCAAAGCAGAAGGTCATCTTCAAGGTTATCAGTGCAAATGTCACCAACATGGCAGGTAGGATCACCTCATGTCCAAGCAACGCAAGCATTGATGCTCACAGATAATCACTTGAAATTGTGCCAGATGTATGCATTAAATCTCATCAATAAAGTGTCATTAACATGGCAGGTTGGGTAACCTCATGTTCAAATAACTCTTAAATTTGAGAAAGAAAGCCTAAGTTGAAATGAGATGCAAGGTTTTTGTCTTCATTCTTTTCTATCACCAACATGGCAGGTGTGATATGCTCATGTCCAAGCAACTAAAGAACAAAGACATAACCTCTGTTTTATTCTCACCCACATATATGGAAAAGGGTGAATAATTTATTTCATTTCTTTTCTTTTCTTTTTTTCTTCTTTTTCTTTTTCTTTTTTTCCTTTCTTTCCCCCCCCCCTCTTCTTAACAAACCAGTTGCCCACTAATTTAATGCAGGTTATTAATTGAGAAATAGACATGCATATTTCACAAAAGCAACATATCCAGGCACACGTTTTAATATCATGTGCATATGAGAGCAGTATATACACTCTCAAATATATGTTTTTCTTTATATGGCCTCCCTTCACCCCAATAGCCATCCCTAACCACCGTGAAGTCCCCATGAATAGTGAATTCAAATAAATAGTTGGGAACAGTGACAACAGTCAGAGGTATTATATATTAAGATAACAATGAGCACACAGCAGTATATACACTGAATATGTGTATTTTTCTTTATATGGCCTCCCTTCGCCCCAATAGCTGTCCCTAACCACCGTGAAGTCCCCATGAATAGTGAATTCAAATATAGTTGGGTACAGTGACAACAGTCAAAAGCCACATATATTACATAATTATGTACAAAGAACAGTATATACAGATATATGCACTTGATATTATAATATGCAGACAATAACAGTAGCAATAATATTTTTATAGCTTTGTGACATAGTGTTGTAAACAGTTAACAGTCCAATATGTTACACTGTTATTTACAAAGCAGGGCTATTTACACTAAAAGCAAATCAGAACAAAAGAGAAGGCCACTGCTTACGACTTAGGACAGTACTTGAACCAAAGATGGACTGGTGTGTTTCAAAACCAAAGTTTGAAAATTTCTGAGAGAAGTATTGTCTCAGACACTGCACACCTGTCTTGCTCAAATGAAGCAAATCGGTATGTAAATAAGTCTTGTTGATAATGCCCTTGGATAGAAATAACTTAAAAGTTGGAATAAAGAAAACATTCCAAACACTGCAATGTTTCTTCAGTAAATGATTTAACAAAATAACATTGTGCCCGACAAGGTGATTGTCAACAGGTCTAGGCAACACAGAAGAAATAATGATGGTTATGTGCGGGTTCAAAGCCCGGATACAACAAACTAATTATTCTATGTGATCCAAAATAGTTTTAACAAAATCTGAATGAATGTTGTTCGTTCCACAAAGAAGGATAACTGAAGAATATTGAGTGAAATCAATGTTCTGAACAAAAGCTGTAACATCTGAAAATGAAAATGTCTGTGTCCTTGATACTCCAACAGCTCCCATTACCCCGCGTTAACCAATAAAAACAATAAAAAATAATATGGACCCCGACTGGACATTATTTACTAAACACTCTACCTTTAACTTGAATACAGTAAAAGATATTCCAAGGCGGTACTGACTGCAGTATGCTGAATGGTTATAAATAGTCTTGTAATTTATTTAGGTAGATCAGGAGTACCTGAAAAATGGTGGGATGTCTCCATGGAGACCTACAACACGGAATTCCGTGTATTTGCTCCGCGAAGTGTCTCCTTCGACACAAAATATAGGTATGTTGAACGCTATTGTATTGTTTATGGTTATTTATAATTATAGTGCATTGTACGAGATAATTACTGTTGTTAATATTGTTTCTGATGGGTGCTAGTCAAATGGTGAGTAGGTCCACGAGATGGGCGCTAAATCCATAACATGAACAATGCTTGGCAGTACGGTAAGTTTATTGATGGATATGGTGATGCGTACAGTTGCTCGTGATGGTAATAAGTTCCAAGGTATAACAGTTCCAGTTTAGGGTAGAGTCAGCTTCCTCCTTAGAGTCCGCCTAGTCTCACCTCCAGCCGTAGTGCGATAGTACCGTGTAAGTCACCAGATGCCTCTGCGGTTGCGTAGCTATCTAAACCCCTCCGAATCTCCCGATCTGTATGATCCAAACGCTAATGATCTCTCTCCCTCTCTTACACTGCGCTCTCACTTTTAAAGCAGTCTGATATTGATTTTACCCCAGGCATCGGCGCTTGTTGGGAGGTATACCCCGGTGAGCATTGTCGTCAGGTATATTTACACCTACCAGCGGCACCTGCCATATCTATGCTAGGTATTCTCATAAACTAAATAATTTGGAGGAATTCTTATTATCTTGTATTCAACTGGTGACCTTTACACTATTTCGATGATCATACACAAAGTAAATGATTTAATCTCTACCTTTGTGCAATGTATTAAAAGCCCAAGGGGTCTTTATTTCATGAGTGTAAGTTCCAAAATCATATAAAGCTCATGCCATCCCTCGTCCATCTATAGTCAATATATTTTACACTAATGACTGGTACTGAACACAAGGAAAGACATTGGTTAAAGGCAATGATGTACTGAATTTATTTTGCAGAATATACCTGGTGTACAGCTACTGCAACGCTTTGTTTCACCCGGTGTGTGCCGAATATGAGCCTGCATCGATGCTGGAGAGCGAGGTTATCTGTGAGAGCTGTGCAACAGAATAGGTGAGTGTATGTTAGGGGTTAGGAACTTTTAACTAAAACACTGCCGACTCGGTGGTAGAACCCATATGCATGCTCGAAACAAGGTGACCCATTGCAGTCATTGTTAGATGAGAATTAGTTAATTGCACCCATTAAACGGACTAAGGTGGCTAAAACTGAGTTCCCTACAAAAGGAGATCCATAAGGAGTGTATGTGTGATATCATATGTTCATAGCTATATTTGGTTATATTGGCCGGGCTAATTTCAGTAAATGATTGCTGCTCGAGTCTGGACTCTGGAATGTATAACTAACTGTTTTACTTTTTCTTCATAGAACAGCAACTCCATAGGCCTGGCACTGCACGAATTTTGGGATTTACAAGGCCTGAACTTTTGCAGTACATCTCAGTAATGGCCATATTTAGGGACCATTACCAGACATTTACTTTAACTTGGCCTGAAAATGTAAAGGTCTTAAAGTTGAAACTTTACAGACCTTTAAATTGCACATCAAAGGTGTAATGGCTCTCCTTGCATTTTTGTTTAACGATGAATAAAGGTGCTCATAACAATCATTTTGTAAAGGTTTGTAAAGGTAACTGACCTTTTCTTTAATGTTAACTTTAATGATCTTTAAATCCTAGTAAAGATGTTTCAAAACATGTAAATGTGCTTGAGTAGATCATGTTTAAGCAGATTTACTTTATACTAGATGTACAGGACCTTTACAAGCCTGACATATTTAGACATTTTAGAGAGCTTTAAGTATATTTACAAACCATCAGTTTCCTATTAATTCCGGTAAATGCTATTAAATGTTTAATGTGGTTTTGGGACCCAAGCTGCATTTTAGGACTTTACTTTGAAAGGCAAAGCTTCAGGTCATTTTATTCCATTCTTGAGGAAATATTTTATCCAACAGAAAATTGTAATTTCTGTGCATGAAACCCATCCATTGAAGTTTGCCATGGTGCAAGATGGATTCAGTCCATGTTCATATAGAACAGACTGCATAGGCAGTGGTTACACTGGTAGCAGGCCTAGGCCTGTGGCTGGAAGCCTATACTCAACATTTGAGACAGGAAAGGTGTTTATTCACTACACATTACTGAATGTTGATGTAAAACAATTTTTTGCTAGCATTTCATTAACCAATATTTATGTATAATTGTTTGATATATGTTCTTATAAACCAAGGTTGTGTTGGTTTATATACAATTTTTTTTTTACATGAAATAGCTGTTTTTAGAAAAAAGGTTTTCCTAAAAAGCAGAAATATGTATGTGGTGCCCCCTATGGGACTTTATCTAAATTATGAAACTGATCTTTACTGAAAATGTAACGGTCATGAAATATACCTTTACTAGGCTTTACACAAAAATACTCAAAGTAAACATGACACCATTACTATTTACTTTTTGCAAAGATCACTGATATTCATCTCACCAGTGGTATTGCTGACAACCATACAATGATGTTATGGTTTTTGGATTCAAGTTATATCTGATAAAAGAAGATTATAGGCACATTAAAACATCTAAAGGTCCATGTGCATGTGCATGTGCTAGTATATTTGGTAGGTTTAGGAGAAATGATATTACTAAGGGATCTAGGATACAATTCAAAAATCATGTTCACCTAAATCTATTACTCCGTTTCCAAAAGGTGGAATATTATGATTATAATCATTATCGCAATACTTTTCTCAAAATAGCCCTATATTTGTAAAAATGAATGTAAATTAATGCATAAAACATGCAAAAACACAAATAAGCATGTGGTGCCCTCTAGAGGAACAATGTAAAGCTCAGAAAATGGTCTTTACTGAAAAAGTAAATGTTATGATATGAAACTTTGCACACAATTTAATGTAGCTAAATACAATTTCTTGTTGAGTAGCCTTTAGTTTATGATGCAAAGATCACAGCGAGAATTGCGAGTCCACTATGGTCTCTTAGGTGGCACAGTAAAACTGATGGAATAGTTGACTTTACTTTACTGAGAAATGTAAATACTATGGAAAACATCCTACAATTATTTAATGACCTTTTGACAAACGTTAAATATGATTTTCTTGTAAAGACAGCTAAAGTTGCTTAAAGGGTAGGAGTGAATCTTTACCAACATTTCCATGACCTTTCAGCAATTTGTAAAACAAAGTAAATTCCAAAGTTCGTGCAGTGTGGGGGTGCCTTAGGGTGATGACTGTTCCTTTGGTGCAAAAAATGATGACGGCTACTGCTGCTTTGTATTGTACAAATCGATGACGGCTGTTTATATATATATATATTTATATGTTTGAAATAGGAAACAAACCAGTTATTGCCAGTAATTGCCGAATAAGGAAATAATATGTGTCGGCCCTTTTATTAATAAGTAGAAATTTAAAGAAAAAATTCTAGTAGCAGAGGGAACATGTGATGCTAATGGCGTCCAAGGATACAATAATTGGTGCCAAGAAGTACCATGTGACTTACACGATACTCATGAATATTCATAGAATAGCCTCCGATACAATTCGCACATGTTCCCAAAAATATATATTAATATAATAAATAATAATTATATTATACATATATTTGGCATATGAAACATACCAGTTATTGCCAGTAAATGCCGAATTAGGAAATGATAAGTGTCGGCCAAATAAATAAAGTTTTTTTGTTTTTTTTTCTAATTCAACTTATACTATTTAAGACAATCAGAAACCTTATTGTCCCTGGCAATATTGTCCTGTAAAGTCTCTGTTCAATACATAAGAACAGCTAGACTTTCCCATGGAGTATCACAATTAAGGTTCTTAATTTATTAGAAAATAAATTATAAGTCAAGGGTTTTACGATAGAAGCAAGCTTATAGGAAAATGCAAGGTCGTTAGACGGTAATTTGACCTTTGCAAATAACTTCCTTAGATAGGTGGTGACACACAAAATAGAACCTGGTGTTAAAGTATATGGAATTTCCAATTTCCGTTCCATAAACTGAATAGTTTTTGATTTGGAGCAAATATTCTAATATTATTTACACCAGGAATATGATCATCGGTGACAATGAAATTGTGAATAAATTAATTCCAAAATAATTCCCGTATCATATCAATAGTGATATGTGATCTACCCCTACCTGTATAAATCATATTTTTAACTGCTGAATTGTCAGTGAAAAATTCTATATGCTGGCCTTTGAATGAAGGTCCCCATAAGCGAATAGCACAAAGAATAGACCAAAATTCCATGAACTTATTGATAATATAATATCATGAGCCCAGAAATTCTATGTACACAATTGGATAATGAACACTTAGATGTCCATGTACCTCAGAAATAATCTGAATAATCAGATCGAAAACCACCAAAACCACAACCCGATGCATCAGTATAAATACAAGCAGTAACAATAGATGGCTTAACTATTTTACCAATACCATCAAAGATATTTGCAAAGGTGTACCACCATTGCATATCAGCTCTGAATTCACGGGATAATCTAGTTCTATGATGTCTTTCCTGTAAGGTCGTACATAAATTGATTACTCTAAGACTAAAAGTTCGTCCACCTCTAATAATCACAGAACAATGTGCCAGAGTACCACACAAGCGTTGTAATTGAATTTTAGAAGCAGATTTTTTATCCCTAAATAAAGAACATTGAGAAAGTAATTTGTCCAGTTTGTCATTTGGCAAACGCAAAGTCATATCCCCACTATTGATAACAATACCAAGATATTTAACTTCTTGTGAGGGTTTGACCAATTTTGAAGCTTTAATAGAAAAAGCTAAATCTACAATGTTTTGAACCAAGGTGTCAAGAGGAAAATGACATCCATTTTCAGTTGGCGATAAACAAATAAAATCATCAATATTGAACGCTAGTTGTTGTTTTATGGTTGATTAATAATTGGGGAACTGTTTATGATGTTTAACACTTCTGCCTTTGTTACTCGCTTTCTTATATGCTAGTCAAGTGGTAGGTAAGTTCACGAGATGGGCGCTCCTTTCCACAACGTGAACAATGCTTGGCTGTAAGTCAGGTTTATTCGCACTTGTATGCGTACAGAGCCAGTGCAATGATGGTTAATATTCCTAGAGTCATAAGTCCATTGGATGAAGAGTAAGCTTTCTCTTAAGAGTCCACCTGATCTTTCATCCGATCTCAGCACAGTAATTCTTTCAACAGTCACCAGATGTCCCTTTTCTACGTATAGCTATCTGAACCCCTTTAAATCCTTAAGACTCGTATCTGTCCAAAAGTAATAGTGCTCTCCGCCATACCCAGATGTTTTACCATATATATAGCAGTCTGGTATTGATTTTCCCTGAGTATCAATGCTCGCTGGGAGATGCACCCTGTCGGCTATTGCGCGACAGGTATATTTTCACCTACCAGTAGCTCGTGCTGCCTTTATACTATGTGATGTAACAAGTCCTTTAAATTGGAATACTTTCTTTAATTCCCTTATTTGCAACTGGTGACACTATCTTCACTATACAACTAATTTCATGCGCAAAGTGAATTACTTTCTACCTTTGTGCACTGTCTGGACTGTCTGTGCTGTCCTTGTTACTTCAAAATGATGGGATGTTAGTAAATAAATTTATATTAGTAAAATACGTCAATAATAATATCCTGAATAGGGCTAATTAAAATGAAGTATATAGACATTGATATATGTATTACCTGTATGTAACACCAGAGGGTACCCTTTATGCTACCTATCAGTGTTCTGCCTTCCAGGTAGACAGGGGTTACAGAATAGTACCATTTTCTTAAATATGTCTAGAACCCCAGCTTTGTTTCAGCTGCAGGATGTAGTAATCTTATATCCCATGAATATATAATGAGTGTCCTCCACGTGAGCCAATAATAAGCCAAGGGATGTGCAGGTAGGTTGAACAGAATGACACTTACTGAAAATGGGCATTATTTACATGTTTAAAACAAGAAATTAAGTGTAACAGGGGGGTGGGAGGGTCTTTAAAATGTCCCCTAAAAACATGACATCACTTATGACCATCCCACATCATAGTCTACTGGCAGGGACTAACTGCTGGCGTCATTTTGGCGCGAAACACGGGTAGGTGTTTATACTGGTTCTACTGTAATGTAGGGACCCTTAATTGGGGGTCCCCAATGTCACTTGTCAAATTATGAAAAAAGGCCATGTCAACTGTCACTTAATTCACCAGACCACATATAGCTATTTTCCTGAGTTTTACTTGCAGGTTAGCCTAAAACAGGAAGCATGCCAGGTATCATACTGACAAAACTCAAGGCTTTAACATACAAACTTTCGTGAGTTGTACCACTATTAATACTTCCTGAGTAGTTTGAGAATTCATTCATTGTAGATGACAATTATTTGCTTATTTTCTATAGGTTTTCCAGGGATTTTGTTTACAAATTTACATGACAACATCAAATGTTTAAAAAAGTATTTTAGACATCTTCATCAAATGGGTGGATATCCTCTGTATGTAATTTCTTGAGTCATATTATCTTTCATGAGTCATATTTTCTTTTAAGTGTTGAATGGTACGGATATTGGAAACTTCCAAGATAGTCACATTGGTAAAAGGAATAAAACAAAAAGCCTTTAATAAATTGGAAAGGGAAATCTTGAATTGTAAGGTTTTAAGAAATTGTATAGACTAGGACAAACACTAAGTGGATTCCAATTAACCTAAATTTTATTTGCACTTACAAAATACATTATCACTATAAAAATTGCTAGTAACAAGAAAATGGGGTAATGACCCCGGAAAAAATTTAATCACCCCAGAAAATGACCATGAAAACTGAAATTTAGTTTTTGAATGATTGTTGTATTTTCTATTATCATATTTTAGAACTGTAGAATGCTATGTAGTTCTAACTAGTGCAGTCATTCTGGTTAAGAATGCCATGTACGTGACAGGGGCTAGGGCAGGCTTGGCTAGGGAAAGGTAGGCTGTTGAATCCAGGGAAAAATCTGAGTTTTTATCAAGGTTAGGGGAAAATCAATTATGTGTTTCCATAAAATAATGGCCTATCTCTTTTTATAGGTAGTTTCACCAAAATTGATAACATGCAGGCACGGATCCAGAGATTTCAAAAAAGGGGTGCACCCTAATATAGGATTGGAGGCACCCTTTCTGAGGGCTAGAATTTTACATTAAACAAATCTGAATTAGGCAAAAAAAGTAGGGGGGGGGGCGTGCCTCAGGTGCCCCTGCCCTCTCCTAATTCGTCCCTGACGATGTCTACAACTCGAGAATATCATATCCATTTAATAATAGGATGCTGTTTATGCTTGGCTTATAATTTAGTTCCTATAGATATTACCTTGCTCCAATGGTAGTCTAACTCTGTCCAGACTACATAAGAAGTTACATGGGTCAGAAATCCCTCAGAACCCGGGGTAAGAACAGACTAAGTTCGTCCAAGGGCAGAGGTGTCAGATGAAAAAAACCTACAAAACGGTAGAAATCCCAGTTTTGAACTTCCAAAACGGGAGTTTTCTATCTAGGGAATTAAATTTTGAAAGAGACTTGTTGAGAAGCACATATCAATTTTAATAAGGTAAACCAGCCGAAAGCACACATGGAATATTTTGGATTATTTAAAGGAAAGTTAAGTATTATTTGCCGAGTTCTATGGCTATGCATAATGTTATAACTATGTATTACGGAAGACATGTTAGGTATGACATGCTTATAACTTTAGGCCTACAATTTAGAATCAATGTAGGCCTATGGCTATGTATGATATTATTGTATACCAATGAGACAATCTGGGTAAAACAGGAGAACTCATTTTTAGAACGGGAGATCGGGAGATAAAAACTAAAAGGGCAACAAAAACACTGAGATCTCCCACTGGAACGGGAGATCTGGCACCTCTGCAAGGGATTGATTGTACGAACCCCCCTGGCTACGGGCCTGTCAGTATCACTATGCCCAACAGAGGACGCGGGAAAAGATAAGATTCGGCCCGGAGAGTGTATAGCATCATACAGTCTCCAAGCACAACGGCGAACGTGATGCCATGGGCCGCTACGCACTGGTGGTGATTCTAAAGCTTGGGTTACGATATCAGAGCAATATGATGATATAACAGGCAAATTCACTTATATAGAAGTCATATGATTAGGCCTATCAGAAATTAGCAAGTCCTGTCGGAGCATGTCACTTACAGGTTGTGCAGTGTAAAACCGTCTTGGATGACGCTCGTTGCTGAGCTACACCTGTCGCCAGGCGACACTAATCACCTTGGTGACATTGTCGTAACAGCGACGACGTTATGTTAGGAGATCTGATCATGATAAATATTTCCTGTCCACACGTGGCATCTTTAATCTAAGTAATTCTAAGCATATTGAGCAGTATCATCAAGCATAATTAAAGTTAGTCTGCATCGTCGAATTCCGGCAGAGTGTCGTAACCAACCATGTAAAGTGACTACGGCATAACCTCCCCCACACCTGGCCTGACGGCCAGGTGGCCGCTTCGCGGAGGGGGTGATTAAAAAAAAAGAAAAATCATAATTCAGGGTGATATATTGTAATAAGCTAATATAAGTTCAGGATGGACAACACCTCAAAGTGGCTTTACTTGTGAGAATGGAGATTGTGCAGTAACTATGCAGGCTAAAGCAGCATAATCGATATCAAATAAAGGAGCACATTTTTTTTGCATATTTTGCGATACATTTTGTTATCAATATTTTACAATTTAAGAAATTATCTGCAAAAATATAATTTTTTCACTTTTATTTTTTGAACATGGATATCTCGGTAACCACTTGATGGATTCTAATGGAATTTTCTGGACATGTTCATAATGATCCATTGGGGGGAAGTATGTCTCAGATTTCTTATTTAGGGCCTAGTTTTATATTTTATGACAAAAAACAGGAAGATTTTGGTTATTTTTGTCAACATTATTTTCTACATTTTATAAAACAAAAAGTAAGACCTTAATCAAAATTCTGAAATAAGCTTACCTCTGAATGAAAGTTATCTACGTGTAAAAACAATTTCATGCATTTATATGCAGTAGTTACTGAGATATCATTGTCCAAATAAATTAAAATGAAAAATGCATTTTTTCTATTCATGTTCTGTTTAAAAAGTTGCAGTTTTTTTACATCCAAATATAACTTATACCACTAGATACAGTTTTGCATTGTTTTATAAAATGTATATGGTATATCATGATGCCATAAATAGTTAGGAATTATTTCCAAAAGAAAGGGAACACTGTGCATTGGCCGCTGAGAGGTGTTGATATTTGAGAGTTAAGTGTTCATTAAGATTAGATTTTGTCAGGTGTTTCAGGGTATAATTTATAAGGGCATTTGAGATTGTTTTGGTGTTATGGTTTTATACATAATATAACAATTCGTTTTGATGAGTTATATTATGGTTTTATACATGTAACGAAACCTAGTGAGACATTAAGTTTTATACATACTTGTACATTTGAGGTGTTACATGTTATACAAGCACGGGAAGAATTTGAACTCATACATTAGACAGGCTTGGGCGTGTCTGAAACCACATCCTCTAAAACGTGTCAAGGAGTGTAAGTCTTACTCCACCATTTACACCGCAAGTGCACAGTATTATTATCTGACTTATTGCACACGCAGTGTTTATTGTACTATTGCTACTATTTTACTCCTACTTTCTAAGTTTCCCTACGCCTTCTGGGATGTCAAGAAGTGTTGATCAGAGTGTGTTAACTATATTGTTCCACCAAAGTCCGTGTAGCTCATAATACTTTTAACACCCTCAACTTTGGCGGCGTCTTAATGTGTCTACACTCCATGTAAGCACCAATTTAATGGGCGCGTCTTTCCGCAGTTCTCCTGACTCTGGCCATATGCATGTGTGGTGCGACCTGAAAGATTGGTTTCCCCTAAATCTAGTAGAACAAAGGTCGGTTTGTGTGTAATCTCTGCACTTATGCAAATGGCCACCCATGTTCAGCCCCCCGCGGGAGCGGGAGCTCAATATGAAAAGAAAGCCGAATGCAACCCGGAAACCAGTCCAAGGTGAGTCTGCCTTTACCCTAAATCAGTTAAACTTTGAGCCAAATGTCCCATATGTATATATCTGTTTACGGCTGTATAACATTCGTTATAAATGCAAAAATTAATAAACATTGATTAATTAATTTATTAACGTTTCTTAATGTAAAAATTCTAATCCCTGAATGTGCTCCTCAATTCTTACAATTAAGTAGGCACCTCCCCCCCCCCCTTCGTTTTTTTTTTAAAATCTCTGGATGCTTCTCCTTGTTTTACCCCTTCGCTTCGTCTTTTTTACCTTCAGTTGCAACCTTGGCAATCCGTTGACGTCCCCAACCACCAATTGCAGGCGGCCGTATAAGACGTGCAATTTGACGGAGGACGAGGCAGAGAGTACCATTCTTGAGATTGGAGCCTTAGCAGAAAGACTTGTCCCCGGGGAGGGCAATTTTTTCGCTACAAATTTTCGGCGTTATTTTTTATTCAAGCAACAATTCAAATCTGTTAATAATTCCTAATCTTGTAAATCTTGTAAATCATATCGAACGACCAAACATTTATTATATCATATTCCTTTTATTTTATCGAGCGCATCTAACTCATATTCTGTAATAAAAAAAGTTATTTACCCAAAACAAATTCGGATATGTTGTTCCGTCACCATAATTTCGTGTACACGTACGCCCTCCAGTTTTAGTGGCTTTGTGCAGAAACCTATTATTCTATCTTAATCCTTTTTCTTATTCAAGGGTCTCTTAGTCACCTTCTGTAGTAAAAATGTCATTTAAAAATGTCATTCAAGGGTCCCAATGGTTCAAAACGGTGCCATGTGGGCCCTCTTTGCACCATAGGGAATCGGTTGTAAACATTAGCTTTTCTCTAAATATATTCATTTCCTACATATGAAACTCACAACATATAGAAAGAAGCATGTCATAACATGCATGGTCATATCAAAATTTCATAAATAGGTTTATTTTGGACATAATTGGCTTTGGTTTTTTGCCCTGGTCTATTGTCGGCACTCAGGGCACCGGGTGCCGGGAGTGACCACGTCACTCCAGTGGTTGAGGACTGGGGGCTAATTTGAATCACCCGACGCGTGTCCGGCCCCCGATAACGCGGCACTTCTGTGGTGTAAGACTCCAGTAGGCTCACGTCACACAGGACGCCGCGCGTGGCGGGTGGTTCCACACTGGGGGGCGGTTCTCATTACAGGCCCGTCCTCTGACCCCCCTGCCGGGCCTTCTGACCGGCCGGGCCTGGGGGGGGGGGGGGGGGGGGGCCGACATCAGACTGGAGGGGTGTAAACAATCGACATACTTCACTTATCAACCCTTTTTTTCATAATTTCAAGGGTATGAGGGTTATCTATATGTTATCCCCAATATTTAGGTAGCTCCGTTTATAAATCAATACTTGATAAGGAAATGATTGAGTCTGACAGCTGGTTCTTCTATAGCCTATAGAGGAACCACATCCTGTTTTTCAATAATTGCATTTTGGACAAAATTTTTTTGCCAACGTCAGAGATTAGGCTATAAAATGTCACTAAACAAGTGAAAATGGAGATTAGAAAATTAATATACCTGCTCCAAACGATTGTCATAGGTTTTTATATATATCTTCAATACACCATTGCAATATGCTATTTATAGTCAGATTAACCCAAAAAGCTTTTAAAAATACTGTGAAACAATAACATACATGCAAAAAAAAGGCTCTGTGGCAATTGGGATGCATAAATTTGTGCATTTTATATGAAGCGCTGCGTATTATCTTACATATTTAAAGTCTACTTTTTCTTATGCAGAATTTTCCAAGGAACACGTTGGTCACTCATAGTCCATTTCCCCCGTCACCAGAAATCCATCGGCGTCAATGCCTTGGAAAAATCCACGTGCACACGACTGGGGGATTTCGAAGTCGTTTTCTTCAGCTATTAGAGCTACCAAGTTTGAGTAATTGAGAGCAACACATGGTATACAAGTTTTGGCATTTTATTACTTAAGAGACATGGTTATATGCGAGTAGGAGCGAGCAAAAGTGAGTAGATGCGAGTAAATATGAGTCCTAAGTCTAAGTGTTCACTATGAGGCGGTATTGGCCGTCCTGGCCGTGGTGCCGTCTCTGTCCCGATTTATGGGGCCAAGGGCCGCCGCGAGGTGGGCTGGGACAGAGGTAAGGCGCTCAGGTGGTACATAGGCTGAGAGGCCAGAGCGCCCCGCCCACGACGTTCCGTGATGGCACAGCTCCTCCAGGGTGCTCCCGGCCTGTGCGGCGACACACGCAGCCCCCCGGCGGAGGGAGTGCATGGTCACACGAGCAGCATGGGGGCTGCCCACACGTGTTAGGGCCTCCCCCATCACTGCCACTAGTGGGGGAGCTGTGAGGGGGCGTGGTCCCGGCAGTAGGAAGGCCGGGGCTGTTGGTGGAGCAGGGACCTGGTCGCAGGCGAGCTTCCATGCTGAGACTGGGCAGTATGGGGAGTGAGGTACGGCATAGACGATGAGGGCAGTAGCCTGGGAGCGGGCTCAATTTGCAATTAAGCCCAATTACCTTAAGTAGATCCCGTTGGTCACTCTGACTCATAGTCAATTTCCCCCGTTATCAGATATCCATCGGCGTCAATGCCTTGGAAAAATCCACGTGCACACGCCTGGGGGATTTCGCAGTCCTTTTCTTCAGCTATTACAGCTGCCGGCGCCTGCCCAGTCCGCAGCGCTTCAACCGTCAGGTTGTCAAAGTGCCGCTTAAGCCTCTCCTTGACGTCGTGATTACCAATGTCCTGAAGGTTCATAAGGAGAAAGCGCGCCCACTGGGTGTCCCGGTCATCCTCCACCTCCTCTTCTTCGGACTGGAGGGGGTCAGAAAAGGTGTCACATCCCGAAGAAGTGCGCCGGCTGGTTGACGGGGAAGCCCCCCGGCAGCAATGGTCGTTGGTGGGGGCTAGTTGCCCGAGCATGAACTCTAGCCGGTCGAAACGGTCGTGCAGTGATGTGAACTGAGCTGTTGTTGATTCCCTCACTGAGTCAATCGAGGCAGCGTTGATTGCCACTGTGCTCCTCTTCCTCTTCCTCTTAGGGATTTGAGCAGAGAGGCCGTTATGCGGTTCAGTTTCCCCTTGGTTTGGGGTTGAAGGTGCGTTTGTAGACATGTTGATGAGTCGGGAGCTAGTTCGTGTGTCGTAGGCGGTGGTCAGTGTCTAACTGATTAGCCCTCATCCCCCAGCCCCCCCTGGGTTAGCTAGGGTCATCCTCCCACAACGGGGCCCGTCCCTCCCGCTCCTGGGGGGGGGGGGGGCACTGACTCTTTGAAGGTTGTCCCCACTGCCCAAATTACCGCTCCTGAATTAGGTCCCCCTAATTTTGGGGACCACAGATCACCGCCCTCCAAAATATGAGTGTGTCAATACCAGAAAATGTACATAAATAACCAAAATTTCTACGTTCCCCGCCCCCGCTTGGTGGTTCCGTTTTGCAGTGGTTACCTTTTCAAACCCAAGGTACTGCACTTCGAAACGGAGCCACCTACACATTGGGTATATCATATCGAAAACCATCATACTAAAGAAATTGAGAAAATATTATGAAAATAGGATAAATTAGTGAAATATTTTGACTGTTGACACCCCTCCAGTATGTTGTCGGGGGTCCCCCCTGGTCTAGCTGGCCACAGGGCTGGCAGGGGGGTCAGTAGCCGGCCCTGTTAATGAGACCCGGCCCTGGAGTATGGAACCACCCGCCACGCGCGGCCTCTGTGTGACGTCAGTCTACTCGACTCTATGCCTTCAGGGCTTCGGCTTTAGCTGAGTCATCCCCGAGGTCTGTTTTTGTTTTATTGTATACAATAACCCAGGAAAATATCCTATTAACCCATGAAGAGGGGATTAAAGCGGGGGAAAAAAATTTGGATTATGTTCTTGCAGGGAAATAACGCTGACCATATGCATTAGCCCAAATTTGCTAGTGGGAAAGGACACTGATGAATTCGAATGTATAGGCGCTACGAAGTTGGTATAGAATAAATTAAAATAATTATCCTTGAGCTATTCATCCTGTTGGTGATTAGCTACCAACTCACTGTATATCTCTATGATCATGAGTTACATCGATCGCAACCCTGCTCCACTCACCAGGGCACATTTTTTCACGTAACCGACAACGTGACCCTCAGTTTCGGAGCATGTGTTGCATTTTCTCATCAACAGGCCTAGGGTGCAGGCACATTGCGTTCGTTTCAACTTGAATGTACTCGACCTAGCGCCCATTCACACATAAAACTTAGAGAAGAAACATCTGAGTCATGTCGACCCCATCTTCACGAGTCAAGGCTCCTGCGCCGTTACCACTCTGTCAGTTAGACCGGGAGGGAGGGACAGAGCCCTGCATGATGGAGGATGTGTCGACCCCTCCTCTGGAAACCATCGAAAGTCCACAGTCACCGGGACCCTCTCGGGAGGTCAATCCTCCCGCGACAATCACTAAAGATTGTGCTGACACTAGGCCTCCTTTGAAAAGACATCGCGTAACCGTTCATCCATACCGTCGCGCAATGAGCACCACTACCGTGTATGATCGTCGGCAGTCTGTTCCCCTGGCCCGGGCTTCCCTCTCTCCGCTCGTGCTGCGGGCATTATCTAGTCAGCTGGGAGCCCATACCCAAAAGAGTGGCCACCCATCACCCCCTCCATCCAAGTGAGGTAAGAAAGAAACTCTTTTTTTTTTTCAGCAACATCCCTGTAAAGCGTGTACATGTTTCTTTTAATTATCTAATAAACCGTTTCATCATTCCTTTTCTGGTATACTTGCATTTTCAATAACCTACTAATTATTGATCGGGTGCTAACTTTTTATCCTAATTACATCTTTTCTCGGTACCGAGCAGTCTGTGCCAGAATCGACTTTCCTTCTCCGTCTAGTCCTAATCACCTTCTATTTAATGATTTCAGTGGCGCCCGTCCTCTGAGATAGCGCTTCATGGTCAGGGCTTCCGAATTGATCAGAATATCTAGTTCTTCTGAACCTGGCTGGTCCTCGTCGACATCGCTTTGCAATTGTTCCTTTGGTCGCTACCTGGTGGATCAGGGCCAAGGGCGGATCCCGGAATATGTACAGGTGGGGGGGGGGGGGTGAAGTTCCCCCTTCCCCTCCCCCCCCCCCCTGTCATCGGCCCTTTATCATCAGTTCTCGGTGGTACATTTCAATTCATTTACCTCATCAACTCTCTCAACATATGTCATAGTACTAGTGTAAACAATTTATCGTAATAAAAGAAAGTATTCTCGCGATTTAGTGCCTTTTATCATTGTTTTCTCATCAATCACTGCATTGATTTGTGCATAATACTGTGAAGTGTTTACCTATTAATAAGAGTGCTATTTAAAATTATCTTTGATTAATTATCGGCTCATGGGTTGTGTAAAGGGCAACCAAGTGGAGTCCTGCAACACTTCCAGCATGATAAGCCTACAAAAATGAACCTCGGTTGGCTAAAGAGAGGTAATCGAGTGTAATTGATTGTTAAAGGAATTGTCTTATCATCAAGGAATTCAAGTGAAACACTAACTTTATGGAAAAGGTGTTTATAAAAGTTCAATTTCAAGTACAAAGATTCAGAATATTATGCTTACATCCTGACATATTAAATCATATTATTAAACGCTAAGAGTCTTTAGGCATTACTGTAGACTAAATGTTTTAAGAACAATATACATATTCCATTCCATATATACCTTTCGACTTCATCAACGTTGTCATTTGCAGTAAATAGTGCCATCTTGTGTTAACTTTGCCGATAGCGTTAACCTTAATTACGTGACCCAAATTAGCGTTATCTTTCAAGTACTTGAAGTCTGAGCCATCTAGTGAGTAAATGAAATGCCAGCTAGCGTATACTTAACAGAATCACCGCCTGTTGATAACTAGAAATTTCTTCACAATTATTGATTAGCCATGAATTTTGACTCATTCTATAAGACAAAGCACCTGCCGGGCTGAACGATATTGTATTCAATATATTAGAATTCAGGGTTCATTTTCCTGACTTGTCTATGGCGATATGGCGAATATTATTCAAGTCCTATTTGCTATTACTTCATCAAGCCCACATCAGATGGGGGGTTCCTACCAAACGTTAACGACTTACAATACAACAATACAATACAATAATTTATTCACAGCCCTAATTCAGGCAAAGGAAAGAGATCGTTTAGCCGATATATAGTTACTTGGAATCCCCGATTAAGAATAGAAAGATCTAGATCTAGAGTCAGCTAGCTACTCGATGATAACACTAAAGACTATGAAACAGATCAGTTTTCAAAAGGGGGGGGAGGGGCGTGCTATTTTGGAAATCTCCTCCCGCACCATAAAATAATTAAGTGTAATGGTTATCCAGAGTATCCCCTTTGATGGGGATTGAATACATATAGTGACATGGCTTGGGCAGCGTAGTTATTTTGAGGTAGCACCTTGAGACTAAAATACTTTTAACATGTCGACTAAGTTGTTTAGAGCTGAGATTCTACGCCCCGAGAGGTGTACCTTGCCGCACTACCCATAGTTGTAGACAAAGTATTCGTCCCTGGATATTGCCATTCCTATACAGCGGAGGTGGTTGAGCAGCAGGGGAGGGGATGCATCGCAGGCTAGTGCATTTCATGCTTTTCCCTTAGGCTTCGGGCCTGCGCTCTTCTCTGGCATGGAGCCGCATGCTTTTGTTTTTAGAGGATTTAGTTTTTGTTTTGTTTTGTGGTCCAGCTTTTCTGCCACGTTCTTGTCTGAATTTGGCCATCATAATGCTGCAAAATTAATTCTGTCAAATTGTATAATGTTGCATGGTTTTGAGCTCAGAAGAGCGCTTCCATGGTTAGGGCATTTTCACGTCACAGGCATGTGTGAGTAAGAGATATGTACATCGGTATCTCTTTGGCAAGGGATTGGCAGTTGAATAAGTAATGAAACTGATGGGACAGGAAATGACAGGTTTGACACCGGGACACGCCTCTATGATGACTGCGTCCAGCTGTTGGCCATCTGAGGCGGCGCATTTCAACTAGCTTCTGTGTCAGGTCCCTCATGGGAGTACCGCGGCCCACTTCTTGACACGTGACGTAACAGGCCTCAAACGGGGCGGCGGTCATGGTGTCGCTCATACTCCTAGGACGTAACTTATGGTAACTTATGGTGTCGCTGAAAACCCTGGGACATACGTAACTTACGGTAAAAGTCTTGCCTCATCGATAAAAGATCGCTTCCGCCAGATCATGTGTCCACAGGAGAGCCAGCCGGGGATGTATAAATACGGCGTGGCATATGGCTATAGATCACTGGAAAACCTGCTGCCACCATGAACGCATCAAATGACTGTCCTGACTCTGTCCTATCCAACGGTGACCCGAGTATCAGCCCGTGCAGGATGATCACCAGTAGCCCAAAATTGGGTGGCGCGCAAATAACAGATCTTGATCTGTCTTCGGATGATTCCCTGTTCCCCATGGATGTGTTTCACGTGAGCAATATTTTTGACGAGAACCTGGAAGCGTCTGACTCTTCACGCACCTCCGCCATTTCAAAACCAACCATGGCCGATGTGTTGGCTAAGATGGATCGCCTGGAGGCGCAGTGCCGAAAGGTCGAGTGTGAAGCGTCTGCGGTAAGAGCAACAGCCGAAAAGTTCGCCAGTATGCAGCAAGCCAAGCCTGCGCCTGCCGAAACATCCTTGGCATACGAACCGAAGCCGAGTAATGCTATAGCTGTAAGTTGCGAAATATGTTTCAACGGCTCCTTATATTATAAAACTGTACATATTAAACATAGTCTTGGTTTATCAATTATCGACATATCATTTAGTAAGTAATCGAATTCCATCTTAAATATATTTACAATTCACTGCTTAATGCTTGGTTTCTTTTGTTGTTTCTAGTATTCTGTTCGTTCCGCTTACAAGGGCAGGTGCAGGGAAAACGCTGGCTTCACGCTTACTGCTGGGTAGGTTCATGAATTCGAAGATCATATAAGGTGATAACGATCGATGTGAATAGTGGAGACCTTAATATTGTTTTCCCTTAATATTGTAATCTAATTGTAGTGATAGAGCACGTGCACCCCAAGCGATGCCGTTCATGACTATAATACATATGATTATATTCCTACATTCAGGGCGGGGATGAACCATCCTCAAAACGCTGCGGTTATCCAGGATTTGGTTAATAACGTCAGCACCGGCGAAGATGCCCCCAGACCCGAGGTATTAGGTAAGTCTGATCGGTAGCAAGTTTCCCTGTTAACTAATTACCTGTACAGGTACATGAGTGGATGGATCACGCTCCTCCTAGTCATCTTGACTTAATACCTAAAGTCAGGTTATCGGAAAAAGTGTTGATATACCTATGTAAATGTTATAATTATGATGTAACTGTACTACTCGCTTGGCTTATGCGTGTCCATAATTGTCTATTAAATGAAAGATGACTTGGAGAGTTAATACAGGTTTAATCCATAATTTATTAATAAAGGCTAACTCCCGGAGGAGATATTGTTATTACAAATAGGAAATGTAGAACTAATATCATATACATTGAGTGTTGCAAATGTAAAGTGTCACAATATAAAGTATGACAACATAAGGTATTACAAAATATAAAGGGTCACAACAAATGTGACAGTGGCGGTCTCTCTTCATAAAAAGTCCTATCACAGTGTTTTCACACCTCTGAGTGTGTATCAGAAAGAAGAAAGCTTAGGGCTAATACGCTTTGACACTAATTAAAAACCTGGTAGAATAATTCCATACAATGTCAAAGTATTTCATATATATTTCCTCTACCATTCCTATAGAACGTTTTTGTCCTTTCCCGTGCTTTGATTTAACATGTAAGAACCCCTTATATCCTTTCTCAAGTAGTGGCTTGAATTGTCAGCTGATTTCAAATCATTATTTATATAGTCGCTACCCAGACGTATTTCCGCACTCAGCAAACCAGGGCAAGGCGAGAGTGGGCCGGGGAGATCGAGGAGAAAAACAGAAAGGCCAACCTCCGTCACCATATAACCCAGGTAAATCAATTTTGGTCGAAAGAGAAGCCGCGCTCGTGCAGGCATTATTTCGTGAAGCCCCGATCCTATTAAGCATGTACTTTTCTTATAGTTGCCATCTCACAATTGAACTTACACTTATTATTAGATCTAGAGTGACCAATTAATATTGCAACCCTTGTTACTACTGAGTTGCACTATGCTATTTAAATTCCAGCAAGTAAGATCCAATGCTAAACAACTTCTTTGTGTTTGATGTTGTTGGCCAAGTATGTCTTAACTATATTATATATTTAATAACTTTGCAGAAGATACAAAGACGGCGTGTCGCACTGGACGAGCTTGTTCATCAGGAGTGGGACGAGGATAGGAGGTCGGCCATGAGGGCCGTCCTCACACCAGACTATACAAGTGATGAGGATCGCGTCCTTGATGAACACTCCCCGCGATACCACCGCGTAATCAAAACCCTGGTGTGGGAAAGTGACGCCCTCAGATCCTCTAAAGCGTACCTAGACGACAAAGAGCACTCTGTCACCACCACACGTCAGCAGTCCGTCCGATTAGCTGTGGAGCGCTCGCCGACCTGCGACCCAGCACCAGAACGCCAACAGCCTCCTCCCGGCGCCCCAGACTGGGCAGTGAAGCCTGCGTATCGGTGTGGGGGAGGCGAGGCCTAACACCCCAGCTGCCCAGACATTATCCCCGCCAGTCAGCCATTTTGCCATAATTTGTTCAATTCGTTATAAAAACTGTTCTCCAAAGTACTTGGCACTTCTTGTTTTCACTTCGATCTCATTATTTACCCCTGCCTGCTAAGCAGGGTTGTTTAAATGTAAAACTGACTTTTTAAAAATATATCAGTACAATCTAGGTACACTCTATAGGTTACCAATATAAAGGCATTTAAAATGTTTCACATCATCACTCCATTATTATCGTAAAACCACAATTAACAAGACTAATAGGACTAGCTTGATGACATGATTTTTTCCTTGACTAGAATGTATATAATAATGAAATAGAATAGAGCACACTTTAAATTACGAGTAAAGAGTAACTTCTATCTCAAAAGATGACTATATTTGTAAATATAAATATCACATCACTCTAGCCGACTACCATGATTTAGGAATAAACTTCCAATTGGATCCTCTGTCGGTCTTTAGATATATTATCAGAAGTGCTACGTGGTAGATACAGCACGAGTGTGTGTCTGTACGCGATATAATCACGAGGCGCTAGCCGAGTGATTATATCAAGTGCAGACACACACGAGTGTTGTATCTAACATAAACCACGGGACATTCTTTGGCATTTATCATCATAACTTTTGAAATCTTCATTGAATCATCCAACAATATGGAGTGACTTGCAGTCAGGAATCTTGTGAGGATAACCCATATGTCAAATCTTTAATTTCTAGAAGGTTTCTATTTTTTATGATTTAATGGAAAGTAAAAGTGGTTCATTCCCATTACTTTTATTTTTCAATAAATCATACAAAATTGAAATCTACTAGACAAAAGATATGTGACACATGGGCTATGTTCAGAAGGTTTCTAGCAACATCTACTCGCTTACTGTTCACATTTATAATGAAAATTAAAAAACTTAGATGCAAACGTGTAAAAATAAGGGCCACATCCCCTGTGGCAGCAAGGTGTACGCTATGAGATTATACCGTTCCACTTCACTGAACTCACCAATACGTGATATATTCACAGCCTAGATCCTTTGTTCTCCCCGTCAACCGTGGTTTATATAAAAGTAAAATAGCATGACAATTAGGTACAGTGTACCAGCTGTACCAGAGACCGAGTACTAGTAAACATTTCAACAATTCAATTGCAACCTGCACACGACAACCTATATATGTAAATTGTAATAGATATAGCCCAGTCGGCTGCACACCATACACGTACGTGCTGTGCACGTGCACACAAACATCGGCTCTAAATGCACCAGCTAATAATACATACAGAAAAAACAAAATTTCGAATACAACACAGTGCACGTGTATACTTATGATAGGACTAGGTCTGACACTTTACAAGACTGTACTTTGCAGATTAAACACATTTCTCCCTGCGACATGTTAGGTGTACAGTGTTGGCGACCAACTTTTTGGCCTGTGGGCCAACAGGGCCGACTATGCCAAGTATTGTCAGTCCTGAGAGATTTCTGACAGCCCTGATTTTTACTTGTTAGGATAGGCCCATTCGGTCTGGGGAATTCGAGCGGTCATTTCCAGCTGCCGTTGGTAGACCTCGCACAGCTACCGATCCGACGACACAGACCGGCCCTAATTGCGTCTGCGTTCGTCGGAGCGGCAAATGTACGAGGACTGGTTCCGCATCGCTGTCAAAACCTTGAAGACCAGGAGGTAGGTGTTGGTATGGATGCATTTCTCCCTGCGACATGTTATGTATACAGTGTTGGCAACTAACTTTTTGGCCTGTGGGCCAACAGGGCCGACTATGCCAAGTATTGTCAGTCCTGAGAGCTTTCTGACAGCCCTGATTTTTACTTGTTAGGATAGGCCCATTCAGTCTGGGGAATTCGAGCGGTCATTTCCAGCTGCCGTTGGTAGACCTCGCACAGCTACCGATCCGACGCCACAGACCGGCCCTAATTGCGTCTGTGGTTCATCGGATCGGTAAATGTACGAGGACTGGTTCAGCATCGCTCTCAAAACCTTGAAGACCAGGAGGTAAGTGTTGGTATGGATGCATTTCTCCCTGCGACATGTTATGTATACAGTGTTGGCAACTAACTTTTTGGCCTGTGGGCCAACAGGGCCGACTATGCCAAGTATTGTCAGTCCTGAGAGCTTTCTGACAGCCCTGATTTTTACTTGTTAGGATAGGCCCATTCAGTCTGGGGAATTCGAGCGGTCATTTCCAGCTGCCGTTGGTAGACCTCGCACAGCTCACCGACCCGACGCCACAGACCGGCCCTAATTGCGTCTGCGGTCGTCGGGGCGGGGAATGTACAAGGACTGGTTCCGCATCGCTGTCAAAACCTTGAAGACCAGGAGGTAGCTAGGTGTTGGTATTAATCCCCCTCTTGCCCCCTCCCCCTTCCCTGTCCTGCTTGCCCCCATCCCCAGACCAAAAAACCCATAAAAAACAACAACTCAAACAAAAAAACAACAAACTATGTATAATACTATAAATTAAGAAACTAAGCTAAACTAAACTAAACTATTTACAAAATGTACAAAAAAAAAACACCTTCTCTCCCCCTCTTGCCCTTGCCCCCCATTCCCTGTCCCCCTTGACCCCTGTCCCCCTTGCCCCCCCCCCCCCCCCACATACACACACACACACATGTGTAAGGTCTAGCCATGGAGACGAGGATTAACAAATATTGCATGGAAAGTTCAACCAACGAGGGTAACACGAGGTACTATTGCCCTGAAATTCCATTTAGATAAAGTGGTTTTACAATTATATCGTAAGAGTCCCTATTCTATAGGGGCGTTGGCATGGAACCAATTGGCCATGCACATTATATCAAGCTGATGAAAGTCTACAACAATTCAAACCATGGTAAAGATATCTATTGAGGAATATGTAACGTGACTCTAATACCTGAGATAGGCAGGCTTAGCATAGTCCTGCTTACTCGTTTTGTATAACTACTTGACTTTTTTCAAGTGACATAATATATTTAATTATTATAATAATATAAACCGGGATAAATTCTTAACATACACAATATCCCTTACTCATTAACATCGAGAACTTTGTTAAGAGTGTGGTTAAAAAAAACCAAAAAAATTTACTCTCTCTCGTCTGACTCTCTGGTCTAGCTATTTGAGTCGGACCCTGAGTCGGACGAGAGAGAGTAAACAGAGGCAGGGCTTGGCGGTGGTGGCGGTGGTGGTGGTGGTGGTGACGGACGTGGTGACGGTGGTGATGGTGCCTGGCCATGGGGCTGAGACGGCGGTGGCAGCTGGGGGTACGGGTGGGGCGGCGGTAGCTGGGGGTGGGCGGGTGGCGGCGGCGGTAGCTGGGGGTGGGTGGGTGGCGGCGGCGGCGGGGGCGACGGTGCTGGTACCGGGGACGGTCCCTGGGGCTGGGGCGGCGGTGGCAGCTGGGGTGGTAGCATCAGCATGACCACCTCGGCCCCTGCGGGCGGTCGTATCACCCTAAGAGAAAAAATACAAATTTACAAAATTAACAAATATTGCCTTTGCTTTCTAAATAAGGATGTAAGCTCGTAAAGTGAAAGTTATTCATGGGAAATTTGGACGAAGATATTTACATATGCATGTCCACTGACTTTTAAGTATGCAGAGTATGTATAATAAGGGTGAGGTAGCATGGCGTTACCTTGTTACAAGGGAAAAAAGTTACAAATGAAATGAATGGATCAGAATTGATTCTAATACTAATTTATGGAATTCGAAGTTATATTTAGATAAATAATGGAGTGTTATAACTATATATTATTAGACTCACTGTATGCGTGGGGCTGGACCACTGAGGACAAGAAACACAATCCCCGGCCCCACCTGCTGGGTGTACACCAGGCCTCTGAAAATTCAATAGTGAGGTCATTTCATTTCATGTCTATCAATAGTAATCAGCTCCAGCCGAAGACGCTATCCTACAAACAGACACTATCCAACAAAACTTTGTCACTTAGAACCATATTTTATGGGATAGCGGTAGCACATGTACAAGCTGCTAAGCTGCAAAATTGTTGCTAATGTAAGTGACAAAACATTAATTTTGTCACTTAGCGACTTCTTATGATGCTAAACTACCAAGAGATGCTAAATGACAAAACATTAATTTTATCGTGTAAATCATTTAAAATGGTACTTTACAGGGGCGGATCCAGGAATTGTTTAGGGGGGGGGGGGCAAGATTTGCAATTTTCCTAGTAGTATATGAAGGCTTAATTAGTGGACGGTGTAGCCGTCCACTAATTTTTAAAAAGATTACCCTTCATTCATGCAATCTGAGCCATTCTGAGGTACTTTGGTAACCTTAAGGGATAATTTTTTTTCCTAATAATTATTTTGATTTGAATACCAATTTTTCCAGGGAATTTTTGTGTACATGATGATAACCCCAGGAGGATAAGGGTCCTTCCATTAAGTACGTACGCACCAAGGGGGGGTGGGGGGGGTCTGATATTTTAAGAATTTTGCGTACGTTCCTATACAAATCCAATGCCCCTAAACTCTCAGGAACTTTTGGAAAAGATAACCTATCATTCATGTAATCTGAGGCATTCTGGGGCATTTTGGACAGGGGAGGCACAAGGTCTGCAGGGGTGGTACAGGGTCGACAGGGGCAGCAGAGGGTTGACAGGGGATCCTCAGGGCCAACAGAGGAGGCACAGGATCAGGAGGGGAACCAAAGGACTGGCAGGGGAAGCATATGTCTACCAGCCTTCACAGTTCGGCCCCCCTCCCTCTAACATATATATCCAACAGGCGCAGATTTAAGGGATGGGCATGCAGGGCACATGCCCCCCCCCCCCCCCCATTTTTTTTTGGCCAAAATATTGATTTTTTTTTAATGTAAAATTCCTAAGCCCAGAGGGCCCGGGGGAAAATTTTACTATAGCACGCCCCCCTTTTGAAAATTCCTGGGTCCGCCCCTGTCCAAGGTCCACCAGCTCTGACAGGTCGGCCCCCCTCCCTCTAACACATAATCAAGGTCTCCCAGCCCTAACAGGTTGGTCCCCTCCCTCTAACATAAATCCAAGGTCCACCAGCCCTTACAGGTCGGCCCCCTCCCTCTAATACATAATCTAGGTCTCCCAGCCTTATAGGTCGGCCCCCTCCCTTGAACCCATCCAAGGTCTACCAGCCCTCACATGTCAGTCCCCCTCCCTCTAAGGCAAAGAAATAGTTGTGCAACTTAGGTTGAAAAAATTACTTTATCTTTAGTTTTAAATACATCTTTTAGTAAAATATATGCTCTTCCCTGTCATTTCGGTCATTTCTATTGAATTTTAGTATCGTTTAGAAAAAGAATTATGAAAATAAATAGGGTAGAGCAAAAATAAAATAAGGTAGGTCGGGTTGCCTGAACACAACAATTTTTTTAGATCTAACCTACCCCGGAACGGCCCCCGCCGTTTTTCTCTTCTTTTCCTTTCTCTTCCCTCTCTCCCTTTCTTTCTCTCTCTCTCTTTTTTTTTTTTTTTTTTGGAGGGGGGGGGCCAAGGCCCGTCTGGCCCCCCCCCCCTGGATCCGCCAATGCTTTAAGGGTCATTAAACCATGCAAGGAGGGGTAAATAAGGGGCAGGGCCACCTAGGCCGGCCATTCAGCCTGGCGGTAGCTGGGGGTGGGCATAAGACATTCTCCCCGGGCATTCTCCCACCTTCCCGTCCCTGCGTTGTCCAGGGGCGGATCCAGTTGAGGAGGGGGGGGGGGGGGGCGGGGGGTCGATTTTGCGCTAGGGGAGGTCAGGAGACTCACGGGATCTAGAGTGGACATGTCTGTAATAAGTGTCGAAAAGAGGGGGGTGCGCGCTATTGGAAGTGTTTGCTTCTTAATTACCTTTTGGACGAGTTTTAAATTTAAAAAAATGTAAAATTGGTCCCAAAAAGGCCCCCGCGCAACCCCCTCTAAATCAGCCACTGCCTCCGCCAGATCATCTCTTTGCCCAAACGGCCAACTAAAAACCATCGAAAACACAACGGGTTTCTATATATTATAGACCCTTGTTCTTGGGAAAATAGGGAACATAACTAACAAATAAAGACTTACTGTTGATGCCCGGCCGCGGGTCTATGTGCCATATTGTGTGGTAATCCTGAACCGTAATCCTAGACACTCAAAATCAAGGTGTTTCCTTGTCTGGGGTCTGGAGCCTTCTGCGCCCCGGTTGAAATTCCGCTTATCTGTTTGTCCAAGACGTCGACTTATTCTGATATCTGACGTCATGACGTACGACGTCAGGTAGAAGCTAGTGCGATGCGAGCGTGAGAACTTAGTTAATTAGCGGAAATCAACACTCTTTATCTCACACACTTACGTTCACACGCGATAAATAGCGCAATTAAAAAACATATTATCGAAACACAATAAGGAATCAGCAAAGATACACTGGTTTTATATAATCTCTTGTTCAAAGAATCTGTTCACAGACCAAAGAGCTCGAGATAAGTTAAAAGGCATAACTACTTAAACTGCCATCTTATCGACTTCATGTTACAAAATAATTGGCGGGGAATCACCATACTGGTCTGTTCTATGATAGCCGTTAGAAACGGACGGGGTGAGAGGGGCGGACCCAGGAATTTGTAGAGGGGGGGGGGGCCCAAAAACATGAATGTACAGGGGGGTGGGCCCCCCCCAATCAAACATGATTAAACAGGGCAAGGGGGGGGGGGGGGGCAAGGCCCGTCCGCCCCCCCCCCTGGATCCGCCCCTGGGGTCAGTCTACCCCCCTCCATTGACACACTCTTATTTGGGAGGGCGGTGATTTTTGGTGTCCAAAAATAGGTGGCGGTCGCCTAAAATTCAGGAGCGGTAAGTCATGACCCTAAATTATATAATGGCTGGAAGGGACCACCCTCGCGGGGGGGGGGGAGCCTTTATTTGTTTATAGTTACCAATCTGTGGCGGATTCAAGGGGGGGGGGGGGCGGCCGCCCCCCCCCCCCCCTTGCCCTATTAAATCATGTTTAGGGGGGGCCCACCTCCCCCTGTACATTCATGTTTGTGCCCCCCCCCCCTATACGAAGTTCTGGATCCGCCCTGTCACCCCTGTAACGACCCACAGAGACCGCCTCTCAGACTGGGGCAAACTCATGGGGCAAACTGCAACACACCTCAGATTCCGTCCCAATCATCGGTTGAGACCGGGGATAACTTACGCAGTGCAACGGGGCGTGGTGGGGCGTGGCCCGGTAAGGGTTCCACCATCCGGCGGTCTCTGGGTCGGGCCCCCGGGTCGGGCCCTAGAGATTAATCCTCCATCACGCAGGGCTCTCTTGCTCCCTCCCTCCCTCCCAGTCTATCCTGACAGATAACTAGTTTTACCGGCGCAGGAGCCTTGATTTGTGAAGACGTGGAGAAATGGCAATGTTTGACCCCATTGTAAGGCCCGTGGAGGAACCTACCCGTCTGAAAATCAATCACCCGCAGCATCAGGTCGGCGGTGAAATGGATAAGTCATTTCATTGACGACCTGATGTGTTTTCTCTCCGTGGGTTCGAATCCTGTAAATGCCTTGGTAAACTTGACGTATCGTCCGTCATACGGCAATAAGCCACGTGCGCCTTTTTTCTTTTCATAATTTTTAATTGTCATCGTCAGTACTATTTTATATCAATATTATGTAATTCACGAATATGTCTTGGTAGGGAAAGCCAGTGTTTAGCACCCCGGTAATAAGCTAAGGGGATTTCCAGAGATGAAAGTGGTCCATGCGAAAAAAAACCAGTAAATGCATGCGCGAAGAATTGCATGCATAAAGGGAGGGTCGAGTACTAAAATATTATTATTTGTTTAATTCTCCGAATTTTGTATTTATCATAATTATTGCTCATTTTAGACTTTAAACATATCAATTTGTTCACAATTATGTTAAAGAATGTTTTCCTTAGAAAAAATCCAACTTTCATTTATCATTTCAAGACTTTTCTATCATCACTGTCGAAATAATTTAATGCTCCACAAGAAGAGAGACCACACGCCCAACCCCCGTTCTTCCCCCATATCACATAACCATCTGCAGCTGGTCACCAGACACCCCTGACCACAGCGCTACCCATGACGGGGATAAGACTACAAATTCAGAATGTAAAACTATAAATATTTCATATGGAAAAAACACATAATAAGTACATTTTCCTTGGTGTTAAGACTAAGAATGAAAAATATATACAAATGCTCAGTACAATTTATATTTGCAATACCAATGGGACTCCCCATATGAATCCGATCCTCCACTTAAATAACTGTCTTTCTCCTTTTCCAATTTATACTGGGAAGGGGGCTCTTTCAAGGTTACTACCCACTGCCAAACTACCGCCCGCCCCTTCTTTTTCTCACCGATCCCTCCTGAATTCTAGTTGACCACGTGCACCCCTTGTTACAAAGGTCCCCATAGGTCTCCAGAAATAAAACCAGGAGAACCATTCAAAAATAGCGTGTATCTGAGGAAATCTTCATTCATTTTCCCTGTGTGGCTGGTGTCTGAGGGCCTCCACTGACCGTTACACACACCCCTCCCAGGGGCAGATGGATCCAGGAGTTCAAGAAAGGGGGGGGGGGGGGGCGCCCATATTAAAAATGTCCCAGCGCCCCAGCTGGGGGCAAGAGTTTTACATTAAAAAAATCTAAATTTGGCCAAAAATAGGGGGGGCGCGCGCCCGGGGCGCACCCCCCTAAATCCGTCCCTGCCTCCTCCAGGCATCTTCATAAGTCAAGGCCCCTGTCGCCGCTACCGCTCTATCAGTGCCTTGACCTCAAGGGCGCCCAATCTGGGGGAGGTAGGGAAACCTGAGAAGGGTGTTCTGATTACAGGGAAATAAATTAAATATTCATGAGGTCCCCCAGTTTTGGAGCCTTTGAGACCAGGGCCTACTGATCGCGGGAGCGGCTGGGGGACTGGTGTGCGAGGATGCCTCCAGGCGGCCCTTTGATAAGCCATAAACCACGGGTGGTATGTCTCAGGGTCAGGGTTGACCACGTGCACCCCTTGTTTGTCAGGGAAGACTCACATAACCGCCCCCCCCCCCAAAAAAAACAAACTGGTTGACCGTTCTGTACATGTCAGTACCAGGAAATATGCCTAAATACCCCAAACTGCTTAATATAATCATCCTCAGTATGCAGAAGGTTTAATTCAGTTTGGCAGGTATCCAAGTCTATCAATACTAGACTTTAGGGGCCGTCCATAAATGATGTCACACACTAGGGGGTGGGTGGGTAGGGTGAAAAGTGTGACACTGCCTGAAACAGGCCTTATTTTCATGTTTAGATCAGAGAATTTAGCGTGACAGGGGGGTGGGTGGGTCCTACAAATACCCTGAAAAAGTGTGACATCATTTATGCATGGCCCCTTATCTCTTGATGGCTCTTGGTTGATATGTTTAAATCCATGCAGTCAATTACAGTGAACACTAATCTATAAGTTATGATCTGATCACGATGGGGGAATCACTCGACCCATTTCATAATATATTTAACCGCATAGTTAAGCCCCGTTCATACCGGTTTCTGCTTGGATGGTCCCTAGCCCGGGTAAGTTAAGCAACATTGAGACCGGTTGGTATTTGGATGGTGGCCTGCCCGTGTTCGAATCCCCATTTGAGTACATTTTTTTCGTTCATGGTCGTCCATGTTTCAATTTAATCCACCAGGTGTCGCTGGAGGAAAGATCAGTCTACACTATCACTCTGCCACCTCGACGCTCGCTAACTGCGAATCATGGATGTCGATTCTGGCGCGGAGGGGTTATTCGCCGCAGATTGTCTACACTATACTAGAAGTAGGACGCCGTGTATTGCATCAGTCCTGTGGTTCTGATATAAAAGGCCTCTATCGGCCACACCCGTCCGGTGAGCCGTGACGCTGGGCGACTAATGAATTATTCGAGCCCCTCGTGGGTTCGACCCCCACTAGATTCGTTAGGCCCGGCCTAACAAAACGATTGTCCTTCCCCAGCGTCAACATGACACTCACCACTTTTGTGAGTTTTTACTATAATATGTATTGAAACCAGATATATATACGTTGATAAGTTTGAGACATAAATCTGTACGATTCAAAACATGTCAATATCCCCCCCCCCCCGCTTTCCTCCATTAATTACACTTAGGCCTACAGAATGTTGGCATTTCTGTAATCATGTACATGTGTCGCTGGCCGGGGGGGGGGGGGGGGGGGGGCCCAAAAACTGCCCAGATTTGTGTGTAGATTAAAATTAACAGGAATTAATGTGGTTTAATGGCTCTAATCTGTGGTTTAATGAATAATTGTAGTGGTGCGAGTGGTGCGCCGAGGATAAAGATTAATAGAATCGATTCAGCAATAAAATAGTACACTAGATTTTAACTACACTTTGTGTCAAATGTCCTTTTATTTTTGTTTTTATATAGTAACACTAGTTAACCTCGGGAGCATGATAGCTATAGGTTAGAATTTACCTTAAATCACAGCTTCACGCTAAACTATGTTTTTTGTGTGTACCTGGCAGTCTACGGCCGATCGTACAGAGTATATTGAACAGATAATGTGAGTCATAATATATGTTTCATCGAAATTTACAAATATACTAGATCGGAGTGAAACACAGTCTTTTAATGCCTACTAACTTCTAAGTACAGTGAGAGTAGAACACTGGTAAAGCGCGGCCATCAAATACAACCCACATTCCCCGTATAGGTCTATAGGCATAGAAACTTTGCTAAATCTGAGGGGTTCCAGAGACCCCCTAATTTGGACAATTCCCTTTATTGGTAGTTTAATTGCTTAAAATTTGAGAAATCGGAGGGGGGTCAACCGAACATGGGGACCCCCCCCCCCCCCCCCCCACTCCCGCCCTGAGGGGGGGGGGGGGGAACTGGATACGCCACTGCTGGCAATTATATTGGTGCCTGAATGGAGGGTAGGTACGTTAACACGCCGAGAAGGTTGGGTGTGTGGATTATTGTGACACAATATAGTTAACACCCCCTGACTTACACTTATATACACGCCAGAAGGGGAAGGGAAACTTTGAGGTGGGCGCAAAAGTATTACCTAACACGCCCACTGCTATGGGTGGTATAATGATACTTTGCTGTGTCAGGGATAATGGTGGAGTAAGACTTACACTCCTTGACACGTTTTAGAGGAAGTGGTTTCAGACAAGCCCGAGCCTGTCGAATGTATGAGTTCAAATTCTTCCCGTGAAGGCAAAACTTGGTGTAATTGAAGAACTTTACGCTGGCAGGTCTTTGTTAAAAACACCTTATGTAAGTAGTATAAGTTTATGCAATGATATAATGATTGAATGTATGAATATAAATGTATATTATTAATGTATAAATGATCTAGTTCAAATTGTGTATAAACCCTCTGTTGGAAGATCTTGTATACAGGGAACAGAAATAAAAAAAAAGATATGTAAAAATATAATGAATTTTTCATTGAAACTAAAGCCTTAATTATATTATGCTTCAGCAGACGGACGTGTCAGGTGCCAGAGCCCAATGTGTCTAGTTCTTCTTGGGACTGTATTGAGAGTATATCACACTTTGCATTGGTTCCCAACCTGACTCAACACAACCTGACTCAAAGTATATATACTTCAAGTTTTTGGTCCCGTTGGGTCATGTCAGCTTGCGTTGGGTCGCATTGGGCCTCAACACAAATCAATTTTGGTATATTACACTATGCGTTGGCTGATTTGGAACAGGTTGCCCCAACACATTTCAAAAAATGCATAGTATAATACGGCTTAAGGGAATTAGATTTATCGAAATTACATTTTGCAATTATGGTTCTTGCTGAAACTAGGGAATTAGTTTCAGTGAGACTACATTTTGTATTGAGACTTGTACTTTACCATGTACAATTGAATCAATTGTACCTGACAATGCATTCAATTGTGCATTGCAAAGAACTTCAAAATGATGAAAAATATGACGTTCCATGGGAAATCCAAGCTTATCTATACCTGCAATAAGCTTGGATTTCCCATGGAGTGTCACTAATTATGTTAATACTTAAAAATGTTGAATATTTGAACTTGAGAAAATGAATAAGATGATAATAATCAAATATGTACTTCAATTATTGTAGTGTAAGTGATGGTTTTACTTTAGATTAGGTATCGGCTCATGGGTTGTGTAGGGGGCAACCAAGTGAAGTCATACAACACTTCCAACATGAAGAGCCTAAAATATTATCCTCTGAATTGTCTAGTTTGACTTAATTGGTTGATTGATTGATTAATGTAAAGATAACTTAGTTCAGACAAACAAATTTTTCAGTACAATTTCCACAATTTCCAAATAGTAATAAATCTGACCTGAGTTCACCCCAACCTCAGTACCCTCGGGGATCAAGTTACCAAAAATATTCCCCAGGGGGTATCGAGGTTGAGCTTAAATTTTACTACTTCTGAAGTTACTGTGAGAAAATTGTATTTGGCAAGAAGTGCCTCTTCAGTGCTCTATTCACACTAGCTATCTTTTTCAGTAAACTCCCCAGTTAAAGCGTATTATGTACTATTCAAAATAAAATCAAAGCTACCTTTATGGACACCTTTTATATATGATGACTTTATACCCTTTTTACACATTTAAGCTAAATTAGCCCAACTTGCACACTATATAAATTAATTGTAACTACTCTATACCGATTTAAAGTTTTAACAGACATATTTTTTTATGAAATAAAAATCAGACAAACACAAAACATAAACCAGTTTAACCATATAAATGTGCTTTTTTTTAATGAGAGGCATTTCTAAATAGGCAACATAATTCAGAGCTGACTTAAAGGGGTAAGGTATAGGGTGATTAGTTTTCCGAGAAATAGCTGTTGGCAATTCTGAATGTTCCAAATGTTCTAAATGTTCCAAAGAAAGCTATTTGGTAGCAAAACTGCTGAAAGGAAAGATAAATAAAGACACTAATGTCACTTTGGAATTCAAAGGATGCATAAGTGTATTCTGCAATGATGTAAGCAATCTTACAAAACTCTAGAGTAATCAAAAGTTCTAAAATGATAGTTATTAATGGAATATATACTTCAAGTCTAATGGTATAAAGTTGCATCAGAATCAGTTAGTGGATGTTTTCAATTTTTATCAACCACATACATTATCTTTCCAAAAGATTATGCTTCAAATTCATTTATTATCTACACCTATCTTGAGTAAAATAACTAAGTACAACAATAAAGCCCCAAGGTATCTTTATGTTGGTGATCATTCAGTTCATAGGGGCAAGGGCAGACCTGTAATGGTACATTGTCAAAATGGATTATATAAAGTTTCTAAAACTTTTCAAGAAATAGTAAGGGTTATTGAAGCACCCTACACATGTACTTCCTAAAGCTAAAACTTTTATTTAAAACTTGATTAATAAGGTTACTAGGATAAATGTACTGTATCATATGGCAGTTGTGATATTTGACATTTAGAGACAAGATGGCTGAGAATTCTATGCTCTAGCCATCTTGTGCTTTAATTATTTTGTATGGAGTTTGAGTTCAAAATGCCTTAAATTGATGTGCAAAACTTTGGAAAGGTGAGAATCATGCAGATTAAAAATTGTGGATATGATCTGTACTTCCACAACCCATTTTAGAAAGTGGTCTTATTGTGTAGCTACTGCTTTCAGCTTGTTTGCAGAAAGCAACTACAAAGGTCAACATATAAAAATATGGTCAAGCAAATTTATGAAATAAAATCTATATAAGTTCTTTATTGTAAGTGATCTGACGAGCATAGAATATTTGCTCATCCATTTCATTATTGTCACTCATATCTATTACTACTTTAATAGATGTCATAAACTCTGATTATCATTGTATTGTAATCATCTGGAAGACCATGTGTATATGTGAAGTCACTATGGCAAAAATGGTAAGTAAGTAACTCTGATTGGTTCCACAATCCGGCATCTTCTTTACTGAAGGTACTTCAGCAGGAGGAATGAGAGCACTGTGATAACCAGAATATGATCTGAAAGATAAGTTGTGGAACATTTGTGTCAGTTTCAAAAGGCAAACATAGAGGAGAAGAAAATTCAGTTTTCCAAAATAAGCAATCAATTTTGTTTATTCTTGCTTTTTTTGAAACCTTAATTTAAACTGGAATCATTTCAAACCTGAGTCTGTTATCCACAGTAGAAAAGGGACAAAAATGAAGCATAAATATTAGAAAAAATTAAAATAAAATAAGCAATTTTCAATTCATAATAATCATTAATAGTCCATGATCAATTATATGTTTGTATTCCATATATGGATAAAACAATGTTTTTTCACAATACTTGTCTTGTGATTTCAGACATGCGACAGATCTGAGAATATTTACGACCTAATGCAGCATATACACATTAAGTGTTAGCTCCAAAGGAGGGCACAACATATTTTTCCCTATTCCTGAGGGGGGAGCTCTACCAATTTTCAAGACTTACAATTTTCATATCATCAAGTAGGACTCCTACACATCCTGTAACGTAATGCAACATAATTAATTGGATGCCACAATTGTTCGTTAAAAGTGCCTACGTTATTAATAAATAGGTGGTATTTTTTTTAAATCTTGTACTGGTTGTCTGTGATGTGGATAGCAGGATTTTAGATACATCAGCGTCATGAGAAGTGCATTAGGGGTGATGTCAAAATCCAGGGACTGCTAATGATGTCATTAAGGGTCATTAAGATAGTGTCCCCACCCCTTTCTTACAAGGCTGCAAACTTTAATGGCCCTGAGTGGAGGCATGTCGGTGTAATGTCACTGACCACTGGCTTCGGTCTTCTGTGGGGAATTTTGACATCTCCCCTTATAGCCTCCCCCCTGATATTTCGACCTCAGCCTTATCATCAGCCATTTACTACCCTGTATAGCTCTACTAGATGCCATGACAGACATAATAAGATCCCCAATTCAGCAGCTTATTTCATAAGACCAACTGGCCTGTAGGGGATGGGACATTGTACCTCTTCCATATTCCTTATGAAATAGAATACAATACCCTTGCCTTAAACATATCCTATGGACTTTGATGAGTACATATATCTACTTGATTAATTAGTTAACATGTGTTGTAATTTTTTTATTTTGAGTACCAGATGTCAAATAATTAAAAATAAGTAAACTTAATCGTTTAAAACCTTAAACAAGAAAGATCACCATACATTTATGTCATTTTAACTTAAAAGAAACTTTTCTTGGACTTACTTAGTAGAAATTTGTGTGCATCAATTTGTATGCATACATTTAATAGTTACCAAAATAGTTTCCGGCTTTTTAATGTATTTTGAACTCGTCATAATTCAATAGGAAGAATTATAAATGTTGTTTGATGTATAAGCAGTTATAATCTAATTTTCCCCTTCTTCCCCCAAGGCATATATGACAGTAAAGTAAGAAGACCTGCAGGGGACATCAGGTTTCTGGAAAAACTGTTATGTGGTGGTACAACTCTAGGGCAAAGCTTGCAGGTTGTACTGCTGCCCAGAGGCTCCTGAAGCTGCAAAAAGATGTCCCCTGATGGTCTTCTATATTCTACTAACAGTCCAATAGCTGAAACAAAGTCATAATAATGAAAAGAAAAGTAGGTTGAGTTGGATGTATTTTCTACAACTTTATTACTTGACAAGGTGTCATGCATTCATATGAACCTTGTTTTTCCACCATGTGTTCCGCAATGACCTTTTGAACCCAGCTCCTCTGGGGGCGTAGTGCTACAGAATAGTTGTGGCGGAACCTCAGAATAGATTCTGGCCTTGCACCAACTATGCACGCTGGATCTATTTTTATCAAAAGTGGAGCAGTACTTGCAGTTTCTCCATTCTTAAAAGCCTCTGTGTACTGCCCCACTGATGAGGGGTTAATAACTAAAGAGAACCATAAAGGTCTTCCTCTATTTCCCTGTGTCCATCTATGGCCTACAGGAGGTTTGATACAGCTTCTGAAGCTGAGTTAGTTTTAGAAATTAAAAAAAACTTACCTGCTTTGTGTAAGATAGATGCACTTCCTAGGAAGAGAAAAGACACACTATTGAACATGGCATCCATAATATTCTGTGAAATACAACTGTTCTGCAACTTTAAAGTGTCACAATTTCAAGGATAGGCATCACAAGGTTTTGGTGATATAGTGTTAGCTTAAGTGCTAAATTGTTGTACATTCATATGCACACCAATTTCACTTGTGTGATTAATCATTCTACATTTAACCGCATTTCATTACGATGATATTTTGATACATGAATTTCATAAAAAAGTGAAAACCTTATAAGAATAGTAAGATTGCTGAAGTAAAGGATAACATCATATGAAATACATGGTTCTTTAGAACCATCCTTAATATTCTAAACAGGATGTCTCGAAATATCATGTAAGTACTAATGAACAGCATTGGGTGTTAATTACTAGCTCAACATTATGTGTTGTTATATATGCTGGGAGCGTCCCTGCCTGGAATCCTAACCTGCCATCATCACCCGCCACTACCCATTTGGGCATTGAAAGAGGTTGCCAAGTTGCTTGGTTTGGGAGATGCACCATCGGCCAAGGGGAGTGTACAGAAGGAGTCTACAGCAGCAGCTGCCAGTCACAAGCCAGAGAGGGTCAAGGAATAGCCAGCACCAGGGGGTGGAGCTGGCATCCTCAGACTACCAGTCAGCCGCTGATGACAAGACGGTGAAAGGCACGGACACACCGGGACCCTCGTTCAAATGGCTCTACATGCAAAAGACCATGTGAGAGGAACCTGCGAGGAAGAAGAAACCAAACGACCATCACCGCAACCGACCTAACGTGGACTCCAGTAGATCAGAGCAGACTGGGTCGGAGTCCGATATAAGCCATGTCAGCTGGGCCTTATTGGTCAGGAGTGACAGTTCTATAGTTGTGGCCAAGCTGGAGAGCTCACACAGAACCCTGTAGCAATAGTCTGCATGTCTCCCCCTGATGATGCCCAGTGAGTTTGGTCTTGGCTCACCGCTTGTCAATCATTTTTTGGATCCACCCATCCTCAGTTCCCCAGGAACAAAGCTAGGAGACTCTTTCCTCAGGCACTGGGATGTGAAAAAGGACAAAGAGCCGTAGATGGTTTTGGGTGACCTGTCTGAGCGAGCTGGACTTAAGTCAATGTCGGACTCGGCTGCCTTGTGCTACATGACTTATCAACAGATGGAGGGATTCCCTTTTCTTGTGACATGAGGCCCTGTGTGACAGGAGGCATCAGACTAAGTGTGTGGCACAAGGCCAGGATTGTAACTCATAACAATTCCTCATTGTATGTGATATGTGTATATAGTAGTTCCTAGATTTAAATGGTCAAATCTAGCTTGAGTTGTAGCTGATGTTAGATCATGGGGGGGGGGGGGGGGGGGAGTAGTCCCCAAAGAATAAAGACTGAATGAACTTTGAAAACCATTTTAGCCGGAGTGACCCTGGGGTCCTCCTCTGTAGCAGGACTGCACAGAGGGTGACATATCCTCCGATGCCTGTAAGGATCATAGGATTTAAGATTTTATTCAGATGTTCTCTTTGTGTTATATTTTTCATACAAAAGTTGTTTTATCTTACTATTCTTCTAGTATACAGTAACTTGTTTATGTAAAATCTTTTGAAGACAGCGATATTCTAATTTGTAGTATCTCCTCACCATGAGTTCCTGCCTTTCAAGAAGGTTTGGGAGGGTGTGATGAATCTGTGGGTGATTCATGTTTGACACAATTTTTAAAGACAAAGAAGAATGTACAAAATTAATGATAGTATAATAGTAGAATAACTGGTCTAATGTCAATTTAATATTGTTATGATTAATTAGTATAACCATTTTTGACACGAATATCTTCGCCCTGACACAAAACCAGAGTTTATTGGGTTAATACACAAAATTATGTGAAAAATGGAAGTGACATCACAAAAGAGTAATTTTGACTGTGTTACTTGATTAGCCAATGATCAAAGACAATGTGCCTATAAACACACGTGTTAGACCAAGATTAAACAGTCCTGATGTGGAACTAATTGTGTTAACGTCTTCTCCCTCTTGGGCTTAAGTCGATTTAAGGCCTAGCACTAGCTTCTTATGTATGAAATATGAGACATGAAGCTGTGAATTAACCCTAAGGTATGGTAAAAATAGGCGGTTGGAATTAAATTGGGGATGCCTGGCATGCAGCATAACACATGATGGCATCTGGGCATGACATGGAACATGGGGGCCAGGGTCACATGGGCATGAGGCACGACAATGAAAGGACAAGTTGACACTGGAATGACAGCAAAGATGAGGGACACCAGGCACCAGGTGTCAGACTGGTGGCTGCCATCTAAGGGGCACCAACTCGACATCAGGGCACAGAAGGCTGGAAATGACCTGGTGTTGGTTAGTGTAGAGCATGACCAGTAGATACCCCCTCAACCCAAGGTCCATAAATAGGAGGACACAAAGACAATAGACGTCACTCTCACACACATACACCACTCCACCATGAGGCATGTTTCTCAACAAGATCTCCCTGTCTAAAGGTGGGTGTAACATGGCTTGGGTTGACTCAGTGTGAGCAAGACCGCGAATGACCAGAAGGGTGAACAATTATTTTCACATGGCCCTCTCTTTGCCACCTGTTTTGAAACCCGGTACCTAATTGGTCAGTTTTGTGTACTGGTAGCCGGGCAGCTGTTACAGTTGTTTTTATTGGTCAGTGGAGTGGGGCTCTGCAGGCAGCAGCAGGTCCCACTGTGTGTGTCAGGGGGTGTGCTGAGGCTCCACACAGCTAAAAGCTGTCTGACTGTCACATGTTTATGAAAAAGGGTTGGGTTTGGGAGATTGGTGGGCATGTTAAGGGCCTGGGGAAAGGGGTGATATTAATTGGTGGGTTGGGTCATAAATCTATACCAATGTTTCGGCGGATGTGTTCTTTTCATCGCGGTTTCGGAAGATTAAGGAAAAACATTTTTTCAAGGCCCCATAATTAATAATTGAGTTAAAGGGATAGATCCATAATCTACAACCTAGAATGCTTTGAAAAAAAAACTATATCAAAGATCTCCCTATCTAGCCATGTTTCCATCCCTGTGACATGGCCAGGCATGTGTAAAAGGAAAGAATCCTCAAGCATGAAGATAGACCCCCACATCATGGTCCGTACTTTTCACCACACTATGTTCTTTTTGGGTAGATCTCAAATTCATTAAGATTTACAGTATGTTGTGATTATTTTTAATTTTCTTTAGGTACCTACCTCAGAAAAGAATAACACTGTGATGATGTTCTGTTTTTATTAGGTTGGGACCTTATAGGAAAAAAGCCCCACGCTTAACATTTCTTGTTTGTTTTTTAGGCAAACCCAACTCCTATTTCACATGATATAACTCCATAGATGCAGCTTCGTATTTTTGTGTCTATGAGGCACATGGCACTCTCCAGCTTTGGAAAGATTACACATTCTGTGGGGCATTTTATCAGACTGTACCCTTATAACATTACAACCTAAACCCATTTTGTGTTCCCCTCCCCCTTTCTTTTTGAGCAGGGACTAACATTTTCATGCTCTGTCCCTATTTTCATTATGGAAACTTGATTAGCTTCCCGCTCTGTTATACTCTAGCACATATTCCGAATCATTGATGACCAGTCCCGGCATTTCTGCTGGTTACTGCAACAATTCTGTCATACTTCTCACAAGATATTTTTATTTTGACTTTTCAAATAATGCCATGAATAATTATCATGATCATAAGTGAAAGTATTTTGGTTGAAAACGGAACTTTGGTTAGTGCTTCGGTTAACTTTCTTCTATTGGATAATCTTCTAATGCTGATGCATGTGTAAACAGTTACCATCTTCTGATGGAAATATCTTACATGTACATACTTCTGGAAAATTGAGACTTTAACCAAGAAGTGACAATGTATAATGACAGTAGATATATGAGCATACCTGGACACATTATTCTTGAACGGATGACTTTCAGTGTTCTTTTGATGAATCTTCCTGCAGCCTGGCTGCAGCGTGTAGTTAAACAACTTTCAAACATGTTTACATGCCCTTTGCTAATAAAGATACCACATAAACATTAATGAAGAAAGGTGAAAAATAATTACGTGCAGATTGACTAAAGATATAGATATTAGAATTTCATGTTATTGTCAATTTTTTTTATACTAGTAAGTAAAGAAAGGCAGTTATGATACAAATTATGAATTCACTTCACAGGGGTTTCTTGTATAAATATTACTGTTTTGTTGAAACATTCTATATACAGTTCATTGCCTTAGTGATTTATACTTATGTAAATCAGGTTCGGGATGAGGTTCAAAATGGCACCATGGTCAAAAATGATGTCGGGGCCAAAGCTGGTTGCAATGGTGTATTCATAAATGGCAACTTTGTTAAAAAGGGGATGCTACTATGACAAGGGAACAAAGGAACTAATTAAAATGCACATGCAAACGCCATAATCACCCTTTTTTAATTTAAAATATCATAATATTGTACAATAGGATAATTTATTATGACTGTCCGATGGGATTCTATTAATATCTCAAATCAACAAAGTTATACAGCTAAGAAGTTTTGAATGGGAAGACAGGACAAAGTAATAAATAGTATGAGGGCACTCTGCTCCAGTGCACACATCTCCAGTCACACTGTGTGTACTATTTGCAAACTATAATTAGCTCAGAACCTCTGCCAGGAGAGTGTACATGCACAGAGTGACCACAATGTCATTTATGGTATCGACCTGAATTATCACAAGAACACCAAAATAACATTGCATCCCCAACCTGTAAATTATCTATTGCTTAGGGAACAATAGCCTAAACATTGTAGTTGAGTATATAGTTATAACCTAGATAAGGACATTTAAGCCATACATTTAAAGAAGCATTGCTATAAATACATGTAATATTTGAGTGTTGTTCCTTGATCAAAAATGTCAATGATGCAATGAGTTCAGTATGGCTAGAGTAGAGCAATAGATGCCACATGAATTGCCTAGGCCTTAAATGGGAGTTCTAATTTGACAAAACAGATATTAAGGGATTACAAAGAAATAACCAATGTATGGTTTCACAAGAATCTGAGACACTTTTCTTAGTTCAAGTTTTAAGGATAGACAACACCTTTCAGTGGAAGGTACTGTACACAAGGTGTCCAGTGAAACCTACACTCAGTCCCTGGGTGCAGGTTGGTCTAAACCGATACTAGAGTGATTGGAAAATGTATTTGGACACGGGCAAAGGTTTTCTCCAATATCCTCTTTTGGTATTTGTTCCGTTGTTGGTCTCGGCCATTCCTTAGGCCTACTAATTGAGAGAATGAAGGGGTGTGTGTGTGTTGGTGTGTGTGTGTTGGTCACCTGTCGGAAGCTCTGATAGGCCTTATACTTTGTGCAGATGCTTAATTGGCCATAGACATCCTGTGCGAGGACTGGGATGTGGGGCTATCACCAATTGAATATGGTTGATAGCATGTTGGCCGTCTGCCTGACTTCTAATTCCCATGTTTAATTGTGGACTCATCCTGCCCCTTAGTTATGCCATGTTCTCCATTTCTTGTACCAGTTAATTACTCTAAGTCCTATCTTCTACTAGCCTCACTCTACTGTCTAGGCATTCCCCATCCTTCATGTGTAGTTACTTGAATATCATCTATGTTCTACAGATGTTTCCCCAAGGAAGAAAGAGGTCTGGATGCAATGAGCACCAAAGGGATACTGTTTATTTCATGATCACACAACTCAGGCTTTTGTGCCATTACCAAAACACTCATTCCATGTCAGGAACACTCATTAACTCTTGACCTTATGGAAAGAATTATAAATATACATCAATATTCGACAAGCAGGCCATTCATATATAACTTTAGCATATATTTTTGATTGCTTAAAACTTGTGCTATCATAATTACAAGGCTTTAACTTGCATGATAATGGATTCATCACACCATGGTCAGTAGTGGGTTAGTTGCCTGTACTCTGGTCCTGAGGTGTGCTCTCTGCCCTGGGCCTCTACCAATACCTGGCTGACAAGTGAAAGCGTCTTAAGAATAGTTGTCTTCTTATTTTAAAGAAGATAGTTTGTTTCACATACCTGCATATTTCTGAAACAGTTGTAGCAGAACTCAATCCATTGCTATAAGCAGAAAAACAATTGCCCGTAGCAGATAAACACTGTCCATATGAAGCTGCATCTGAAGGCAAAATGAAGAATGTTTAATATCTTAATCAGAGGTTAAAGTACGATACTCACATATTCAGGCATTAAGTTGGCCGCTCAACTAGACTTGACCAAGATAATTGGCAAATTATATATATATATATATATATATATATTGATATTGCATACTCATTGAAAAACTGAATCTGTGCAGAATTTGGCTGTTTCATTTGATAGCAAGCCATAGAGGAAGGGAAACCAATGCAGACCAAAATTTAGTAAATCTAAGTCTTTAGATATTGAAATATAATATATGTGAACTTTGTAACAAGCCTTTATCCCTCAAGCTGTACATTCATTGACATATCAGAATGCTAGATTCATAGATGGTAAGAGGTTTGAACTTCTTGGATAAGTGAGAGTTGAGTTTATTTCTTTTATTTCCGATTACAGATTCAGATCACTTTATTTCCCTTCTCCTGTTTAAAAAATTGAATATTCAGATCTTTACATAGAAGAGAGAAACATCATTTCCAATACTCAAACCTACAAATTATTCAACCTTTCATATGAGATCACCCATATCCAGTTACAATTGAGCACCTATTCTTTGAATATGAAAATTGATAGCAATTATTCAGAGACCATTATATTTCCCAGCCAGCAGGGGCCCTGAAATATGTCAAGGGAGCATACTTCTTGGTCACAGATCCACAAAGTCCTTTATATGACCACTAGGCACAGCACCCAGTCTGCATAAAACCCTATCAGTTTAGAGAGTGATTCACAATAGTAAACATGAGGCAATTAGGAAGATTAGAATGGAGATTTAATATCCTCCAGACTGGCCTCAAGGGGACTGGAGAGCTTGGAAAGAGTGATTCTTGATGCTCCAGACCCATACACTGGGAGGGTGCTGATGACTCATCAATTATGACATCACTAACATACAGGAAGGGAGTTTGTGGCCTCTCCATATGAGTCTATAGAATAATTCATTATCCATTCATGCTTTGTGACATCAGAGGCACCACCAATCACACAGGCATGTGTAAACTTTGACTCATTAAAGGTTTGAAACTGTATTTTAACATGTTGCTCCTCTTTACATAGTTGTCTAAAGGGATGTGTGGATAATGTATCCAATAATGATTATATCTACAGTACTCTTCCTTCTAGCAATCCTTCTATAAAGTCGCCAGTTATAAATCTGTCACTAGTTAACCTATAATTAGGTTCTGTCACAACTATTACATGAATTTATATACATAAATATAGGTGCTCCCGGCATGCATTATTGCATCAAAGTGGCTTACCTTGCATGCCTTGTTTTGTGCAGGAATAAGCATAAAACGATTCCAAGGCTTCAACCGATTGTCGGGACACACTGTCAGTACACAGTTGGTCTAAATCACGTATGCACATGTCTAATGAAGAGCTGTAAAATGTATTTAATTTGACATGCATAATGTGATGCAATTGGCTATACTCAGTTCCATTGTACAGTGAGTGATCATAAAGACAGTACATGAGGTACAATAATTTAAATATTATTGATTTTCTTTTTTCTCGTTAGTTTTTATTGAAAATAATGCACTACATCAGCATTGTTTTGATACATGTACAAACATGAAATATAGGCTGGTGTTTGATTCTTTAAAAAAGAAGATAAACCAGGATAACAAAATGAAATGGAAAAAAGTAATAAACCATTAATAAATATGTGATATATTATTTACATTTTTTACATCTTAATTGTACCATTTTCCATATGTTTTGTCATTCCAGCATGCTATCTGACACGGGAAGATTTTGATCTCATACATTAGACAGACTCGGCCGTGTCTGAATCCACTTGCTCTAAACCATGTCAAGGAGTGTAAGTCTTACTCCACCATTATCCCTGACACAGCAAAGTATCATTATACCACCAATAGCAGTGGGCGTGTTAGGTAATATTTTTGCGCCCACCTCAAAGTTTCCCTTCCCCTTCTGGCGTGTATATAAGTGTAAGTCAGGGGGTGTTAACTATATTGTGTCACAATAGTCCTGTCCGCTCATAGTTCTCTTAACACACCCAACCTTCTCGGCGTGTTAACGTACCTACCCTCCATTCAGGCACCAATATAATTGCCGGCAGTGGCGTACCTAGTCCCCCCCCCCCCCTCAGGGCGGGAGTGGGGGGGGGGAGGGGTTCCCATGTTCGGTGGACCCACCTCAGATTTCTCAAATTTTACGCAATTAAACTACCAATAAAGGGAATTATCCAAATTAGGGGTCTCTGGAACCCCTCAGATTTAGCAAAGTTTCTATGCCTATAGGGGGAATGTGGGTTGTATTTGATGGCCGCGCTTTACCAGTGTTCTACTCTCACTGTACTTAGAAGTTAGTTAGACATTAAAAGACTGTGTTTCACTCTGATCTAGTATATTTGTAAATTTAGATGAAACATATATTAAGACTCACATTATCTGTTCAATACTCTGTACGATCGGCCGTAGACTGCCAAGTACACACAAAAACATAGTTTAGCGTGAAGCTGTTATTTAAGGTAAATTCTAACCTATAGCTATCATGCTCCCGAGGTTAACTAGTGTTACTATATAAAAATAAAAATAAAAGGACAAAGTGTAGTTAAAATCTAGTGTACTATTTTATTGCTGAATCGATTATATATATTAATCTTTATCCTCGGCGCACCACTCGCACAACACCTCGCAGCACATGATGCTGCAGGCTCGCCCCCCTCACAGTCGGCGTGGTAGCACCGGCCGCAGTAGTTGCAGACCAAGTACATTCTGAAATATTACGGAGGCATGTTTAAATACACATTTGTTTAAATTGTGTGCACAAACTAATCGGACCATCATCAATTACAATTTTTAGTAACCGTACGAAATTCGGCGTTCACTCCAACGTCAACATTAAGATTCTATGCCCTCGTTATTTTTTGCCTAGTAGCATCATCGAAAATCATTGCCGCTATATAATATTATTTGTTATGAAAAAAAAACGGCGTACCTGTAGTTGCCATCCAAGAATATGGCCTGCGGTTGTGTGGCGTGTTGGTCTTCGGCAAACGTTTCCATCGCCTTCCACCTTTGGTCCGTTAAGTACTCCTCCTGCTCCTGAAAAAAATTGTGTGGTTATAGTTAAATGTGCAAAAGTCAATTTTGCACTTACTACATACCAGCGTGTCCCTCATAATATTGGCAAATTTCAGAACAATTGTACTCGTGAAATCGCCCCACTCATCATTTTGTTTTGTTTATACATATTTCCCTTCATACGCTTACATGTTTTATTTCCCACTTAGCTTCATCGTGTAAATACAAATGTACCAACCTGGGTCGGATCCTCCGAACAGTAGACGCACGTCCACTCTGATGGGCCGTCCGGGAGCTGCTGTTGGTCGTGAGTCCTGGAAAAAAATTCAAAAATCATCACACCGTCCATCATTTCAACATAGGTGGTCGAAACTACCAAATCATCGGCATCTCAATTTTTCTCATCCAATCTCTGTTTCATGTTATTGTGCCAGTCTGATAAATTTGCAATTTTTAAATTGTCAAAAAAAAGAGCCTGTTGTTTCAGCATGTTACATGAATTCGAGCGACCACAACCATGTCCGATCGCGAGTCCGTCGTCGGGTTTTAGACAGTGTGCATTATTTGGCATGAAGATAGTCATCCTACCAGATAGTAAGTTAATAATTTTCTTTCCATGCTTCTCTTCCATCCCTGTCCATCAACAGTGTTGAACAATTTAAACCTACTTAGGGGTTAACAGGGGCGCCCACTTGGTCCATTGGGTTTCCGTCCAGATCGTTTCCTCCTCTTCAATATTTTTCTCCTCACGCGGTGTCCATGCCTGGGATTCCTCTTCCTCCTCCGACAGCACATGGTTGCTTGAATGAGCCAAAAAAACAACCTTTAAGTGTCTGGAATTGGTTATCTACGTGTATGGGGAGAAAACGAAAAAAATTGGAAAATATGTACCAAACGTAACAGCTATTATCCACACCCTTATACATTTGTTAACAAACACTCTATATATGGAAGTGTAACCCTCAAGTCATTTTCCCGCAAAGCCTGAAAAAACACTACTTCTCTATATAGGCATGTTATCTTATCAAATTATAGGCAAGTTATCTCATTCACCTACCGGGTTTTCTGCGCGGTCGCCATTGTTCACAATGTGGCGCTTGTGTTAATATCAGCAAACTTCTGCGTACGTCTTTTATGGTCGTGAGGCTGGTGCGGGACTGTGTGTGTGCACGTGGTGGGCACCTCCTTATAAAGCTGGTGCCCCCGCCCCCCCCCCCCCCCCCCCCCCCCCCCCCGTGGGGGGCAGGGTAATGAGGGGCGATCTAGGTTAGCCGAGCAGCCTGAGCGACCGGTGTCAGGTGTTACATGAGGTGTCGCTCGCGCAGCGCAGCCCTGGCAGGAGGTGCACGTCCTGACACCTGACTCAAGAAACCACCCGTAAATGCACACAGCCCCACACCCCCAGCCTGTGAAGTAACTTCAGAAAACGTACCTCAAAGTCGCACATCCTGGCACCGTAACCTTGTGAAGTAATTTCCTACCTTTTATTTTCAATTTGAAAGTAGTCACATTATAAGGTTTAGGGCGTAATATAATTATTCCTGCCATGAATACACTACTTAAAGACGAATTTTTAATAAACAAATGTTGCTTTTGTTGGCAAAAGCATCTAAAACACATAATCCTAACAATGCATATAAAACACCGGACAGTGTCCGAAATTAAGCGGCTGCGCCCTATAGGCCGGGCCTATAGGCCTGCAACCGGGGTGCACACTCACACTCGTGAGTCTGCACACTCACACTCGTGATTTTCCTTGTGCCACATTGTATAAGGACTTATGTATCTGGATGTGACGGTGCTGTGTTGGTACCACTTCACAGCTGCAAACAGATGTTGCCTCTTCTTCCCGGTTGCATTACATTGTACGTAATGTTTCACGTAGTGGGTGGCGATGCACGGTCGCTCCCGGAGGTCATTCTGTCCGTCTTCGTACCAATTGGCCATTAGTCTAGACAACTTTTTACCACTGCTGGAATTTGTGCTGGAATAAGTCATGGGGCCATATTTTACGACTTTAGACTTCACGTAAAATGAAGGCAGAAATGACTTCTCTAGGATCTCCTGTTCTGTGGGGTACATCTTTTTGTATGTTTCTTTGAGCAGCTCAAGATCGTCTGAGTCGATCCACACCTTTTCTTCTCTAAATGTCTCGAAGCCGTCGGGGAGACTCCATAGGCTCTCGCACTGCGCCAAATCTCGCTCATTGGGTACATCGAGTGTTTCCAGGACCGTTCTTGCTTTCTTCTCTCATTCTCCCAGCCGGCAGTGTTTGCCAAATTTCCCCTCGTGTTTGGACGGCATTTCGGCGCGCGCCTGACTAACACGACTCATCCGGTGAAACCTCTCAAACAATTGTTTCTCTATCTGGCGATTGTTAGTCGGCACATCCCCCAAGTAACCATTATACCGCTCAAAACTGAACAGCCAAGTACTGGGAGCTGGACCATACTCCCAGAGACACTCCTTTAAATGGAGATGTAGATGCATGTTTGGGGTAATGAAATCAGAACCGAACTGGAGCTCTGTGCTCTTGCAAAAGTACAATAGTTTCCTGTGTGCCTGTTCTATCTCGTGGTATGTAATACAAGGCTTGCACAGAAGTCGAGTGGCTTCTACGAAACGCTGCCAGCTATGAAGCATATTATCCGGCAAAAGGCCCTGGAGGCAGTATCCAGACGAGACTGTAACCCAATTCTTCCACTCCTTTGCCGTCCACATCCCAGCGTTCGATTTGATGTTAGTTACCACGCAGTCATCCGGTATTCCCTCTTTAAACTGATTCAGACGAGCATCAATAGTCAACACCTGATTAGCGCTTAGTACAACGTCATCTGTTGAATTCTTCTTCTTCTTTGACAACTCTTTGTCGGTCCACCTCTTCCACATTAGCTTGGCAGTCCCTGAATCCCAATAATAAAAGCACATATGTGAAATCGGTATTGAAACCCCAATGAACTTAATAGTCCAAATTAAAGGCAAATGCAAGTTCCATTTCAAACACATTATCAGTGCTAAACATTAATTAACGTTAGGTCAAGCTTCAACACTTACCCAACAGTACATTATGCATCACATCGATCGAGAGGAACCTGAAAAAATGAATGTCAAGCGTCTAAGTAAAAACATATAATATAGTTACTGCTAATGGAAACATTTTTATTAATGAATGTCAAGCGTCTAAGTAAAAACATATAATATAGTTACTGCTAATGGAAACATTTGTATTAATGTTTATTCAAATGTCAAATTAAAATTTTTAATATTTTGGTATAATTCTGTGTAAGTTTGGCCTCTAAATTGGTTCGGCCTGGAGATTGAACTTACTTGATGGGATTGAAGTAGGGCAATTCTAGGAGGACACAGGAACGAGCTCCATACTGTTTCTCAAGTTTACTTTTCTCTCTCGGGGTGGATGCAGCTGTAATCTCACTCACTCTCTCCTTGTGTTGGTCCAGAGTACGAGGAGTCCAATTCGCCATGTTGAATCCTCCACGGTTTGAATTCTTGAATTCCTTCAGACATTTTGAACAACCCATGATAGCATTAGGTAGCAGGAAACCGCAGGTCTTCCTCCCTGCAGGCAGGTCGGCAGCAACGTTCAAAAGCGCCAACTTAACGGTCTTGCCATTTGGGCAATCGTTGGTTATAAGCCTTTTTCCCTGATGCCAGAATTCCTTGAGTTCATTGACTAGGGGCCTCAGAAAACTGGTAAGGTCGGCAGGTTCTTTACTTAAGTTTGGAATGATACCGTATAGTATGACGTTCTCAAGTCTGTACCGCTCATTTCTGGGTAGGTTAAGTATTGTTAGGTAAATGCCCCCTACTGACATCGAAGCTTCCCGAGAGAATGGTTGAAACCAATCGATATTCATCTGAAGAGCCAAGTTGTTTTCATTATCAAGAAAGCCCTCGTTGTTCGCGTTAAAGTCTTTCCATACCGAACCGTCGTAAATGTCAGCATACACTCTGTCGGGTATCCTCCTTCCCTTCCATTCTATACATTTCAGCTCAAAACCTCGACGTTTCATCATAACCTGCAAACTCTTCTCGAGCGACTGGTAACAGAATGTCCTGACTGGAAGGAAGGTAATTTCCCCACTAATCTTGGACTCAGAAAACAATTTCCTGTTGCAACGTTTTAAATCATCACCGATGGTTGTGCACCTAATGGGTTGCTGAATACCATTACGATCCGTGTAAAAGCCTCGACCTCGCACACGCTCAGTGGTGGACAACACAGAATGCGACAACGTATAACAGGCCGGGCAGCATACACTCATAGAGTAATTAGTCATCGTTAGGTCTGTACCCAACCATTTGTACATCATCCGCATTGTTTTGGGGAATACTGCCTCCGCTGCTTGTGAAACCCGGTCATTACCTGCTACCGTCAATAATTCACAAATGAAGTACATAACTTTAGCCATTTGCGTATCACTGGTGAAGGTGTGGATCTGCCACTGCAAAAGAAAGAACAGAACCCATGAAAATAGGCTTTGGATATTCTTATTAGGGGTACCACTAACAAGCCTTGCCAATGGGCTAGGACGACCCGTCCCGTCACCGAAAACCACTTTTAAGTGACGGATGGCCCTGTTGCGAATCTTGACTGCCTCTGGATGAAGCTTATCATTTTCATCCGATTCTTGGAAATCTTCCATTGTACCGTAATAGTTTTCCATATCATCACCTGACTCCTCATCGGCTTCCATGGGTACCGCCTCTTCAACAGGCTGATTGCGACCCACCGGCTGACTGTCTGCTTCTCCCGGATTCCCGACTTCAGCCTGCCGCTGATTAGCAGCTGCAGCTTCCGCCCAAATACCAGCTCCAACCTGGATACCACCTTCAGCCCGAATACCCGCTTCAACCTGCATACCACCTTCAGCCTCAATACCCGCTTCAGCCTGGTTACCTGCCTCAGCCTGAAAACCTGCTTCAGCCTGGTTACCTGCCTCAGCCTGAAAACCTGCTTCAGCCTGGTTACCTGCCTCAGCCTGAAAACCTGCTTCAGCCTGGTTACCTGCCTCAGCCTGAAAACCTGCTTCAGCCTGGTTACCTGCCTCAGCCTGAAAACCTGCTTCAGCCTGGTTACCTGCCTCAGCCTAAATATCTGCAGCTTCGGCCTCAAGACCCACTTCTGCCTGCTTGCCAGCGTGTTGAGGTAAACCAAATGGGGTTGGTTCTGCAAGACACATGTATAAGAATAAATTAAATGTACAGTAGGGTTTCAGAGTACAGACTATCCCACCCAATGTTGTTTCTCTGACTCAAAAGCTATGATAGAAAGATGCATGGAGGAATACATATATATAACGTCCATTGTTTAAGTCATTCATTATTTGAACAATTGTTTAATTGTCAAGAAAAGATTTAGGCTGCCGATAATTTTCCAAACACTAACTGATCATTAAGAGTATAGTAGGTATTTGAAAATAATATCTATGCGCGCAAGCTAGCTAGGAAGGTTTTGAAGGATATCGATTTCAGGTACTCACCATGCTCCATACGATGCTTCCTGTTATATGTACTTTTTGAAACTGGACGTTTACATGTGTCGCACCATCGGTTTCGGCTAGTGTCTATATTTCTTCTGGTTTCTGCCTGGTCACTAGTCAGACCCTTGAAACACCACGAGCTCGAGGCCATGGCGAACTTGAGTTAGACAGCAGCACTTCAGGGCGATGAACCTTCCCCATTTGCGACCGCGACCCAAGTATTTATATATGGTACAGACCGACGCCTATAGTCCCACCAGCTGAAAGCCGCGAATTGCCGCGACATGCCACAGCCCCAACCCAGGGGTAGCTGCACTCGAGCTCCTAACCTCAGACACCCGTGTGAAATTAAAGCCGAGAACAGCTGCCACAGTATTACCAGGAGATTACTGTTGCCTCCAGCCTGGCGGTCACGGTAGCGCGTTGTCGTGATTTGTCGGGCGTGTGAAGTTTCTTCAGCTTCCGAAACGCATCGTCCGCCGTCTGGACTGGTGAGGGCATGACACCTGCCATTAAAAACTAGGGTCTATAGCTATCCATTAAAGGGCAGTGAAGTTTCCTCAGCTTCCGAAACGCATCGGCCGCCGTCAGGTCGACTGGTGATAGGATTTCATCTGCCTTGAAAACTGAGCTCGAAGGTCAAACCTTACGCTTTCTGCTACTACTTAGGGCCAGCTTATTTCGTTATATAGTGCGTTTGGTGTACGGCTACGTGAATATCATGAGTGTCAAAATCCTGAGTGCCACCCTTGGTGAGAATCTTCTTAATTACTTTTGTTCTACAAGAGATACGAGTCGATGGCCGACTTTCCAAATTATTCAAAATAGGTAAAACATATGCATTCATTCTGGGGGTCGCCCTTCCTAATTAATTAATATGGCCAGTTTTCTGAATTCTAGGGTGTGGCCATATGGCAGTTATATTTTATTCTGTCTGTTTGAATAGCCTGGCCATGGTAATTTGGAAGGGAGGTGTTTGTTTAAAGTTGAGATGACAACCTTCATGTTCTCTTCTTTCTTTTTTTTCAATATATAGCTGCCGCGTACTTGGTTCTTGTATCATGCGTGGAATTTGTTCGAGCTGCCAGTGGCGGATACTGGCCTAGGGTCGTTCACAATAAGCCTGGAGTAACCCGTACCCGGTTGGTCAACCTCACTGCTCCAATTACCGGTCACCCTCCACCAAAACACGATGCGATGACCGGCCTCACCTTTCATGACACCCTGCAAGCCTTGTTGGACCAGGACCATACCGTAACTGACACTGGATCTGAAGCCAACCCAGGAGACGGAAACATTAAAGAATTCCCAACTGTGGTACTTCTCTCTTCGTACACTCTTCTTGTTATCCTCGCCGTAGCCATAATTATTAGCATATTCTTTGTTTGCTCCGGAATTAATCGCATCTTCGCAGACGCTCGTTTTCATGTATAGTTGCTTGTCTCGGGCAATCACAGTGTATGGCTTAAAATAGGCACGTTCCCTGGACATTTTGGAAATTATATCTTTCAAACAGACGATCCTATCACACTGACTAAAGCCGAAAATATATGCCTAGGCGCACGATACACATTTAACTGTGTCATCCAAATGACCGACTGCTATACCGGCACATCGACACGACTGCCCACACATTTAAAGGTTAATAAACTGAAGGACATCATGTTGACAAGATTGATGACTAAGGACATTATACGCTACCAGTTGGTTACCATGGGTATAGGCATAGGAGAGCCTGTTCTTTTGGGGAAATACCGGCCCGGTGAGCTTGCAATTAGTACTAATACTTCAGTCGACTTAAGCCGTGTTGACCTTGATTAAGTCTTGTGTGAAAAATGTTGTATTTTTGTGTGTTTACTACCAATATGCTGCCGAACGTGCGTGCAATCGATACAAGTGTTATGGTCATAAATTGAATTTGTAGCTAAATAAAATTTCGGTTTTGGAAAGAGCAGTATGACGCTGACAAGAGCGCTTTTACTCTGGCTCGGGCTAGGGTCAACCCCTTACTTATGTAATCTGTGAGACAGGCCCCTAAGTTAGGGGCCTGAGTTAAACTAGGTCTGCAACCTAAACTAGTAGTGGAATTAAATGTGGTTAACGCCACAATCTGGCTATCGGGCTCCAACCGAAATTATGGCTATAGCTAATTAAGCTATCGTCCCTTAATAAATCTCGACACCTAAATCGACTTGTTCGTTTTTTAAATTATTAATTTTGCAATGACACAGAAGTTACCAATACATAACTCCAGGAGAACTCCCACTTTAAAGGGTTACAATATGCATGAGGTTTTTTTATTCTCTCACAGAAAGAATATAGGTCACCGTGTCATACAAATCCTAGAAAGTATTTCGGGTTCATCAGGAGACTACATGGTCACATGTACATTTTTATAGGTCCTACTGGCAGCGATGTTTTTGATCATAATAAAATTTCTGAAAAATTAGTTTTGCAACTTACTGCATGAAATCTAACTAAAAAGTATCCACTAGAAAAGAAGTAACAGTTCTTAAAACCGGCTTCATGTCAACATTATTTTTTCATGACTGCGAAATAAGTACGAAGAGATGATTCATGTCGCATCATTTTAAAAATCTTATATTGAGCTTATGCTTGTTTAAAATACACTTTTTATGAGTGATTTATGCTATTATTGATAACAGGCCTAGGTGTCATTCCATTGCTCTTCTAATGGTAGAGACCTTGTACCATAACACTCATCAAAAAAGTGTTGTATTGCAATTGATTTCAAGTTCGTGGTCTATCTTCAAGAAATAGCACATTCGGGTTTTCAACAAAATGACACGTCATTATAGTTAAATGCGTTTCGTATCGTAAATAAAAAGTATTCATAAATTTAAGATTCACTTATTAGAAGGACCTGGATAACGCGTACGGTTTTAGACTAATATAAGGCGAGTTTTAGGCAACCAACATATCTATATAAATACTTCCCTGCTTATCGAGCATGCCACAATCAAAACAAGAAGCGCAAAGTTCTTTGATAAAAGTTTATAAAACGACTATACAATTGAAGAAAGTACAAAGACCTAACATAAAGCGTGACACAGACCATACAATTAAACGTAGTGTAAAGAAAACATAAAGATGATAAACATAAACATCACATAACATAGAGCATTAAACAGACCCTTTAGAAATAAGTTAAATTGGCTGTGCATCGGCGATACCCGACTGATACGCGGGCTTTACCGCCCAGTCTGGGGTGTTGGGAGGAGGCTGTTGGCGTGTTGGATTATCGTCAGGGACTTCTTTCCGCGTCTTTGCCAATCTAACGCCCCGCTGACGGCCGCTAATTTCTTTAAACTCAATTTCGTCCAGGTGGGCTTTGTAGGCACTCAGCTCGTCGCTCTCCCACACGAGCGGTTTGACGAGGCGGTGGTATCGCTCGGTGGTCTTCCCGTTTTTGTCGACCGGAAAATAAAGTCCGCGCTCCTCGTCGCTCGTGTAGTCGGGGGTGAGGAGGCGCCTCACGGAATTCTTACGAGTTTCGTCCCACGTTGTGACGATTCTGTCCACCGACACTATCCGTCTTTTGAGCTTCTGCAAAGTTAAAAAGACACTTTTTATTTTAATACAGTTACGACATACTTGGTCAAGAACATCAAATAAACACAAACAAGTTTTTCAATATTTCAGTTGCCTTAATTTAAAAGCTGGTCACTGCAGTTAATTTCAAAAGCGTTGCTCTATCCTTGGTCTCTATAACATACAGGCACTTTTTCTTAATTGTGTCATATCCATTCTAATTGTATGTCAAGATTATTGTCCAAGGAAGCAAGTAAGGTTACAGTGCTCTATATAAATTCATAATGTAAAAAAAATGATAATTGTTTTCCAAGTTTCAGTGTTACAACCATAAGGCACACCCGGAGGGGGGGGGGGCACTCACTGTTTGAAGGTAGATACTTTTTTTGAATACGTATAGATCAAGTCTGACAGCCCCCCCCTTTTCAGGCCTCCAAAAAGACATTTGTTGACAAATTTAGTGGCCATTATTTGATTTTGGTACTAAAAAGTTGATTAAGAAGCATTATGAATTGACGTGGTTGAATGACATAAAATAAACTGTTGATATAATATAATGGACAATACATTATTGAACGCTCCCCATGATAATTTCACAGCCCCCTGTTTTAAGCCAAATTGGCGATTCACAGCTACAGCCCCCGGTATAGTTCCGACCGCAGTTCGTACGTATACCCCTTTTTGAACCGAGTGGGTCCCCGGGAATTCACACCCCCTATACCATAGACATTACTCTTTCTCCTCGGCTTTGCACTTTTCCAGAAATTAACGGAATATGTTTGAAAAGTGTAAAATTTCGGCCTGCCTGAATCGAACTACGTCAACAATGTTGAGAACAATAGAGGAAGTCTGTAACAAAAATGTATTTACCTCGTTGACGTGGGGACGGATGATATATAGACTTTTCATTGTTTTGCTTGATTCTGTCGTTCCGGATGGTGCTGGCCCTGCTTTGGAGGGTCTTGAAGTAGGTGTTGGCAGCAGCTAGAAAAAGAGGAAGGACATGAAGTATGCTTAAAACTGGAGCCATTAAGTAGACAAAGGCAATATAAAGGCAATAAAGCAAGGGAATACATGTTAAAAATACAAAGTGAGGTCAACATATTATTCAGGAATTAAAACCATCATTACACCGGTATTATATTTCTTTGTCCAGATAATCGAACTTAAGTTTTTTTCAGATGACTGGGAGGATAACTTAATTTATAAAAGTAACAATTTCCAATGTAAGTGGAGCCTATTTAGACACTAAAAACAGATTTCCAGCATTTCAAGCATGTTAAATTTTGTGTTAATTGAAGGACCAAAACTTTGGAATCATGGACATTAGATGCATGAAATGTACAGCTGCAGGTTAGTTAACAAAGAAACTTGCTACCTATGGGACTTACCTAACACTTCTTCTCTGGGGGTATCTGGCCCCAGGCACACGTTGTCAACAACGGCCTTGATGATCGCAACGTTATCTGGGTGTTTGATCCCCGCCCTGAATGTTGGAATATATTTATATTGTTCAATTCATCGGCATCACGTCAAGTGCTCTATGACTCTATTAACATGAGAAAAAACGGCAAAACTTATATTCAGCTGCAGCTTCTGGTGTTCAGGAACACATTACCCATTGCTTACTTGAAAACAATATTATTTTCTGTACTATTCATGTTGTTATGACGTAATCAACTTACCCACGGTTCAGGTTGAATCCCCAATCAGGCTCACCTCTCCTGGCCTTGTAGGCAGAACGAACGAGTGCCTACAAACAATATAATAAGCCAATAATTAATAGTGGACTTCTAACTATATGTCAGTGTACGAAATCATTACGGATTTTCGTTGTTTTCCGGGATGTTCCCTGGCGGCGCGGCAAAAGAGAAGAACATCAGGGCTATACTAGAAATGAGATCATTTCTAAACAAACCGAGAACTATATTAAACGGTAACGTTTTCAAGGTGAGATTAGTAGTTAATTATAAGCTGTAAAAACAAACTTTAGAACTTACACATATTTCATTGCGTGGGCGCAGTTTGGGTCGTTTGTCAGCTGGCTTCGCTTGGTTCACGAGCACCTCCACTTGGGCCTTTGCCGCAGCTGCTTCAGCCTCCGCCCTTCGGCACTTCTTCTCCAGCTCCTCCATCCTGGCCAGCAAATCGGCCATGGACAGTTCAGCTGTAGACGTGGAGGGGCCGGACGAGGACGAGTTTTTGGGCGTGAACGACCTTTGGGACGTCGTCGACGAGAACGACCCTTGCGATGTCAAGGGCCCGGGCGTGGACGACTTTTGGGACAAGGTCGACGTGAACGACGCTTGAGACGTCAAGGGCCCGGGCGTGGACGACGTTCTGGACGTGGAGGTGGTGAACCATGGATGGGTTTGAGACGTGGAGGGCGTCATCCCCAAGGGCGTGGATCCGGAGGGCGTGGAGGGCGTGGACGAGGATGCGGATGCAGTACCGCCTTGGGAACCACCAAGGCTAAGCTCCACGTCGTTCAGGGTGGATCCTTCGTCCGCGTACAGGGAGTCCTGAAGAGACTGATCCGCAGAGAGATCCTGAAACCCATTCTGAGACCCATACTGACGCGCATCCTCAGACATATCCAACATCAGGGTACCTATGCCTGCTGATGAATCATGATCTGTTATTTGCGCGCCACCCGATTTTGGGCTGCTGGTCAAGATCCTGCATGAGCTCGTAGACGGGTTTGACAGGACAGAGTCACTATAGTCAGCTGATCCGTTCATGGTGGCAGCAAGTTTTCAAGTGATCTATATAGCCATATGCCACGCCGTATTTATACATGCCGGGCAGGCCCCCCTGTGGATACATGATCTGGCGAAAGCGATCTTTTATCGATGAGGCAAGACTTTGAACATAAGTTACGTGGTAGACGTGACGGGGTGTGGATGGGAGTGTTAAGACTACCCCGCGGGCCGCGTGCCGCGGTACTCCTGTGAGGGACCCGACACAGAAGCTAGTTGACATGCGCCGCCTCAGATGGCCAACAGCTGGACGCGGTCATCATAGACGCGTGTCCCGGTGTCAAACGCGACAGAAGTCATTTCAGATGAACCCCCTGTCGATCGGCTCTCTGAAGAAAATAACGGCCTATTAGACGTGCTTCGCGCTACCCAGTGTAAAAAGTTGTGAAGCCCCCGGCTAGAAGAAGTCGTTTTAGTTGTACCTTACCTAGCGTTTAAGTTGTCGACCGAGGGTTAACTTTTCGCTAAAGACTAGACGAAGCCCTTACAGTACCTGGGGGGTTGTCATGTCGTGGGGGGTGGGGGGTATAAGTATGTGCCTGTACTAGACACTGGTTCAGAACAGCCACTTGATGGCCATGGACATCGAGCGACTGTTAAACGCAAGTCTGCGTCTGCGTACTGTTCGGGAGGAAAGGCCAGTGGTGAGACCTAGTCACCTCCAACCCGCGGACCAATCCGACCATCAGTGGCTGCTTCTCTTGTTAGTGATATACCTGGGGTGGAAATTTATCGGTATCTTCTGGAAATTGGCAGCAGGCTGTCGCTCGTTGGCGCAGGGTCAACGTCGGAGGGCTACAGTGCAGTGCTGTCTGAGAATCTACTGCCAATGGGAAACGCTCCTATTTCCACTGGCTCCCATTCCCGCCGAAATGGAAGCCGTAGGAAGTGCTGCCTGCCCACGAATGATCATCCAAAGACCGAGCATCCTGTCCAAGGCCCTGACCGTCGCCTGGTCGGGCCCACTCACGGTCCATCTGAATGGCAGTGACGAACCCTTGACGTTGGAACTCCCGCAAGAAGTCAAGATTCCTCGTACGGAGCGCGTGCGCCTGAACAAATTTTTCAGGCACAGACTTTGTAGAGCGAGCGTTTGCCTGATAAACCACAGGAACAACATGGCCCAAGAACTACTCCCAGCCGAAAAACTGGGCTGCATGCCTGACGTAGACTCTTGGGTGTGATGAACAGTTATATAAAAGTGTACGATATGTTTGAAGTAGATATGGGAAAATTTTAATAGTGAAATGCATATATGTTCACGAAGCTTTCGAGTTACATATGTACATTAGTGTACGTTCAGTAAATACAATTATGGGAAAATAGGCGAAACGTTGACACGTGGACATCCTAAAACCTTTTCCACATATCATGAACGTGTGTAGTCTTATGTGGCTGTGACTAATTATAAATGGGAATTCATGAGGGCGACAATGAAATTGGAACTGGTCCTTAACGAATTTTGATAATGGGAAATGAATTATAAAATAAGTATATATTCTAAACAACAAAGATCGAACATGAATGAGTCAAGCGTCTGCATGCGCTTTGAATCCTACGTTGTCTGAAATACAGAATTGAGATGAAAACAAAAAGTGCTGGTACCATTATAAAAGTAAGTCCAATGTTCAACAGGTAAACAGTACCGTGCACACTGGGGGGGAGGAATGGTAGGTGGGGAAGATGCAAGTCACCACGAAGTTTCTTGTATTCGACCTCATTCAGTCGAATCTCTTTCATGTATGTACGGAGGGAAAGGAAATTGTCTTTTGCTCGCTTAAAAATATCCTCTTGGCGGACTCGCATTTGCGGGCTAAGAGGTAAAATTGGGAATGGTTTATCGTACGAAAAATCCGGGTTCACAAGTCGGCTAAGTGACAGGTTGAGGTGTTGAAGACTAGCAAGGTTGACGGGGAATAAACTGTTCTTAAGGGGCCGGCTGTAGAAGGCAAACAGTTAACACTTGAGACGGGAATTTCCCATTCTTTGGCAGACACAGAACAACCACATTCAAAGGCACGAACGCACGATTCACATCCAGGATGGGTTGTTGTTCGGTTGGGGCAGCACACAACGACCTCGTCTATGTGAGAGAACAAATAGGTCCCTGTTGCAATGACTTGGATGTTCGACCTTCTGAAATTAGACTGAATGAGTATTTCGAAATCACAATAACGTTTGACAGACTCATGATCACGTAGATAGATAGAAATGAGGCACGACGAGGGAGAAAGCCTGCGAATTGGTAGGTCATAATGACAAAACAGAGAATGGCAATTATCCAGATCTGGGTTGGAGGATACCGTGTATTGGGTTGCGGACACCAATAAATAAGCCGGTGTGTTGGAGAGGCGAGTATAATGCCCATGGAAGGCTAGAGGGAAGGTGTTCACTTTTAGAACCGTAAATATTTTGTCTAAGGAAATAACGGGAATCTTCAAAATAGTTTTCAGAACATTTCGCTGTAAAACCGGGGGGACTAAAACAGTTACACTTCTATACATGTCGCGAGTGTTTGGAATATAAAAATTTGAACGATTGGACTTGGAAAGGAAAAGGTACCGAATCTTGCTCATATCAGTCTCCGATATCAAAGAGTTACTCAGCCTGTTCTCCGTTAGGTCGCGAATAGCCTGTAGCAAGACATCAAGGGAATAGTCCAGTTTAAAATCCAGTAGACGCAATTCTTGCAAATCTTGCATCAACCTGACCATCAATTCCCGGTTACTAATGTAAGCCTGGAGTCCTCGGGACAAATTGTATATGGAATGAGTGTTCTCTATGATGGCCTGGAGTTGGATTTCCAAAGTGGAGTCAACGACCTTTAGGACTGCATTTATTTTGCCATCGAGGAAGCCGATTTCATCGGCATTTACCTGGTCAGCACGAGTCTGTTGCTTCAAGTCATCGAGTGTGGCCGTTCCAAATAAAGTCTCGGAGAACTTGCCGATTTCTGGAATCAGAGCCCGCTGCTTCCTGGATTTGGCTGATGGAGGTGTTGGCTGGGCCGTCGATTCCAAAATTGATTGCACTTCCCGGAGTCCGTTGGTGACCTTCGCTGCTATAGTCTTCCCAATAGATGTTATGTTATTCAACATAAGTTGGATTTTTCGACACTGTTCCATTGAACCGGCTGCCAGGGTAGCGCCGTGTCTACAATTTAGTGCGGCTGCCTGTTTGGGAGAAGGAGGAAGTGGTAAAATGATATCGACTTCGGTAGTGAAGTACTCATTACCTATGTGGATGGACGGTTTACTCTCGAATACTACACCATAGTTGGTACGAAAACGGTTTACCGTACTGGTGCATAGGCATGGCTTAGCTGAGACAGTGCCCAGGATAAAGAGTCCACGAAGGAGCAGTACGGATACTGTTGGAGCCATGTCTGATGCAGGCTAGAGACCGCTCTAGTCTTTTATTACTTTTTCCCAGTCACGGGAAGGAGTAGACAGACAGTGGCCACGTGCACCTGGGATCTAAAGGTTTCGACCTCCGTGCAGAAACCTTGCGTTAATGCCAAAAGAAAAGCCCTGCGAAGAGTATAAGCTTAGGCGTATGCGTGCTAGTAAGCTTTCGTTGGTTAGGGTGTCGGCTTGTTCTAATTGAATTGGAAGGCAGACTTCAAAATGAATTGTTGGCATGGGGTTCCTTAACTTGTGGATGAGAAGTGAGAAAGCCTGTAAATGCCATTACTGCCCGATATTTATAAGTTTTATTTGCAGGTGGTTTATATGGAGTTCAGGCCGATTTAAGTCATGCACTGGCTGAAATTAGTCTCAAACCTTAAGGTCGGCTATATATCCAACCAGCTTAGACCCAGTTTAAGGTGAATTATTTAGGGTAGTTATATAGGCCGGGAGGTACCTTTTATCCATACAGAAAATGTTTAATGAATTTTTAATGACTCTCATCCCTCACGGATGACTTCAAAAGAAGTTAATTTCAAACACTTTTAATACTCCATCTATGGATGGGAAGGGTAAATGGTTTTCCGGGTGGGAGGGGCGATGGATGGTAGGGTGAAATAGGCCTGTCAAAGATTTAGCTACATGTGCTTTGCAGGCGAACGTAGGTTGGGTATGGAAGTGCCTGACCCAGCAGGTTCCCTGGGGCAACTCTGGCCCGTGTTAACTCGATAACTAACCCCTGATAATGGCGGGGAGTCCTTCAGATGACACCCAGCATGAGAGCTGTGTCGCTCTTGAGTCGGTTTGGTGTGAGTTATGTGATTACCAAGACTGTGCCCCTGCCCTTGTCAGATGTCAGAGGGGGGTACAGATTAGATGGGGTGCTTCCGGGTACTTATGGGTGTTAATGGATTATAAGGCCGGCCATGATGGACGCTTCCAAACTTTGCTGCCGTTAGGAATGGACCTGATTTATTATGAAATGTTATGCACAAGGGAACAGGGGAGCGAGGGATTGCTGCAGAATCGCGAAAATGCTTTCTGTCATGTTACTTAAAAAGTACATGGAACTTGTTAACTAATGGTCATATTTAACTGAGACAATTAATTTAAATGAAGTGTGATGCCCAGTGTCTCCTGTTTATTCAGATGCTAAGATCGGGAAAGAAGGTTATTAAGAATGTTTGCAAGAAGTAGCCTATATATAATAAATTTATAATATTCGGAATTTCAGCCGGATCAGTCTCATTACCATTAGGACTATCATGTTTAAAAGTAGCAGTTGAGGAGAGGGCGGGTTCGAGCAGTTTTTTTTTTTTAATTTTCCATTTTTTTTTAGGGTCTTTTTGATTTAACAACTTTATGATTACAAATGGAGAGTTCTCCTGTAAAAAGCGTAACGTCCCGATCCTGTTTAAAATAAGTTAACAATCAACCTCCTCTCTTGACATGACGATTAGGGTTCAGAGTAGTCCTATCCTTATCATTAATTTGATAATACAAGTCTGATGGATGAACGAAAAATGTAAGGCATGAAGGGGATTCGAACCCGGGGCCGGGAGAGATAGCTGGTAGCCAAAAATCCACCGGGTTCAATAATACGATGACGTCGTAAACCAGCGAAGGCCGTCTAGAGGTCCTTCCGGTCGCAGGACCAAATACGTCGAAACTACGTTGGGGAAAACGATGACGGGCGATGTAAATTGAAGTTGATAAACTTGCCTTTCCGCCGAAAGAGACACATCAGTGACAATTGAGGGCGATCAAAATTAATAACTTGTGGTATTGCTTGTTTTCCAAATCGGAAAACCCACTGAAACACAACGACCGAAACTACAAAGTGTCTCTTTTTGGTAAACACCTTTCTCGTTGCCCCGATTAGAAGAGCTGTATATATATGGCGCAGACTGTATAGGTTATCGGGTCTGGTTGTGCAAACTACAGATGAAATGCAATGAACTGAATATGGCACAGATGAGTTCGCCAGACCTGGGTGGTAGGATCTAATCGAACTTGATGCACTCGATTAGCTCCTACCACTCTAAATTTTCATTTTTTTCGGAAGTTTTATTTGTAATAATGGTGTTAAAATGACCGGATGGCCCACGGGCCGGTCCGGGGGGATGCAGGGGTGGACCCAGGAATTTGTAGGGAGGGGGCAATGCATTAATCTATGTGGGAGGGGCCCCTTTTTAAACGACATGATTTAACAGGGGAGGGGGGAGGGGGGGCATGGCCCGTCAGGCTAATATAGCGCATTTATCATTTCTTATGTCGAGAGTTAAATAAGGGTAAAAACTTGAAATCACACAAAATAATAGTTTTATGTGTAGTCAAGGTTATTTAATATTATCATTTTCAGTGAAGACCATTTGCGCTTTCACGCCTTTCACCCTGTATTTCCAAGAAGTTTAAGAATCTGGTTTAGGCAGCCTGGTTTAACTCCTAAATAATGTGTTTCAAGAAAATCTGTTTTAAAAATGCTATATTTCTGCCTGTTTTAGTTAAACTAGTACTGTATCTAAGGGACAGGGGTGGACCCAGGAATTTGTAGAGGGGGGGGGCAAGGCCCGTCTGCCCCCCCCCCCTGGATCTGCCCCTGAAGGACCTTAAAACAAAGTTAAGGTGGAGAGCTCGAGTCCTAGTTGAAATGGTAAACAATAAATTAGGCGAAATACAAATTTAGAATAGGTTTATGAGGCTATAACTGGTGAATTGTATTAGTTAGACAGGTTTTATTCTGTTACTGAGTTCAGTAGCTAGGTTGGGAAAGGTTAACATTGGGACCAAATTATTTTTGCCTTATAATGCTTACACGAGTCTCACAAGCGAGTTTAAGAAATCTGGTTTAAAACAGGCTTAAACCATATTTGCTTTTTGGAAATACGCTCTTAAAACTTTTAGCTACAAGTTTGGTTGAACTAACCCTATTTTTTTTAGAAATAGGCCTATTGGACATCACTTTAATGGGATGGAAAACCATTATTGATATGATATGTGATAAGATTTCTCAAAAATATTACTTTCATTTCATGATAAGGGTTGTACCCAACATCATGGGAAGACAATTGTTTCATTATTAAGTAATCATAGAGGTTATAAAGTTAAATCACGCTTTATCGCTGTTTTTACGCATTTGATTAATTATTATGAATTATTTTTGATTTTATATAACTTTTGTTTCTATATGTAAGGGCTATTAAAACTAAATGCGCTAATGATATACCAATGTGAGCGATACAACCCTGTTTTACCCTAGTTGTGTGCACACTATAGGCTACTCCTTCTGCGCTTCAGCCTCATCTATTCTTATTAGGTCAGGAAACTGAGTATTATTTTTGTTGAGCTTGGAACCCCATATCAACCTGCGTTTATAAATTATATGACGCAAATGTGGGAAGGCCGGTGTATAAATAATAGTGTAGCCCTGAAGTTGCCCTTTTTAAAGGTAAATTCGTATTTATATGAATAAGAATGAACGGTCGGTTGTTATGTCGCGCATGTAAACTTTGTATGGCGGATTTTTATAGGCTCATTTTTGATAGAAACATGTGAAGTAATCTAATAAGAAATTCCAAACGAAATTTTCAGATTGTGGAGCCAAATTGCTTAATCCAATCGTCAGAATAGATATTAGCAACAAAAAATAATGAAGTCATGATTGAATTTTAGATGAATGACATTTTGTCCCATGTGATAATTGCAAAAATTATGAAAATTATGATGATCGAATTAATCGAAGCTATTTCATAAGCATTAAAAGTGTAGATGCGTGATACAACCCACTTGCGGGATACAACCCACATTCCCCCTATAGGTCTATAGGCATACAAACTTTGCTAAATCTGAGGGGGTTCCAGAGACCCCTAATTTGGATAATTCCCTTTATTGGTAGTTTAATTGCGTAAAATTTGAGGAATCTGAGGGGGGTCCACCGAACATGGGAACCCCTCCCCCCCCCCCCACTCCCGCCATGAGGGGGGGGGGGACTGGGTACGCCACTGCTGGCAATTATATTGGTACGTTAAGACGCCGAGAAGGTTGGGCGTGTTAAGAGAACTATGAGCGGACGGGACTATTGTGACACAATATAGTTAACACCCCCTGACTTACACTTATATACACGCCAGAAGGGGAAGGGAAACTTTGAGGTGGGCGCAAAAATATTACCTAACACGGCCACTGCTATGGGTGGTATAATGATACTTTGCTTTTTCAGGGATAATGGTGGAGTAAGACTTACACTCCTTGACACGGTTTACAGCAAGTGGATTCAGACACGGCCGAGTCGGTTTAATGTATTAGTTCAAAAATTTGCCGTGTGAAGAGGTTTTTGCATAACATACACTTAATAAAAAAAGAGAACAATGTAGTTGGACCATAAAAAGCCATCCCATTTGTAGTGTCTATCTATGTGCAGATTAATAATTGCTATGAAAATTATCATTTCAGCCAATTCAACAGAAAAAAAAAAAAACAGAAAATTGTACCTGCAAAGGCTGTCTACTGATCCTTCCTCAAATGTTCCAGTAGCCAAGGCAGAACATTTGTTCAATTCATCAGTACATCTCTGACTCTGAGCATACATATAAGAAATGTGGTCTGAAACATGTGAGTTAGGAGATTTTTATGGGATGTTTACATATTGTTTGTACAGCAACAACTTCAAGTCACTTTAATAAGATATTTGGGACATATAATCATTATGACATTATGCTTGAAATAATTTAAGAAAATTATGTAATTACTTCATTTAAAGAAAGAAAATGAGCTTGAAAATGTGAAAACATCTGGATTTATATGGCAACAATATCTGTATGCAGTTTTGGTTGAATCCCATCTAGTGATATAAGTGATAAATTCATATTGGTCTATGTTTCATAGAGTTTACTAGTTAAAAGTATGTAAACAATTCCCTTTATTAATAAATACATGTCTTTTAAAGATAACAATGATAAGTTGATTTGGACACAAATCATGATTGTAGTTGAAAATATGAAAATATGAAATTAATTAAGTATTTAAAACTTTTATATTATTTTAGAAAGTCTTTAAGACGTGATATTTGATGAGATAATATATGTCTACTAACTACATCTAGTATCTGATTCCTCCAAAATCATTATGATGGGTTTCACAGACTCATTTTCAAATTCATGGGGTGTTTACTTAAGGAAGGACCCCAGTGATGGGAGTGTAAATGGTGTGGCTCCCTTTAACTATGATCTTAATATTTGTTTCTTAAAATATCATAAACAGAAAATAACATAAGATAGCAGATAGATAACATTATCTATTGATATAACATACATAAACATGCATATGACAATGGCTGTGTATGTGAGTCGCAAAACTGAAAACCATGATATTCAACTTTTATTTTTGAACATGAATATCTCAGTAAATTTTCAACTTAAGGCTTTGGGATTTTATATATATATATTCTTGGGATATATATAGAGGGGTTCTTGTCTCAGATTTCTGATATAGGCCCTCGTTCAATTTCTATGAAATGTAGAAAATGGTATTTAAAAACATTCTCAAAAAGTTTCCCATTCTTTGCTGTTTTCGATCATAAAATAAAGTCCAGGGCCTTCATAAAAAATCTGAGACACAGTTCCCTGCTTATGAATGTTATAAAGATGCATGTAAAGTATTATATGTGCCAGTTTAATATTAATCATGATATCAGTGTTATAAAAAGTAAAAATATCAGTCTTTATTTAATCAAATCTAGAATTCCAAATACGTCATAACTTTATTAAAAAAGTTGAAAATACAACAGTGTTGACAGACAATGTTGGTATTTATTCAAATAGACACATGAATAAATCTGTGGATTATGGACATGTTTCGACTTTTGACAGTCTTCATCAGGATAACATTCCAAAATAGAGAAGCTTATTACATACTCAAGATCTACAGTGTTGATTTCCAAACTGTTGATAGATTAAAGTATTGATTTTAGAAGAACAAAAATTCAAAGTGTAGAATAAGTTACACTCTGAGTTTTTACCTTTAAACGTGTTGAGTTAAAAATCAGCCAACGTTGAAGTAATCAATAAAGATAGTTTGATTAACACTTCTCCATGTTTTATATAGGTATATATCTGAAATCGAACACAATTCTTGGATAAATATAAAAATGTCTATATAGTCTGGTATCCTTAGCACCAAGGGTTAAGCGGCCCCAACCAGTCCCAAAAAAAAATTCTCTAATACAATTACAAGTGGTTAAATATGGTGGAATGTAACAATCTCAGTTAGAAGTGGTGAGGGTTTAAAATATTGGATTCCTTCTGACCAGATCCTGGATTAAGAGCAGCTCACCCATTACTGCTCCTCTACCCGGTAGAATGTCCTCCACTTCGCAAGCAATAAGGCTTATCCTCTGTCAGACCTCTGTTTCAGAGAGGTTGACAGTCATAGTAGTAGGTCATGCCGGGGTCCGTAAGTCAAAGTGTGGAGGTCCACCGTTTTGGGGCGGAGGGCTGGGCACTTCCTTCTCAGGTGTCGGTGTTGGTGGTCAGTGAGCAGCTCCCTCAAATTTGTCAGGTTCAGAGGCGGAGGATACATTGTCATACTGACCCGGTGAAGAGAGTGCATGTTCCACATGCAGTGGAGTGCTTTTGTCTGGTGTAGTGGGGACGTCTGTAGTGATGGTGGTGATGGTGTCATCTGTCTGGGTTACAACCAGTGACAGGGTGGCAATGTTGGTCATTGTGGTTGTCTGGCTGGGCGTTGGAATCGTTTCCACCGGTATAGTGGGGGCAGAGGTGCGTGGAGGAAGCGGGATTTGTCACACTCCCGTTTGTTGCAGTGGTGAGGTCAATCGGTGTTGGTTTTGCGACTTTTGCGACTTTTGCCACAACGGCCACATCCCCGTTGATTGGTAGTTGTTGAGTTGCCAAATATTCTGGGTGTCATTTCTTTGCATGTCGATGCATGCTAGTTAGTGTCTGATAGTGTTTATGGCAGATTTCACATTTGTATATCAGCAGGGCTGAGTTGTGTTGAAGAGTGCAATGTCTACATACTGCATTCACACTTCCAAAAAGCTTTATGTAACTTTATATATATATATATATATCAATAGATAGAGAGAAATCTGAGCTTTCACATGATATATAGCAATTGATGAATTTTATTCAGACCATTAATAAGAAAGGCATTAAAGCTTTACTGAATTGGCCCTCCATCTCTGGGGTCTATCTATAAACAAATGTCAGAATCTGCTCCTCCTCTTTAGACCATAAATTAATATAACAACAATAATATGACAAATTCTACAGCTGAACATAAGCCAGCAATTGTAAACTGCCATGCCATTGATCACATCAAAATTAATATCTTTGACACGTTCCCAAATTGATGAAAAAGATCAAACAGTGACATTTCTTCGAAACAATTGCTGTGAATATATAAAGATATTTATTAATGTAATATATACCTTATTGTAATTATCCATCCATCAATTTGTTGCAAGATGTGCACATGATAGTAACATCCCTATACAACTTTTGTCATTAAAAGGATTACATGTAATGTAATTTCCTGTGTTGTCATGACAGGCCTAGGTCCACTACTAACTGTTAGAATAAATGGTTAAAGGTACTTGGGGCTGTTTGGCTTCAATTCTTATTACCAATGCAATTTGTTGCACATTTGTATGCAAGTTTGCTTTCATATAGAGGAATATGTAGAAAAATATAAAAAATGTTTACCCTTTGTGATAAGAGTTAGAGATTCGTAAAGGACATTGGACTTAACTACTTATTTCAATGGGAAGAATCAATTTTCTTTAAAACAAATTATTGATGGAATTCTTATGAAACCTCTAGGATATTTAGTATTACTGAACGTAATAGGTTTTTGAATAGTGGTGTTTATACGGATTATTAGGGGATATTAATTGTAAACATGGGGAATTTGAATTACTTTACTTTTTGAAATATCATTATTTATTTATTTATTTATTGATTTTTTTCATATTTTTATTGGGCATAGTAGGTTCGGCCTAGCCGATCTTCCACCCGCACCCCTTCAATGTACATTTCTTAAAAGGTGCAGGTTTCAATAACACAAGACAATACCTTATAATACTTATTCCTAGCCATTAGAACGGCTGTTGGGTGGGGTTAATGAGATGAGATGTAATGTAATGGTATGGACATTATTTATAATCTTAATTCATATCCACAATACAGACTGACAGTTTCATCCTATAGATACATAAACAGTCATAAAGTTACAACACTTTAGCGTAAGGGTTCGCAACCATTCCAAGCATAGTCTTTTTGAAATGTTTTTTATTATTGATAGAGCGATGATCCACACGCTGGGCATTCCAGGCTGACATTATTCTAAAACGAGGGTTTCTTATAAATTTTGGGTGTTCTACTTTCGGGATAAGAAACAGTTTGCCGTTATGTATCCTAGTAGCTATGGGTCTATTATCCAATAAATCTAATTTATTTGAGAGACCATAAACAAATTGTAGCATAGGTAGTCTTCTTCTATGGACCAGTCTGAAGAGTTTACAGTTTCTGTGCATTGTTTCCAATGAGTCTCTTTGGTCATATGGCTTGATATGTTGATTAAAAACTATTAATAACCCCTGATTTTGCAGCTTTTGAATATTATAGTTCAAGTATTTTATTCCATAGTCATATAAGAAATCTGCATATTCAATAACAGGCAATATAGTATTTTTATAAACACAGATGGCTGCTTTCAATGTTAGACTATTTCGAATTTTTCTTGAAGTAATTCAATTTCAATTGAATTGCGCCTCATAGCAAATTTTGATCTTCTATGAAGGATAATTAGTTATCGATCAGTAATTCCAGATATCTATATTTATTAACTTGACGTAGCAATACACCACTTATTTCAAAGCGATTCTCCAAACGTATTGGTGTAATCAGGGAAGTCTGCATCCATTGAGATTTTTTAATATTTATGGTTAATAAATTGTTATTACACAAGTTTACAATCCTGTTTAAATCAGCTTGAAGGAGATTACAATCTCAGTGATAAATTACAGTGTCATCGGCATACAGTTGTATACCTCAATTTATTATACCTTAGTGTGATACAAGGTTAGTAGTTCAGAGTTTAACTCAGGGCGATACAAACCTGGGTGAAAACCAGCCTTGTATCACACTGCAGTGTGATACAGAAACTTTTTATTTTTCTAAAATTCATGAAAAAATGAGATCATTTAGAATTAAAAAGTCTAACATTTGCATTATCTGCACAACATTCCTAGCTACATTTTACTGCTTACTGTTTGTGGATTTGATGGATATCAAAAGAGTTATATGAAAAAACATAAAAAAATGTGCAGCATCACAGTCCCACCATCACTGATTGCTGAAAAGGTATAATAAATCCATAACCAACCTCGAAGGGAGTACTCGGGCGGTTATCACCCCTCGCCGGAACCCCGATATCAGCCCTCGGGCGGCCCTTCGGGCCCTGGCCTCGGGCTGATATCGGGGTCCCGGCTCGGGGTGATAACCACCCTTGTACTCCCTTCTTGGTTGGTTATATGTATTTACCAGTTTCGGTATGTCATTTATATATATGGAAAATAACACCGGCCCCAGTATACTTCCCTGTGGTACTCCGTAGGCCAAAGGAAGGGTATCAGAAGTCAAGTTATTTAATTTTACACATTGAACCCTATTCTCCAAGTAGCTGTTAAACCATCGAACGGTATTTGGATGTAATCCTATTTCCTTTAATTCATTCGATAGTATTTTGTGTGAAACAGTGTCAAAAGCTTTCTTTAAGTCTAGGTAGATAATAAAAGGGTCATGTCCGTTATTAACTGAGGTGTAAATCTCATTTAGAAAATTTTCTATGGCTGTAATAGTTGAGTATTGTTTCCTAAACCCATGTTGACACTTTGCCAGGACCTCGTTATTTTCCAAATACTCCTGAAGCCTTCTACACATGATTTTTTCCAAAAGCTTACCTGGTAATGGAGTCAAAGCTACTGGTCTCAACTCAGTAGCCATGGACGGCTTACTAACCTTGGGCAATGGAATAATGGAACTAAGTTTCCAATAATTAGGAAAAGTTTTAGTAGAGATTGAGGTGTTTAATATCTTCATAAATCTGTGATTTTGGAAAAAGAGGGCATCTTTCAACACAAAACATTTGATATGGTTCAGTGATGCTGACTTCGACACATCTATTCACTGAATCAAATTCATAACTTCATCTATGGTTATCTCATGTAGAAAATTATTATCCCGAATATTATCTAAGTGTGGTCAATTAACAATTGGTCCAGGCATGTTTCTCATGTTCCTCTCACATACTGTTGCTAATCTACTGTCGATGTTGGCAAAATAATCATTGATATGATTGTTCAGCTCCAACCCAGTAGAGCTAACACCTGTATTCTCATCAGTGAGATGATTAATTTGATTTTCCTAACGTAATGCCAAGACCTCATTGATACGTGACCAAAACTTTTTATGGTTATTCTTATTTTGTTCTAAGTCTTCTTTAATAAAAGTGTTTTTTTGCAACTTTGACCGCCATGTGTACTCTATTACATGACTCTTTAGCCCTAGCCCAGTCCACCTCTAGTCCAGATTTCCTGGCTTTCTTAAAATGTTTATCCCGGGTTCGCATTTGTAAGAGTAAGTTATTTGTCAACCATTTCGGCCTATTACTCACAACCCTTATGCTTTTTATTGGACAAAGAATGTCTAGTGAGCTTTCTATATTCTCCTGAAATATTTGCCATTGTTCATCTACATCAGTACTAAGATCAAAACGTATCCAAGGTTTGTTTCCCAGTAACTCTCCAAAAGTATCCCTATCATATCGGATATAGGATCTGCCCAATACATTTTCTTTACATAGTTTGTTCCTGGCTTTCTTTTTTATAAAGAAAATTGGTAAGTGATCACTCACATTCCAATTCAGTGTGCCCGCCTGTATAATATACCTAACATCTGTAAAACACAGATCTATTATCTTGGACGTTGAGTTGGTAATCCTAGTAGGGCATGTTATAATTTGTTTCATGCTAAATTTATTTTCCAGGGCTATCAGCTTTTGCTTGGCAGGCCCCTTCTTCTCAGCATAATCCATATTGAAGTCCCCAACAACCCCAATTTCATTCCTGGTCCTATCAATTTCCCCTGATAATTTATTTATAGCTTCCATACATTTAGCTTGTGAGTCGTCAGGGGGTCTATAGATCAAGACCATAATGATTGGCTTTTGGGCAGGAGGTTTTATCTTAATATAAATCAACTCAACATCATTATCATGGTAATCATGCTTGGGTTCAATTAAGGTGAATCGTATATTGTCCTTTATATACATACAAATACCACCACCTTTCTTTGCACCCCTGTTCCTGTCCTTCCTAACTAAATTAAAACCTTTAATTTGGATAGCAGTGTCTGGTATTGAATCATTCAACCAAGTCTCACTTATCATTAGTATGTCAGCCCCCATGAAATAATTACGTATTTGATCAATTTTATTAATAATACTTCTGATGTTTATATGTACGACTTTAAACCCTTTATTATTATTAATAACGTCAATATCATGCTCATTGATTTATGACAATAATCGAACCACATGTGTTGAAAGATAGACAGATATCATGAACCTTCTTTGTGATGATGAGGTGAAATGATGTGATAACGAGTGAATGTTGAAATCTATGTATGGCGTTTGGTGTTAGTGATGATGACAGAGGTGAAGTACAACATGACTACCATTTGGCTATGCACCAGGTATTCTCCCCTAGCTCATCGAACAGGTGGATCCACGTTGTATATTTTCTATCATCATCATTTAATATTTAAGGAATCAACATTCAGGAATTCTGAAAGAATTTTTAAATTTCAGCTACGATACAATAATGTTATGTAAGCTTATTTATTTTTAAAAAGAATAAACTAAAATATTGTCCATCAACAGCTGGTTGAGTGAAATAGTCATAATGTCTATTTAAGTTCTTCTCCAATAACTATATGTATGGCGGCTCGTAGAACACACCATCCATATGTTATGAATTCCAAGTTGTAAAGACTTAGTTCATCTTCCATTCCAAGGTTATTATAATATGTAAAGTGATATGGTGGCTCGTAGAACCCGCCATATTGTTGTTTCCATACGAGTTACTGTGTTCCTGAACACTATGAGCTGAATATGAATATGGTGGCTCGTAGAACACACCAAGATAGTTAGTCCATCATAACTGAATATATCAATGGCTCGTCAATCTCATCAAAAGACAGTATGACTGATCCTTCATCGTTATTCAATGTGTTTACATGTCTGCAAGACACTTACAAACTTCTTCCACACAGTGCATTCGGACCTTCCATGCGTAGTGAACCCCATCATGCAGTAATTTATACTTGTGTGCATATCTACCATTCCCTTTACAGCAATGATTTTTTTTGGATAACCAGGGGATTGTAATATCCCTGTCGTTGCTGTTCACTAGGATTTTGTTGAGTTCAGTTAACATTTTGTTGAGCTTAACCTGATCTCCTCTACATGCAGGTTCCTTGTTGAATCTCTCAGGATCCAGACCATTGGTCGGGGCAATGACAATTCTCACATGTGGATAGTCCGAACTGAGCTTTTGCTTGCCAGTATGGATTAGCTTTTCCATTTTCTTTGTAATTTTGCGTACTGACTTTGTTTGCAGGTGTGCCTTATGGTTACTATCCAACCTTGTGATGTTACAGATACCTCCTGCCATTATCACAACCTTGAACTGTGCCACTCTCAAGATTCTGTGTGCTTTTTTTGAAGAGTCTGCTAAGATCGGCACCTTTATAAACCTTCACAATAACCACGTTTGGGGCTCGCTGGTCAAAAAGAGTGTGTGTGCCTCGCCCGCGAGAGTCTGTGAGTAATAGTGCAGTCATTATTTACAATATATACAGCTAGCGCAGTAATAGTTTTCAATTCGTCACTTAGCTTATTTCCTGGTTGTTAGAAGTGGTTGGATCCGAACGTCTGTATTTCTCAGCTATTTCCTTCGTGCTGACGTCCGTATTTTTGGCCAGATCCTTTGTCCCGATATTGGTGTCCCCCGGGGCTTGTTGTTTATGAATTTGTGTGCTCGCGTCACTGGTCAGGTCCTTTGTGTCAGCTTTCTGCTCCACCGCCTCGCCCCTCCGTGGCACGTTCGTTCGACTTTTTGACTGAGTCTCTACTGATGGTGTTTTGTCATCTGTGATTACTGCTTTCCCATCTACAGGTATTGCCCCTCCTGACTTTTGTGCAGCATCCTCCTCATACTCTCTGAATTCCGTACTTAACTCTTCAAGCATGAATCCTGTAAGATTCTGTCCTGGGTATCTTCCTGTTCCAAACAGTTTACTGTCTATGGTGATGCCGGCAGCCCATTTCTTGTTTGAAGTGCATTCAAGTAGCTGGTCTGTACCAGTGTTCAATAGGATCTGTCGCAGTTTTTGGTTCTGAAGGAATTTTTCTTTAATCAATCTATGCACTTCAACTTCTTCAACCTGTTGCCAACCATCCACTTGGATACTATTTCCCAGAGTTTTAGCCGTATATGGGTTTTGTGTATCTAGAATTTTTTGAGCTACCTTTTCAGCTCCTCCGAATTTTGCTCTCAGGAATTGGATTGCTCGTTCTGTGGATGAAAATGTGATTCCATCAAGCAAGATATCACAAGCAAACATGTTTGAGAGTGGAGCAAGATGGCCCTGGAAACCTACAGTATTGTGTTCCCTGCGCGTCTTGGTCGATTCTAGCGTTATGCATTCAGGCAGTTCGTCGAACTTGTGGTGGGGGTAGAAGACGTCCCTGACTACTATACCGGTACCCCTCTGCCTGGCCGTAAACCCTTGTTTATTTGCCTCCTTCATCAAGGCTCTTGCCTCCGTTCGTTGTTTAAAGAACACAGGATTTGGGTCATCATTCAGCCAGATTGACTTTAGTTCCCATTTGTCTTTAAGATTTTTCTTATTTCTGATGATAAAATCTCTCCTTGTGACGGACTTGAAAACTACCATGATAGGTTTGTTTTGCTGGCCTGGTCTCTTGTGATCTCTTGTGATGAGAAGGATTGGTCTATTGCCATTATAATATCAAGGGCAATGTCAAGGGTGTTCCCACTTGGGGTTTCTCTCACACCTGCTATCAGCATGTTTCTATGTCTGTTAGCATGGTCCAACTGTGCCATTTGGGATTCAATATCCGCCATCCGCCTGTCTAGGTCTCTGCTTTGCCTTTCAAGCCTTTCATTCTTTTTCTCTAAGGTGATTTTATCTTTGGTCAATTGTCGTATTTCATCTTTCATTACTGACTTGTTGGAGTTGGCTGTTGATATGCGCAGTTCCTTCAATGTCTCGCCATGATCTTTCAGTTGATCGTTGATTTTCACCAGTAAATCTAGTAGTATAGGGTGTGAAAGGTCAACTGCTTGTTGTGCCTCCTGTAACCTGTCCTAAAGAATTTTCTCAGATCCTTTTAGCCCATCCGAATCTACAGCATTGAGAGGGTTTACAGCACCTGTTTTACTTGAATCTAAGTAATGACACAGGTCAGTGATTTCAGGGTCAGGCAAGGGAGGTTGTTTTTGCACAATGCTGGATATGGATAGTTTTCTTATCGTCACATTACTGAGTGCTTCTCTAGGCTCAAATATGTTATCATGATCAGAGGTAGTAGGGGTTGACTTAGCTGGATTCTTGTGCATCGATCTTTCATGTGGCGGTATGTATGCACTTGCAGCAGCCATTGTTGTTTTGAATCTGCGTGTCAGGTTCCGTTGATCCAATCCCTTGAATCCTCTGCTTCACCAATCATCTACTGAATTAACGTAACAATCCCTGTGTTCCCTGACTGTTCATAGCTCAGATTGCACCAAACTGGTACATATGGTCACTTTTTATCCTCAGATCCTTCATCAAACTTCACCTCTGTACTCCAACGCACATCTAGCCTCCCGCCATAACTCTTTATCTTCATCATTATCTTTATTTTTACTAGACAAGTGGTAATAAATTCCACAAAATGGTGCGTTCAAATCCAAAATGCGGACAACACTTGGCTGAGGTACAAATGTTGGTTTTATAAATATTTTAAGTCTGATCATACATGGCGCAATTCTCACCCCTTTATAGCATAGTGTAAGCAGCAGCTCTCACTGCTGCTACTAATGTATCTAGGCCTGCTCATGCTCTCTGCCCACACGGTGGCTCATATACACAGTGTTTTGAATACACTCAACATGAATCTTTACCGATGGAAAGGTGTTCACACTCGTGCTTTATGCATGCTCTACACAATCTAATGTTAGATCTACTTACAGTTTCTAGGAATCCATCCTAGGATCTCCATTGTCCATATTGAGTCCAAATTCCCATTGTGTCAAGATCCCTATGATAGCAGAATATCCCCAAGAGTATCCAGAGTCTACATTGAGTCAAGATCCACATCTCCCCATATATCTGCAATGTTCACCCAAGCCTCAATTTCTCCCTACCAAACGACACACCTCCCCTTAGCAATAAGTTCCTGCCTCTGGGTTGGGCACCGTCCTGCTCGCTTATATATGGAGCGGACGCAACAAAAAAGTCTATAAATCTCCTCAGATCCACACAGCCTAATGCGCGCAGCGGGCCGCTACAAATGATAATTGATATTTGACCCGATCCAACAAAATGAGTCGCAAGTCGCACGCAGTCAAACTGAGATATGGGCCTCTGAAGTTGAAAATTGGCCCCACCATCGAAAATGACTTTTTTGCATTTTCTTAATCTTTTATTCCAGGACTATCATTTCCCAAAATATTTTGATGAAATTCAAATTCTAAGTGTGTTAGAATGGCCCCCAAAGTCGTTCTTCTGCTTCAGTGAGTTAGAACAAAAGGCTCCTGAGACGCCGATTTTTCGCAATTTTGCCGACTTGCAAGCCGGTTTTAGGAGTTGATAACCCAAGAACTTTTGGGACCGCCGAAAAGAGCGGGACCTCCTCTAGCCAATCGCATCATCGAATTTTGAATTTGGACGGGGATGGACCAATCAGAAGGCGGATCGTGAAAGCCGTTGCCGTAAACAATCGTCGTTAAGGAGGTCACATGTTGTGAACCGAGCTCTCTGATTGGCTAAGATGCCCTCGGTGTCCGGAAGCGTGGCTGTTTATGAAATTTAAAGGTCCGATCGGCAGAAGCAGGTGCGTTTTCGATGAGGCCTGACGTGTTAATGAGAGTTTTATTGTTTGAACTACAAGTGCAGTTTGGATCCCAAGATTGTTAGGATTCGATGGCTACCCCGAAGGAGCGTGAGGAGGCCGTGGCAGCAGCGATAGACACAATAGATCGGACTAATCTTCATGGCGGTGACAACGATGATCAATGGCGAGACCTCGTGGAACATTACTTCGTCTTTGCCGAGGACGATGGGGACTTATCGGAGGGGGAGGAGGATGCTACCCTGTCTGAACAGGATATAGAGGCTTTGGAGGGGCCTCAGGATCCACCGAACCGTTAGAACTGCCCTGCCATCAAAAGTCGCCCAAACATGTTTTCTAAGATACACCGTAATTATTTTCATGTTTCTATCTGTCTTTATGTTCAAAATCAACAATTACTGAAGGTACGCCGCCGTGACCTAGTTAATGGCGTCTCGCACTTGACCAATGGACGGCGTTGACCGTTATGCTCTCTCATGCCTAATTAAAAGTTCTTAGCGACCATCTAATGCACCTAATTCAATCTATAGGGGTGCCCCTACATATCTTTGACATTAATGTCGACTTTCGTCATGTTTAGGTGCTCGTGTAAGTACCACAACAACGGCCCATGTTCTGTCCAGTTCTCACTGGCGGAGCATCTTGACAAACAACAGGAGGTTGCCCAGCTGACTCCAGGTGGGGCCGATGACCATGCTATTATTCGTCTTAAATACAGATAGTTTGTCATCTATAATACCTGTATGACCACCTAGAGGCTGTAACTTTACCTCTGTGGCATCGACATGAGATTTTAGGCCAAGTAACCTCAGTAACCTAGGGAGTAGACCCATGTGTAGAGTTCTTAAACTTTTTTTCCCCCGAAGTCGGTCGCTCGTACATCACTAAAGTTCTGTGTCGGGTCTTCATTCCAGGGAAGAAGGACATGCTCCTATTGGGCGTTACAAGTGCCTGTACTGACACCTCGGCACAGCTGTTAACCTGGAAGAAGGGGAATAAGGGCAAGGGTGAGAGGCAGTACCAACATAGCCACTACACCGTCGGGGGCAAGAAGGTCTGCCGGGACACCCTGTTCTTTCTTTACAGGTAATTATTCATCTCTGCAGCTAACGTTCTCTGTCTAAGTAGTTCCTAAACCTGTGTTCTGCAGTAAGTTATTAAAATGTAGATAATTATGTAACCAAACCTGCTATCTCCGGGATCCAAGCTCATTCCATTCCCAATTTTAAGTTTTGTGTTCTCGTTTTTCAGCTGCAGTATCAACAAGATGACCGCCATCAGCAAGTGGTATCGGGATAACGGGGTCGTATCCTGTAGTAAGATGTCCAGCGGACGCAAGGGCAACACCTGTTCACTCAACCTCTGAGACGTCCGCCAGGTGGTTGACTTTATCAACTCCTACGCCGAAACCTATGCCCTCGTCCTCCCCGGCCGAGTCTCCACGCACAAACACAACGACATCCTCCTCCTCCCCTCCAGAACAAGAAAGGTAGAAGTGCATAAACTGTATCTAAAGGCGATCGGGGAAGCCCACCGTCAGGTTGCCTTGACCACCTTTTGTAAACTCTGGCGCCAGTTGCTACCCTGTATTGTGTGTTCTCACCCTATGACTGGCCTGTGCTGGGAGTGTCAGAGGAACAACCCTGACATCTCCTACTCCTCTAACCTCCCTGACGTAGTTAAACAGGCAAAGTTAAAGAAGCAGCAGAAGCACCTGGATGTGGTGGCCAAGGAACGGGAGTTCTACCAGGAACTGACTACCGCTGCCAAGCAGTATGCCGAGGCAGGCCGCCCGGCACTCGGGCCACACACTCCCTGCTCCTCTGACATCCGGGAGCATTTATCTTTTGACTACGCACAGCAGGTCCACCTCCCCTCCTTCCCCATGCAGCCAGGACCCCTCTACTTCCTCGTCCCACGCAAAGTAGGCATCTTTGGCGTGTGTGCCTAAGCCATCCCCCGTCAAGTAAACTATCTTATTGATGAGTCACACTGCGGCAGCAAGGGTTCAAACGCTGACATCTCCTACCTCCACCACTACTTTGCCAACTACTCCCTCTGTGAACGGCTGCTTGACCTCCACTGTGACAACTGCAGTAGGCAAAACAAGAACAAAATGTGCTTGGCTATCTTATGTGGCAGGTCCTGACTAGTCTGCATAAGCAGATCACTTTGAACTTTCTCATAACCGGCCACACCAAGTTTGCCCCCGACTGGTGCTTCGGTCTCCTCAAGCAGCGGTTCCGCCATGCCGAGGTGTCCTGCCTTGCTGACCTGGCCAAGACGGTCCGGGACAGCACCCAAAAGGAAGTCAACATCCCTCAGCTGTGTGGGTCAGAAGATGGGGTCTTTATCCCAACCTATAACTGCCAAGCCTTCCTGACCCCATTCAACCACCCAATAAAAGGGATCAAGCAGTATCATCACTTTATGTTCTCATCAAACAGCCCGGGGAAGGTGACTGTATGACAGTATATTGACTCTGAGCCTGAAGAAATGGACATGCTCACTGTGGACCCTGGAGCCGTCCCAAAGGTCCCACCACCGGTCACACCTTCCCCCGGGCTTCACCTTCGTAGGCAGTGGTACCTCTTCAAAAACATCTTAGACTTCTGCACAGCAGGGCCCTCAAGAGCAGGTGGAGGTGGAGATGCAGGGGAGGAGGAGGAGGTGGTGGTGGAGGCACCAGGACATGGCCGTGGTAGAGGAAGGTGCCGAAGTTGGGGGCGAGGCCGAGGCCGAGGTCGGGGGCAAGGCCGAGGTCGGGGGCGAGGCTGAGGTCAAGGTTGGGGTTGAGGGCAAACCTCGGACTCGGGCTCAGAGGACTCAGACACAGAGACAGCAGCCCAAATGCGACATGACATGGACACAGACTCAGACACTTCCCCAGAGGCCACTCCCCCACCCAAACATAAACGCAGCCAAAGTTTGGGGCGGGGCCGTGGTCGGTCTACATCATCTATCAACTAGAATCATAGACTAGAATATACATGTATATAGTTCAAATCTTCTATTTAATTGGTACTTTCGTGCCTTTGGGGTTGTTTTAGACTCCCAGTTTAATCACAAAGACGTTTTATGATGTTTCAACTTTTATGGAACTTTTATTCACCTTACCTGGAACTATGACACTAATTATTTATGGCAAAACAGGCTAAAATACACTTGAACATTCCCATAGACTCTTTACAAGTCGTTGTGACTTCAATTCAGCCTACTAGAACAGGTATTGTGACTGTTTGAGCTTGCCTTCTAGCTTAAGTTTTTCATTTTCAGATGCAGATTTACTGGAATTGTACTTTATCTTTACAAGGCCGGCATGATTAAAGTTTCAATTTCTAAAGCATGATTTCAAAGTATTTTGTAGTTCAACTAGTCTCAAATGTATATTCCAAGTCTCAAGTTTATGGGACATAAACTTCTAGTGGTATCCAAGGAATTCCGACCAGGTGTAATGAAAGCTGCACATACAAACTTTAACCGCGTTTTTCTCTGAATTTTCTCTGAATCAAGTTTCCAGCCTACCTTGTATAGGGAAAAACCTAACTTTGCCCCTAATCATCGTACAAACACAATCTTGATATCAAAATGAAGCTCTTTTTGCGCTGAACAACATATCTAACTAACTCAAAATTGTATCTCCACGACACTCGACTCATTTTGTCAGATCGGGTCACATATGTTTATCCTTCACCAACCAGCTCAAATGACTCGCACATTAACAGGTGCTCGTTTCCCAATGTGTGTCTGACCACCAGCAGCCCTCTTATGTGGGTATTCCACTGCATGCCTTCAGGGCTGCTGGTTTGGCGAATAGAAGCCATGGGCAGCTGTGTGTGAACGGACCCACAGTACACCAGCCAGTCTGGACCAGGGAGCCTGACAATCCTACCCAAGTTTTGGGTTCCGGTTCTGGCAGATCAGAGGGAGACAAATGGCTTCCAGTCGTCTAATAGGTAAGCCCCCAAGACAAACAACATTGCCTGGAAGCTTTCCCCACCGACCTGGTAACTCCACATATAATCCCAGAAAAGCTTTATGTATATATTGCACTACTTTAGTGCATTACTATCAGAGCAAATATTTAAACCTAAACTATTCGTTATTTCTGAGAATAGTTATACTGAAAAATATTGAAATAATGATCTTTATTTTGGAAATTGGATATCCATATGGAAGGGAAACGGCTTAACTATACTTCACTTAAAGAGAGGGGCCAGTGAAATTCCAGGTCTGATTATTTTACACTAAAATTTGCAGATGCCAAATTTCAATGCTACTGATTAACTCTTTATGTGAGAAAAATGGTTTAATTTTAAAGGAACATCTCATTCCTCTAATACCAAGAAAAACACAAGTCTGTGTGTGACTTCACACAAAAGAACTGTTATATTTGAATTTCAAAATGTTAAATTCCATAATATAAGTTTTTTTTTTTTTTTTTTCTTGAATAATTTTATTTGGTAATCTTAAATTATTATGGGCTCATAAAAACTCTTAGATAAATTGAATATTGTTATTTTTTTCAGTTTTATCATTTTTCAACTGTTCTGCTTGTGACATCACAAACAGATAATTGCTCTGTGTGTTAGGTTATTAGTAACAGTTTTATTTAAGGGATTTACATGGGGGACCTTTTACGGTCAATCTAGACCCTTCCTTACACAGTCATCATCCCCCCCCCCCTCAGTCATGGTTGGGTGGCCCAGGAGGCCCCCTCCCCCACCGACTGGGAGAGGCACGGGTAGCCGTGAAATTGACATGCTGTGACAGACGGTGAAAGGGAGCAGAGGTCAGATTTTAAGCGGTGAGATTTAGGCCCATGCCAGTAGAGGCAATCCAAATTATTCTTCCAAACTTCTCTCTATTCTTCCAAAGATAATTAGTTTTAACAAGCATTCGTGGTGTTCACAACTATTTTGATATTCTATATTTTAATGGAATTTGTGTTGTCACTGTGTCATTATTCACCATACGATAGACCTTGCTAAGCTCCAATTTAGATATATATATAACGAAAGGAGATAGACATGAAGAAAAAGATTTAAACATAGCATTGATCTAAACTGTCGTTGGTAAACAGATTTAAACTTAACATGTGCAGGTACTGTCAGGTGCAGATAGGGAAACTCAGTTTGAAGGAAACAAATGTGAATAAAATAAAAACTATTAGAGATAAAAGCATGAAATTTGGTATATTTATTCCCTGGATGGTATTGATCATGGCAGTATACTAATTTATGGTCCTTGGCCCCTCCCTCTATAGATATTATGACATACCAAACCCAATGACATTTTTCGTACTGGTTTGTTCTTTAATGCAGCGAACCAACATGTTTCAACCCGTTAGGGCCTTTATCAGGATTGAAACTTCATTTATTACTATTCAACCTTTAAAGAGTCTAAAACTGCTTTAAAAAGATAATTTTGTTGTAGTTCTTAATTTATGAGCCAGGTGGTGCCCTGATTGGCATCAAGTACCGTTAAACTGGCAAGCTGTTGGACTTGATGAAGGCTCGTTTACTTTGAGTTGCCATACTCCACGTTTATGTAAGTACTACTTTGCAGTTTCCCTGAAAATGTTGTACATTTCCATTCATATCAACAAGACAGCTTGTTTGACTTCTAGAACTAGAGGTATTATTGTGTAATGTTCGGATAAAATTAATTATTTGATGAAGTGCTTAGAATACACCGAAAGTAAATCTGACACAAAGATAGTATGACACAAAATTGATATGACACAAAATTCTGTGGACTTGAAAGCTTTGAAATGTCAATCACCTCAAAAATTATTGTTCACAAAAGTATTCAACTCAATTAACACTCCCTTACATTTACTTGAGGCTTAGGTTGAAGGTCCAGGAAGCCCCGAAACCCCAACATAGCTCAATGGGCTTGACCTAATCCCAATTTCCCTTGAATTTGTTTTTAACGAACAGCCTAGGCATTTACATTTACAAGGAACACCTATTGTATAACTCACCTTTCTACTTTCTGTAAAACATGTGAGGTATTCTAACCCATTGGAATCTTATTTTGCCTTTCCCAAATAATTATTTTACTGTTTGTGTTTCCCTTAAATGCATACATAATTATTATTAGAATCCCATAGTTAAAGGTTGGTCGATATAGAATTTTGGTTCATACAGTATTGGGTAATCATTTTCATGAAAAATATAGTTGTCTTAGACCTTGGGTTTCTTCTGGCTACAGTATAAAATAACTGGATATTCCCTGATTTACACTGACCATTACGGATTTTTAGAAATGTCATCTTGATTGTAAGTCCCAACAGATATTACACAAACTTTAATACATACGGCAGTTCAGAATCCCAAAGATGAGAAGAGTGGCTGTCACTTTCATTTTCGTTTTGCTAATTACCGGTAATGGCTAGATTGCTTACGTGTCTTGATCTGCAATAAAAAGAATCCAATATCACTGGTACCACTTTATAGCCAATGATGAGAACAAATTTTGATTTTAATCAACTAGAGTGTTTAAGATTCTTTGTCGTTGAACTTCACTAACTGTGTTCATGAAGAGTTTCTAGGTTTTGTGGAACTTAAGCCCTAGATATACTATGCGTTGGGTGTCTGGTTGCATTGGGTAGCATTGCCCAACGTGTCTGACTCACACTGGGGGTGAATTAAGCCTATATCACATTATGCGTTGGGTCGCGTTGTGTCCCAATGCGACCCAACGTGAAGTATAATTATTATACTTCGCGTTATTTTTACATACATGTTGGCAAAACCTCTAAATCGTGTTTTTGGCATCCTTCCTTTTTGGGAAGCAATAACTGTGCCTTTTCTTATTCTATGATTATTTATTTTACACACCAATTACATTTTCAATTCTCTGATAAGCTGGCTAATATTGCCAGAGTGACTAAAGTTTCACAAGTGTTTAGGTTCTTTAGCTCTTTGTGGTTTGTTCAATTTATCTTTAAAGGGGACAAGCACATAACTCCAGGATGTTATATTTTTAATGTAATCGATTCAGTATGTTGCTTACATTGACCATTGATGATGTCTGCAAAATGTTAGTAGTAATGTAAAAAGTTCATGGTGTTGAACGCTAGTTGTTGGTTTATGGTGTTGATTAAGAACTGGGGAACTACTTATGAGGTTTACTGTTTCTGCTTTTACTACTCCTTCAGTTGTTGCTAGTCAAATGGTAGGTAAGTTCACGAGATGGGCGCTCATTTCCATAACGCAAACAACGCTTGGCTGTAAGTCAGGTTTATTCGGTGGATCACTTATATGCGTACAATGCCAGTGTAATGCCCTATATATAGCAGTCTGATATTGATTTTTCCTCGAGCATCAATGCTCGCTGGGAGATGCGCCCTGTCGGCTATTACGCGACAGGTATATTTACACCGACCAGTAGCTCGTGCTGCCTTTATACTATGTGATATAACAATTCCTTTAATTTGGAATACTTTCTTTAATTCCCTTATTTGCAACTGGTGACGCTCTCTTCACTATACAACTAATTTCATGCGCAAAGTGAATTACTCTCTACCTTTGTGCAATATATAAAAATTGTATTATTTGTAGAAGAATTTGATATTCCTCATTTTCAAAATTAAATCTAAAGTATTGGACGAGAATTTAGAAAATTTTTTATTTCACTGGCCCCTTTCTTTGAAATGTCCCATCACAAAGAATTCAGATTTAGAAGAATCTACATTTTAAAAATTATTTTTGATAGTTTTGAGAAATATATCAATATTCCAACTTGGTGGGTTAGAAATATTAGCAATCAATATTTTTTTTGTAATCTTTGGTTGTATATAAAACCATAGGACTTTAACATTTAAGATATTAATGCAAGGTAGGTCATCTCTGATAATATCTAAATCATTTAAATTGTAGGCACATAACAAATCTTCTTTCTTATTTGGGATTTAAAAGCATTATGAAATTACCTTAATACTTACCAACCGTATACACAACAAAAATAATTTCATTCAAAATCTCATCCGAAAAGATTTATATAAATACCCTTGAGAAAATTCAGCTATTTTGATTTAGATAACAGATATTTGCCTAAACCTTAGACGGATATATAAGTAAGGCCTAGAAGTACCTGGAAGTGTTTTACTACACAGACAATTAAATTTCTATTTTAACCTTAACAGATGCTGACAGTTAAAGATTGATCAGGGATATCCAGATTCTGCATTTATAGAAATAATGCTGTGTATTTCAAATTGAGGTGAAAATCTGTACTTTCCCTTGATAGCCCTAGATTAATCACAACAGCTCCTAGAAAACTTGAATGCTGATTTGAAAGTAAAATATTAAGATTTAAGACTTTTGATACTTTGTCCTTCATTCCATGAGAACTGAATTCAAGAGTTGTGAAGATTATATGATATGTCATCTGGATTTTAGCTTGATGTTCATTTTATGACTACCCCTACCTCCTTAAAGTACCACAAATTCAGGCTGATCCTAGATGGAGGTTATAATTCGAGAATAATAATTTTTTGTGACAAAGATGTTCTTTAAAATGAGGTATTAGGTATATTGATGAGTGAATAACAAAACATTAGATCTAAGAAAATGTGTTTTCTTTTCATCATTATAGGTATTTTCTCGCTCTCAGTGAATTTTGCAGAAAAGTTTTTGAAAATTAGAAATGTATTTGGAATTTTATAGATTAATAAACAGAGGTCATTTTTTCTCTAGTTTCCTATTCTGGGAGTAACCAAAAGTTGTATCTGATTTTTAAAACGTGAAAATATAGTTTTTTTTTAATAAAAATTATCATTTTTGATAATGCCATATGACAAAACGAAAAGATACAACATTTTATGGTTTTATTTATGAATATAATTGTAAAAATATAAACTTTTGCTGACTGAACCAATAATTTAGATTTTGAGCAAAAACATTATTTTCAGTTTTGCTAGCATAAATGACAATATGGTAATTAAACTGAAGTGATGTCATGAAATCTATGATATTATATAGGCATCACCTGTAAAAGATCATTATTTCCATATTTCTATCAAATCATAAACATTTTACTTCTTTACATTTAATCATTAATAAACTTTAGGAGATACAACCTTTGGTTGCTAACATAATTTCAAATTAATATTTTTTTAAAACAATTGAGGACGAAAGGTTGTATCTACATAAATTCCATTTAATGCTAGCAAAGCTACTGTAAATATTTTGGATATTTCTTTTCTCCCAAAACCCGTGTTTATGCTTGTAACATAAAGCACGTTAAAAGAGTGAAAACTAGTAATGCTCTGATAAATGAATGCACATTCATGCTGTCTAAGTAATACAAATCATTACAATCAATGATTTTTCAAAACCGCCATTAATTTTGTCAGATAAGATCTTTGGTTACTCGGCAAATGAAATCTTAAACAATTAATCTAATCAAGGCTATAATAGATTAAGATTAAAGTTATATCTTCTTTATGTTGTATTACATTGCACATGTTCCTTCAATGATTAAGGTACTAGAATATCTATAGACCCTATTCAATTCTGTTAAATGGGATTTAGGAGATGCTGTTTTTTCTCACAACATAAACCATGTATAGTGGGATGTATGTGTTTTACTGATATAATAACTTGTGTGATTGATATAGAATTAATGCCAGCGAAACTGTTTTCTTTCCAATATTCTGAAAAAAAACAATAAAGGGTGACTTACACGCCACTGATGTGATAAATCCAAATCGTCAATGAGAATATCAGATTTTGATGTCTCTCCTATATACGGTTTAGGCCAAAAGCTTTGATAATGTAGGTCGAATAATAATACAAGCCTTAACTTTTCAATGTGACCTATTTTTCAATAATGTTGACCCTGTTTAATGTTTAATGATGTTTAATCAATGCAAAACAAAGAAAACTGCTACCAGTAATACTAATTCATGTTTGATAAAGACTCTGAAATTATTATTTTTTAAATATAATGAGAGACAATGAATGATAGTCATTATATACAAGCAAGGTAAATCAGGTCAACCAAGATATACTCACCTAATATCTCTATTTGTAATATGAAGTAGGTTAAATGTATTTACTGCTGCTTCTTTTATGTATATAAAAGAACATATGAATAACAATTATTCAGTACATATTACATAATGCAGAAATGTTAACAACAGTTCCTAAAATTCCATTAGCATGGCATATTTGTCTAAAATATCATTGAAAGACCTAGTGACCTAAATAATCAATTTTAATTTTTAAACCGATTCTAAAAAAAATAATTCTGTGGTATATATATATATATATATATATATGTATGTATTTCTATAATCATTTCTTATCTTTAAACATAATATACATAATTACATGATTAAGCATTATCATTTCAATTAAAAAGATTATATAGGTATGGTAAAAAAATCCTTATTATGGTACACTTTCAGTAATCCCTTCACAAACCATGACACAAATTTATATACAATACTAATTGTGAAGAATTGGTATTGTGTATCGAGGCAGAAGCCTCAGGCTAATAGGTTATAAAATATGTATTATACTAAGTAATATTCCGTCTATTTATTTTATGTAGAATAGGGGTTGCTTCTGGTTAAGTGATAGGACAAAGTCACTGGATACTATTAGCACTGATATAAGATACTAACAAAACAAGTAATAAGTCTGTAATAAAATAATGTATATACAGACGGTATCAGAGGGGAGCTGAGACTACCATGGAATCGTAGTATATGAAAGTATGAGAGTGTCATCTGCTTAATGAGGTATTGTGCTGGGGAGACGGAAAGAATACATAAAGGATGATATACATATGGGCAGTCCCTATAGTGTAGCGGCGGAGATCAAGAACCAGAACAGAAGGGATAATATTTGAATTGAAGTCAGGTATAATAAGTCATTGCTGGTGGTATTCATGAATGACCATAGGATAGGTTGGACTAAGGAAACAACTGTGTGCAGTGAACTGAAGGGGTATGTTACTTGATCATGAGTAATCAGACTTCACAGCTGGGTATTTGTTACTGTTAGAGATCCGTGGGTATAGTATTGACTTATGGAGCTGGACTACCGTGTGACTAATACCTATACTTTTTCACCCTGGGTGAAGTAGGAAACTCTATGGCTAATGATGGCTAGCATATGACCTAATTTTGCTCAAGGTGATGCATCCGTGAATTCAAAATGCTCAAATAGTTATCAAAATCAGCACGATTATAGAGTTCAAAATCCGGAATTCAAACATGTAAAATAAAATATGTCACTGAATCAGATTTCATGCTAGAATATTTTCAATAATAAAAATTTTGTCAATTATTTAAAAAGAACCAAATCACATGGATGTGATATAAAAAGTAATTAGACAGTGTATAGGACATGCTTTAACTGGGTATGAATCACAGGAATTAGGAGACTTGTGTCTTTGCCACAATATGCTGCGCGAAGTCACAATTTGCCAGACGGGCAAAGTTAGTGCAGTCGGTCTTTGCTTCTCCAGCATAGTATCTTCACAATCTGCTTGTGGTACCAGTGCATAGCATGTCGCAGTTTAACTATGCCCTGCCTACCCGCTCACAAAGTCAACTCCCCTTTGACACTTTGCAGGCGTCGGGCGTCAGTAGGTGCGTTTTTCCGTGTGGTGTCAGTCTTAATCCCCCCATCCGAGCATCAAGGCATATGATGCCTAATCACCACAGTCATACCAGTCCCACCCATTGGCACAAAAGAGTTGTGTGCAAGTGTAAAAGCACAAGTACAGGGTTAGTGTGCTGCAATTGCGCTAGACCAGTGCATCAATATAACTGTGCAAAGTTCGAGTTTAATCGCCTATGTCCATCCATGTGTCAAGGTGCGTCCAGACCATTAAACCCATTGCCCAAGATAAGAGCGTAAAAAGGCTAATCATAGTCGGTGTCAACATTACTGATGTACAGTCTGGGCAAAACTATCCGTTCACTTACAATTGTTATAGTCCTATGCGCGAACTTAAGTCATGTTCACCAACTTTCTCAAACAAAGACGCTTCACCGAAATGTTAAAATGTTGATTGTAATGCCTCTGGGCTGTCAATGAATGATCCCACTAAACCTTGTGCACTCCATGGATTGGAATATCCCGCTTTTCGGTTTGCAACAATTTTTTGTACCGACCTACACAATTGTAAACACTAAAAAAAGACCCGGTGACGCGATTCCTACCCCACCAGCTTTAATTCCCATCTCCAGGACCGAAAAAAGGAGTGTGGCACCTTAAATTGTCGGTTAACGTGTAAATCAACTACTGCCACAAAATACAACCCATACAGCTAGCAGTACTAGGCATGCCTACGACAGGCACACTCTGGTTATTTTCTTCAGACTTTTCTTTAGATTAGCCTAAGTTAGTTTATAAGCTTTGAGGTTATGTTATGATATATATAACCCTAGGGATATTGATGTAAATGTTCTGCATCAAATGGCAAGAATGGAATTCTTAGAAGACCGTCGGGAGCGACAATTGTTATTGCTATTTTATAATTATCGAGAAACTGATGAATTCTTACAAAATTATAACAGGCAAACTCGGCAAGCTGATGGTATAATATTCAGGATAAATAGGGTCAACACATCACTATATCAAAAATCCCCTTATTACCGGGGTGCAACAATGTGGAATAATTTGCCAATTGATGTTCAATATGCAGCATCCCGACATGACTTTAAATTAGCTATCTAAATATTAAACTGCTTTGATTTGTATCAAGATTTAAATTTATGCATCATGAATATATTACTGAATATGTTTCATATGTTGGCTTTAATTCATTGTCATAATAATTATGTCTATACCATCTATAACCGCACTGCAATGGACTCAATGTGACATATTTTTTATGAAATGAACCTATAATTGCATATTATGTACATTATATATTACTCATAATTATGGCAAGATACTTATTTTTTCACTGATGCTTAAACTAGCTAGGTGGTAGATATTGTATCAAGCCAGTTGTACTTGTACACTCATCTCATCTAATTCATGATATATTTATACTTATACGGAAGATCAATTCATGAAATTGAGTATGGTTCAATAATAAAAAAAAAAAAAAAAAAAAAAAGTTAAGAACTATTATGTCTATAAGGCCTGTGTGTCTCCTCCCATAATTATTTCAATTTCATATATTGTTATTTGCAACCTTTTTTTTAGTTTTTAGCATAAATTGTATGTTACTTTAGAGTTATCTAGTTTTTCTCATTTCAGGGCACACTCTACCAACAAGACCGGCTAGGTTCCTACAGACAGAATCAGGCTTATCATTTACCAGGTTATCTAATTATAAACTGTCTCCCATTTATGTGTCCAGACCGAACAAAGAATCTCAACAAAGTCAATCTCTCAAATGTACATTTTTTATTGAAACTAACACATTTTCCATATATAACTTTATTTTATACAAGCACTGTTTATAATAGCACGTCATGGCAATAACTAATATAGATGTATACACGTATTAAGTAAACAACAGTAGGTAAATATATACAAGCATTTTATTCTTAATATGTCGTAGTTTAATCAGCGGCAGTCCGCCAACTCACCACATCTAGCATAGTGCATTAAAAAAACACATGTAAAATGCATTTACAAGTTTTATTCATTAGAAACATATTTACATTGTCACAAACCGATACATGATGTTATCTTTTATTTACATTGAAATTGTTCACAAAGTGCTAATGCGGGTATATAATACATATTATTTACATTTTTGACATATGAAAATATTGTTCCCATTACCGGGAAGTAAACAAATCAAACAATGCGAACAGTTCCAGGCAAGCGTCCTTATCTTTGGCTGTTTCAATTTCTCTTTGTCACATTTGTTGGTGTATACATACTGGTGCTGCGGATTTCTGATAGATTTGGCAATGGTAGGGTGAAAGAGAGACTGCGCATTGAAAAAGTTACAGTCTACTTCAGTCGCTAACACATTATGGCCGAAAACAGAATTCATTTGAACCTGGTATGAAAAGAAATTTTTGATGGCCTGAATGAAAATTGTTTTTAGCTTGCAGGGTAGTTGTATACATGTGAAACAGAACAAAGGACCAACAAAAGTGAATTGGAATCGCAGGTTCTACATTTACAAAATGCCTGTGAGACAGATGTCACTTTATGTTGCTCAAGGAAAACCATAAGCGTTTTTATACTGTTGACGGTGTATCTTGTGGTAACTCGGAAACATGAGTCCTCATGGTGTTGATACACCGCCAAACAGTAGTCGTTATGGTTACCACTGTTGATAAGCTGGCTCATCGCGATGTTATAGCCCTCCCACATAGCTTCTGTAAAAGTGGGACGGGATCGCATCGTGTCAGTGGTGTGGTCTTCAGTAGTAACATGGTGTGGTTTGAGATAAAAGTCGCTGTACTGTGCGGGGATAATCTCCCAAAAGAAATATCCACTTCATCCGCAAAGTTCAGCGGCTTTATCATTTTTTGGGATAAGGCCAAAGTTAATTTGCGCCGCTGGATACTGACAGTTGTCAGAACTATCCGGAGATTCAGGTCGTGACTCAACATTATTGAGGAATGATAAATCGAGGCCCCAACTAAGTGTGGCCTCGTTACCATCCATTGATGAATCATTACTAGCCAAATCGATTAGGAAATCCGAATAGTTGCTGGGGCTGTCACTCATGTTGAATAATATAATATAGTACTTGAACTAAATAATACATGTTTATATAAACTTAAACTAGTCAACTAGGTGGTTAAAATAGGGGTATCCAGATATTTTTGTAGTATTTACTATGTAGCATGTACTGAGAAAGTAACTGGTAGTGGGTAGACACCTGAAAATTTCTCTGTGATTCGCTGAGATTTTCGCTGGCAGGAGATCTACCCTAGATAAAGCGATGCATTTTTTATCGTCTCTATGTAAGATTTTCTTTTTTTTTTTAAATTTGTTTATTTATACTGACAAAACAGATTAGCAAATCAATGCTAGTTTACATCTGGCATCAGTCACATAGTTACAATGTTGTTATTTACAATAGAGTAATACAAGACAAATATTTACAATTTCATGGGTTATATATCCAGTATTAATAGGTAAATTTATAGGATGTTTGAGTTAATCTGACACAATTAATAAACAAATATCATATTCAAATACACATTGGGTAGCAAATTAGTAAAGTCATAGTAAACAATGGTACAGCACAGACGAAAAATAATTAATCAGACCATGTTTGGTAATATTGTATTCTTCAACCATTCTTTTTGCATATTTTTGAAATTTCCAAAAGTATCTATGTTTCTTGAGTCTACATCTAAATTGTTGCAAATAATGGCTCCTTTATATAATACATTTCTTTTATACAATTCACTTTTTGGTTTACAAGTTAAGAATAACGGAGCATCATGCGCCCTAGTTCTAATATCTCTTCTATTTACAATCTTATCATTCGACAATTGCTTATACATATATAATTTTAAGAACATCTGCCTCCTACAATCCAATCTAGCAATTTTGCAGATTTCATGAAGTCTAATTAATGGGATATGTACTCGGGAATTTATACATGTTCTCAAGGCCCTGTTTTGCAAAATTTGTAGTTTATTAGTCAGTTTTTTGTTGGTACCATCGTACAATATACAACCATATTCAATTATGGGCAAAATCATTGTCTTATAGATTATAATTGCAGTGTCACAATTAATATATCTTCTGATTTTAGTCAATAGATATACTTTGTACGAGGTATTTTTCAAACAGTTTTCTAAGTGTCTATTATATGTCAAATTCATATCCAGGATCATACCCAAATATTTGTAAGAGGAAACTCGTTCTAATTTACCATTATTAATAAACAGGTGATGGTTTCTTATCTTACATGTTTGAGATTTCAGACCGTAAGTAATATATTTGGTTTTTTTAATATTGATTGTAAGTTTATTTTGGGCACACCATTTTGCAAAGTTGTTTAGGTCCTCTTGTATGTCATTTGTGATATATTCTATATCACCCGATTTGTAGATAACGGTATCATCTGCATAAAGAAAATAATCTGTTTGTTTTAGGCTAGATGCTAAATCATTTATGTAAATTAAAAACAACAGAGGACCTAATATACTTCCTTGTGGGACGCCACATATTATATCACTATCCGTTGATGTAGTATTATTTACAGTTGTATGTTGTTTTCGTCCAGTTAAGTAGTTTGTAACCCATTTGAGAATACAACCATCTAAACCTATGTATGACAATTTGGAGATAAGAATATTATGATTTACAGTATCAAAAGCTTTTGACATATCAATGAATGTTGCTAGTGTAATATTTCTATTGTTAATTCCATTAAAAATGTCATTCGTAAAATATGAAACAGTATTGATTGTTGAGTTATTTTTCCTAAATCCACCCTGTTTAGTATCAAGGAGTTTATTAGTTTCCAAGTGGTTTGTGATATAAGTATGTACTATTTTCTCAATAATTTTAGAAGGAAGAGGTAACAATGATACAGGTCTTAGATTCGAGACATTATTTTTATCACCATCCTTTTGTAGCGGGATTATGTTAGCACATTTCCAATCAGCAGGAAACGTTCCAGTTTGTAAGCTAATATTTATAATATGAGTAATCAAGTCAGGCCTTCCCACAAAAGCATCTTTCAGAATTCTACTGGATAATCCATGCACTGACGAGGATTTGTGTGTTTTGATATCTTTACAAATATTAAGGATTTCAAGCTCATTTACTCATAGCTCGTGTAATTTTAGTTGAGAAATATTCCCTTTATAAATCCATGGATCATTTAGATTCTTAGCAAGATTTGGGCCAATATTTGTAAAGAATTTATTTATATAATCAGCTGTTTCATTTTCGGCTATTTTAAGTTTAGAATTTTGGTCAATTAGCATAATTTTAGTAGTAAGATTGGACTTAGGTAGTATGTTCTGCATAGCTTTCCAGAATTTCTTTGAATCATTTGAATGTGTAATTAACAAAATCACTTTTAGCCTTTCTTATTTTCAAAACACATTCGTTTCGTAGTCTCCTTGCTAAGATCCAATCATCTTTACTTTTGGTTCTTTTTGCGTTCCGCAATGCAATATCCTTGTCCTTGATGAGTTCCAATAACTCATCAGTGATCCATGGTTCTTTAATTTGTTTAATCCTAAAGGTTTTAATAGGGCACAGTTCATTTAAACTTATTTCAAAATTATTTTTCATAATATTCCACATATCGTCAGGTGAGTCAGAGTTTGTAAATTCATCCCAGTTTTGATTGTTAATATTTGTCAAAAATGTAGCTTTATCATAATTCCTATAAGACCTCCCTTTAAATTCAGCTGGCATTTTAACAATGTTGGATTTTTTTCTATGTGCAAAAGTTAATTCGTGATCACTTAGATTTAAGTTTAAGCAACCACTATTTTTTATTATGCTACAATTTGTAAATATTTGATCAATACAGCTATTTTTTTCTGAACTGTATCTAGTTGGTTCATTAATCAATTTATGCAAACCATATTGCGTCAAACATTCATTCAATTTTTTTGTTAATTCATTTTTCTTATCAAGAAAGTCAATGTTAAAATCACCCATAACAAAAATGTCGTTTTTAGTTAAATCACAAGTTTCCAAGCAGTTTTCAAATTATTCAACCATGTCATTTACATCGCCTGATGGTGGTCTGTAAAGGTTAGCAATAATTACATTCCTTTGGTTCAATAACTCCAATTCAATCCATTGGCATTCAATATTCTAATTACTAACATTCATATGATCATAATTCGATTGTATCACGGTATAATCTTTTTTCACATATATACAGACACCACCTCCTTTTTTTATGTGACTTTGGTCATCTTCTTTCCAACCTCTATCCATTCTATATACATTGTAATCAGAAATACTTACCAAACTATCGGGCACTCTCTCATCTATTCAAGTTTCCGATATGCCTATTATTTCTAATTTATTTTGATTTAAAAAATGTCTAAAAGTATCAATTTTATTCCAAATACTCCTAATGTTCAGGTGTGATAATATTAATCCCCTATGCTGTAATAGTTTTGTCAAATAATCAATGTAAGCATACCTTTCAATTTTATATCACATTTCAAACATCCTGTACATAGTTTCACAACAGCAAATAATAAATATACAACAATACAGAAGAAAAAACTAGAGTACATTTCCATCCTGGTATCAGCTATTAGCCACCAGGCGAAAGGTATCAATAGAAACAACGAAGAAAATATATATACATGGTAATGGCTGCTGTTGCTGTGTAATTAAGTTTCAGTAAAAGAATTCTTAAAGAAAATATTTCGATTACGTCCTTTCATCCCAAAACCATAGCAAACTCCTCAGTGGGAAAGAATGTTATGGATTGGCATGGACTAGTGCTATAGTCGATTTTGGAATTTATATTGGGAACAAATTTCTTTTAAAAATTAGATACCCAATATCAATCTCCTCAGTGGGAAAGAGAGATATTGTATTACCCAGGTTATAAATTTTGCTTCTTAATCAGTTGCCATTATATAGACAAGTAGATCAGTTCAAACTCCACAGTGGGAAAGATTGAATTGATTTACTATCGTTTATGTATATTAGTACAAATTGAATTTATAAAAAGTTTAGCCCATTGATCAAGCAGTGCATCCCCAGGGTGAAGGCCATCCTGTAATTTACCATACCTGTGATACCATTTAGATTTAACAAAATCGTGAATGGTTGCCATAAGCCAGGGGCCGACTAGGTTATCTGCTTTATTTATAAAATTAATTGTATGATTTAGCAGTGGCATAGCTGTGTTGACGATGGTCTGTCGATGATTATAGTCTGTTCTGTAACTATTGTATTTATTGATGTCCAGCCCCACGAGTTGGGCCATCACTATTTTTGGGCATACCTTTTTAAGTTCATCCTTGATTTTGGTAATGGCATCTATGATATCCTCTATCAGTTCAGGAACCTCATCATATATAGGCGTGACATTTATGTTTGATTTATAGGTTAGGTCATTGATGCCTGCAAGAATATAGATAAAATCAAAATGACTTTCCTTGTCTTTTTGGTCCATACGATCCAGAATATTGGTGAGCTTCACTCCTTTCAACACCTTTACATGTACGGTAATGCAACTGCAGTCCTCATCAATCTGATCTAGTCGATCTTGTATGTTTTGTTGGAGGCCCTTACCGCGTGAGTCCGTCAGTATCAAAATTTTCCAAGTTTTGTCCGACATTGTGTAGGATCCTACAAGGCAGCATTAAGTAGTATTATATAATTTTAGTCACAGATTTCATGGTAATTTTAATCAGATTCACGAAATAATTAGTATTTATGTTCCCAATTCATTATTTACAGATCAACTTATCACAAGTCACAGTTTTCGTATTTAACCTGTATTATCGCTCGGCATATTTCATATATAACTCGTAGCTGTTCCCTCGTCGCAGAAAGTTATTTCTTGCAGGTATGTTATGAAACTCATAGGTCAAATACCTTGTAGTCCTGATCAAATATATATATATTAATCCTTGGTCTCCTTGATAAATGTTTCACGTAGTGTCACCAACTGTTGTCCGAGAATGTTTTTGCCCTTCTGTTCCGGCTTGCCTATAAGGTGCTTCTGCGCGAGTGTGTGACCCGTGCCGAAGTGATCATCTCTGGTAGCCTCGTACAACATTCCTTTGGTTTCCATTAATTTCCTTTTAAGTTTCTCATTTTGTCGAAACTTCTTTTCTTGAATCATTGCCATTGTTGGGTCCTTTCTTGTGTTCCAGTCGTCAGGTATTTTTATTCCTCGTGTTGCACTTTTCGCTGTGTAGCTATTTTCCGCATCTCGCACTTTCTCAATCAGCTGCTGGTTTCCGGTGTTTTTTGCGAATTCATATTGGTATGCCTGCTCTGCACTGTTGAATACCAGCCCATCATGTTGAAATTTGCAGACGAACATACTTGACAGAAATGCGTGATGGCTCTGGAAGGCTATACCTGTTTCGAGTTGGATTATTTTGGCATTCTCCATCGTTATCTCGTTCGGTAGGTCATTTATGTTATTGTATTTGAACGCCTTGTCGTCAACAATCAGTACTCCGCCCCGAACACTCGCCGTGTGGCCCTTGTCTCTGGCTAGCGCTGCCAGGCTTCGTAGCTCCTTGCGTCTATTTGATTCTTTGTATGAGATATCATCAGAGATGAAAACCCCTTTCCATTTCTGATTGTCCTTGAGTTTTCTCACGTTTTTGAATATTTCTGCTTTTGCCGTAAGGTTGGGGAACTTGACTAGAATGGGTCGGGGGCGTCTGCTTTTGTCACTCTTTACACCCAGCCTGAAGGCCGCTGTCATGTTTTCTTCTCCTATACCGACACCAATGTCAGACAGCAGTGTCACAACCTGTTTTTTCACATGTATTCTGTCATCTTCCTCGAGTCCTTCAATAATGATGTTCGTTTTCTTACGTTCTTCTTCAAGAGTTTTGTCTTTTTGTACCAATTTTTCAAGAGTAGTTTCAAATTTCTTCTTGTTTTGTTGTAATTCAGTGACATCGTTAGTAGCTTGAGTTAGTGAATCTTCTAGCTGCGTTATGGTTTTCTTCATGTTAGTCACTTTGTCTTCAAGTGTTGTGACTTCTTTTTTCAGTTCTGCTATTTCAGCATTTGATTTAACGATGTGATCTTCGATCGTTTTCTTGTCTTCATCGAGTTTTAAGTCCATTTCCATAAGTTTATCGTTCGTCTACTTTTTCCCTGCATTGATTGCCTTTAGCAGGTCTTCGTTTGTAATCCCGGTGGGCGCCATTTCTTCTTTGTCGATGGGGTTCAGTTCAGTATTTTCCGATTCTTCGACAATACTACGACTTCTAGTGTATACAGGCATTTATCTGAGATATTTCATATAGAGTCCATATTCACATGTTAGTTGGTCATGTTTTTACACATGTAATCCATGTTAGAACGTATAATCCGCTCATTTAGCAGCAGCGCCGTGACCATAGCGTCTCACCTCACCGCCATCTTTCTAACGTTAAACCGAACCGTCTCCCTTTTATGAGTCCAGACCCAACAACAACCTCAATGAATAGAATGTAAGTATTGAGTAAAACTGCAGGTACTAGTGGCACAGTATCCATTTATCCCATCTTTTTTTAGTCAAGTTAGTTGCAGTTTATCCAACAGGCGTTAATTCCTCCTCCAAGCCACACATAATTTTTGCTTGGACCCACGCAGTCATCATCAAGACTGTTATAACTAATTTTCTTAACTGGCTATATAATTTCAACATTTACCTTTGAGGGTTGCTCCCCACAGAGGCAGCACTCCCAGTCAGAATGGCTGTGCACACTACCATTCCCTGGGCTGCAGCCGAAGAGATCCGCACTGCAATAAAGATGGTACTAATTTAGTGGGGTTAATTCTCAACTCATCTCACGTCGACGCCTAGGAATAAGTTGTGTATTTTATAATAGTGACAATAAAAATTTAAACAATTGAAGAAAGTACCTCGTGAATCTTGCGTTGTCCAACGGTGTCAGCCCAGGTGACACATTCTCGTCTCAAGTCGGAGCCTCAACAATTCTTAGTCGTCGTCTCGACTTTAAAGGGGCCGTCGGCGTCTCCGGCGTCCTCGGCCGCTTCGGTGTCTCGGTGTATGGTCTGAAACAAGAGTAACAGCATTTCAATAAAACGTAGATCTACGCTCAATAGGCAAATCACTGATACTCTGCTTAATAACGCGGTCATGAATGGCAATTCTAATAATTAATCAAAGTCACTCCTCTCTTAACAAGCTAAGACAGATTATACTTATAGGTCTCGGAAAGGGCAAGCCTCGGCCCATGTTTGCTTAGTGGGCCATCTTGTAAACATTGATCAGCTGTTCCGTTCAGCTGTGACCTAGATACTGTTCTTTACACAGAACGCGACTTTTCCCTAATCCCAAAAATCCAAGGAGTTATTTAAAGTCTGCAACATCTTTTATAATCAATCGTATCCATTTCCCATTTACTCACCTGACTCCTGGTGTAGAGGATTTGTGGTTTAAAGCCATGTCTGGATGTTCGCACTGATAGTCGCATTGAAATGCTCTTTTGCTCGTCCGCGCCGGTCGTGTTAGTCAGGAATTAATTAGGTCAACCGTGGGCGGAGTCTTATATAACCACGCGCCTACCGACCTGTGTCAACGGAAGGCGCCGCTCAAAAAAAAAGTCCCGATCGTAAATTATGGATACTGTAACTTATCAATCGTTTTAGCTACAATATTTATGATGTTATTTATACAAATCACCTTTTCAAGTACCTAGCTACACGTATTGTCTAGGCATGAAGTAGCCTTTTTCAAATCAACGCGTACTCCTTTTTCGCTATCTTTTTTAATATTCTAAACAAGAATTAATGTGCCCAACTGCGATTGATTCCCCGCCAATGAATCTTATATTTCCACCAAGTCCACTCATTAGCCCCGGGTCGAAATTAAATACATGTTTACTGTAAGTTCCTGTACATCAGTTCTGGGTGGAAACATGGTACCTACGGTGCACTCTCTGGTGCTCAGTGTATCGTACAGTTACCATATGATTGAATGAATAATTCAATCTTAAAAAAGAACTCCAGTAGAAGGCACGGTTCAGTTGTACATTTATTACATATTAGTGACCCACTCAAGTTTCAGTTCCCAATTTACAAGTTGGAGTCGTCGAGGTAATAATGTTATGTTCAAGGAGACTTTACGAAGAAGTTGTATTTGTGTCCAGGTCATATGTAAGTGTCACCAGTATACCTGGCTCACCCGCTGCAACCGTAACCAAGTTGTAGCGCAGAATCTGTTGCTTTAGCGGTCTTCTTAAGAGGAAGTTTGTCACAGGATTCACTGAGGTTTCCAGTGTCGATTCTCGGTCTGTTCTGCTGTCTATGACCTTAATGTCCGTACTAAGTGTGTAGTCTCCTTCTAGGAACGAGTCGCATTCTATGTTAAAAAAAAGATCACCCTCTGTGATAAACACGTAGTCGGTGCAATGTCCCAGGAACGTTGCAAGTTGAATCCACACATTCTGGGTGCCTGACACGAAGAGGTAAACCTTAAAGTTATCTTGCTTACATATGCCAATTAATCTTGCAAATCCCCAAATCATGATGGCCAGTGCCAATGGAGAGACGACTACCATAAGCAAGTAGAATTGGATTTCAATAAAGGTGTTGCTATTTTCACAGAGACTCTCTTGTTCCTGTTCTTCTATTGCAGCTCTTGGTTCTACGGTAGTCCCATATTGGTTCAGCATGGACTCCAATCTGTCGTGGTAAGGCATTGGGGTCATTAAAGGTAATGTTTCTCTGTTTTTAGGTCTTCCATCGTCGTTTACAACCCCTTTTCGTGCTGACCTGGTGTCATCGACATTGGTTATGTTTCTCAACCGCTCCATGAACCGGCTGCCTCACAGGGGCTTAATATTTCGAGCTCCACTCAGGTCGCCTTCCAGCAAGAGCAGGACCAATGGGCCGTAGATATAGACTAGAAATAAAGACTACCAAAGGGGGGAAATCAATTAATGTCAAATAACAGTACACCGATCTAAGGGGCATTGTTTAACTTTATACAAACTCAAATTGCCTCAGTACATTACGACCAATAAAGGTAAACAAAGTTAGGGGGTTCACTTTCATTATGTCCTTTAAATATGTTATCGTTCTACCATTTGTAATGCATTAGTCCAGCTCACCTGAAAAGAGTTTCATCTAAAGTTTGTCCCGCAGTCTGTGGGTCGGCAAGGAATCCAATCACGAGACCTGGTTGGAATGTCACTGTCTTTCTAGATCTGTTATAGGCAGTGGGTTATATATAGTGCTCACTTTGGGATAATGTTCGGTAAATTCAACGGCGCATATATATATATATGAACCACCGGTCGGCGCGCAGCGACACCTTTGTTTGGCACATTTCTCTCACCTATGTGTGGCTTGTGAACCGTTGTCCATCAGCCACTGAGAAATCCCCGTGAATGCTGCGTTCGCAGTTTGGAATTTCCCACCGCTCCAACAAGGGACCTAGGTCGCCCTGGTCCAGCATTCTCGGTTGGTAGCAACTTCCGACCTCAACACCAAGCCTATAACTTACCTGTCCACGTCCGCATATGACGTATAAGACTATCTAACTATTACCTTATTTGCGGAGTTACTAGATCATCAGCATTATGTTTGGGCTCGCAAGCCTTTCCAAGGAGCAGCTACGCGCCTACAAAGCCATGAATAGGGGTACCCACAAATGGTGTTGGTCCTGCTCGCAAGCCATACCTAGTACTCGGTACTACAAAGAACACGGAGGCACCAAATGTTTCGTTCGAAAGATAAAAGAAGGCAGCAAAAGTAAGTGGTGTAAACGTTTGATTATAAGTTCACGGGAAAAAATGAGCCTTGTGTCTTTTTCGAGATCTGCTGCAGATCAGCACATTCTGTACAAACAAGCAAAGTTTTGTCAGTCACACTGTGCTCAATTGTGCTGGATTGTGCGTAAATTACTGTGCGTAAATTGTATTGATGCGCAGCTCTCACCACTGCAGCGTGAAGGGTCTTTTCGCGCAGGTTACATAATACACCACCCCAGCCCACCCCACCCACCGCCGCCCAGCCGCGCCAGGTTACATAACAAGGCCGCGGTCAGTTGTACACCTGTGGGTGTCAGGGCTGAGGCAGTATCTATATTTAGCCTTGGCCTGTATTTAACTCCACAACCCCAGCCCTAGCCTCCCTGCATACCCCTGGCCCCTGGCCCCTGAGGTCCCCGTGCGTGATTCTGGTGTTCTGACGGGAGTAGGATGACTAGGGGCCTGGGAGTGTTAAGGGGAAAGCCCCTGAGGCCCCCGTGCGTGTTTCTGGTGTTCTGACGGGAGTAGGATGACTAGGGGCCGGGGAGTGTTAAGGGGGAAGCCCCTGAGGCCCCCGTGCGTGATTCTGGTGTTCTGACGGGAGTAGGATGAGTATAGGGCTGGGGAGGGTTGAGAGGGGTGCCCCTGAGGCCCCGTGCGTGATTCTGGTATTCTGACGGGAGCAGAATGAGAAGGAGGCCGGGAGGGGAAGGCCAGGACCAGGAGGGGAAGCCGAAGGACGGGGATAGGTCAGGGGGTGACTGGAATGACTTCCCAGAAACAGTTGAGGCTAGTGCTCCCCATCCCTCGAGCAGATGACTTGTGGAAGAAAAGAATCGTTTGAGATGGTTTTTAAGCTGATTTGAGCCCTTTGGGAAATTTCCAAATTTGAAATATTTATGACTCCCAGTATGAGTCAACTATGAGTCAAAACTGACTCTGAGGTTGTAGCCCCGAGTGAGATTGACCATTATAAACTAGTCAGCAAACTGTCTGACTAATAAAACATTTTCTAGAATTTTAGACAGATTTTTACCTTAATTCTTACACTGTAAAACCCAACCAATGGATTTTGATAAAAACTTGCATAAATGGTATCTAGGCCTATCTCATGCCAAAAACATTGTTGGATTTATGGGCATCAAATTATCAGGGGGCACCTCAGGAACCAAGACCTCAGGGGCCAGGCTGAAGTCACTTTACTTATTTCCCGGCCCTAACTCCGTGATAATCTTAGGATGCAAGGAGCAGATGGCTTGTGGAAGAAAAGAATCATTTAGAAGGGTTTTTAGGCCGATTTGAGCACTTTGAAAAAATTTCAAATTTGAAATATTTATGGCTCCCAGAAAAAGTGAGCTTTGGGTGAAAAATTAATTTGAGGTTGTAGCCCCGAATGAGAATGACCATTATAAACTAGTCAGGAAATTGTCTGACTAATAAACAAATTTCTAGGAATTTAGACAGATTTTTACCTTAATTCTTACACTGAAAAACCAACCAATGGATTTTGATAAAAACTTGCATAAATGGTATCTAGGCCTATCTCATGCCAAAAACATTGTTGGATTTATGGGCATCAAATTGTCTGGGGGGCATCTCATGGGTTAAGGATGGGTGCAGGTGCCCAGCCTAATACATCATAGTGGGATTGGAGGTATAACTCCACCCTGCCCAGACCTCTACTGGAAGGACACCTCCATCCCCCACTATAATGTATTAGGCTGGGCACCTTTACTGAGCCCCTGAGGTGGGCCCCTGAAAATTCCCCCAAGTTCAACAATGTTTTTAGTATAAGTTAGACCTGAATATCATTTATGCAAGTTTTTAGCAAAATCTATTGGTTGAGTTTTTCAGTATAAAAAATAAGGTGAAAATTGATGTAACTTTCTAGATAATGTTGTAATTGTCACAGAATTTTCTGACATGTATAGAATTGTCAATCTCACTCGGGGCTACAACCTTAGAGTCAGTTTTGAACCATAGTTGACTCATACTGGGAGTCATAAATGTTTCAAACTTAGAAATTTTTCAAAGTGCTCAAATCGGCATGAAAACCCTTCTAAATGATTCTTTTCTTCCACAAATAATATCAGGGAGCTAGGGGCGGCTATTCATAGAGGGAAGGCCAGGGGCATAGAGTAAAGGCCGGGGCTACAGTTCAGGGTTTCCCCCAAGGCCTTACAGCTGGAGAACCCTGCTTCTACTGACTGCAGCTCTAGTAGCTGGCCGTGGCTCAGTGGGTAGGGGTGGGCAGGGGTGGGGGGGTATGTTATGTAACCTGGCCCTGTGACTGCTGCTGCAGTTTGCCACTAAACTTTCACCTCCTTAAGTTGACCCAATAACCTAGATAATATAGTATTATATGAATGTACGTATGTATACATGTATGTAAGCATGTACAAGTCTGTACATATAATAGAAGTAATTTTACTCATTTCCCGGCCTCCACTCAATGCCCCCGGCCTCCCCTCTATGAGTAGCCGCTATATAGTTATTTATAGTTATTTTACTAATTTCCCGGCCTCCACTCAATGCCCCCGGCCTCCCCCCTGTAATTAAAGTTTTTTTACTCATTTGCCAGCCTCCATTCAATGCCCCCGGCCTCCACTCTTTAAGTAAAGTTATTTTACTCATTGTCCAGGCTACCCTGGACATCTCAGGGGCCAAGGACAGGGGCCTACTACTGACGGCAGCTTTACTACAGGCCTGTGCTAATTATAGATATCCCCATCTGCCTGCTCAGTGGGCGGGGGTAGGCGGGGGTGGGCGGGGGGGGGTGTATTATGTAACCTGCGTGGGTGGGTGGGGGGGACAGGTAAACTTTGCCCAACTTTGCCTGCTGCTGCGCGTCAGTAGTATTGATGCCATTCTGGCACCAGTCATACTTTAAACTTGTGCATCAGTAGTAATGACGCATGCTGATGCACAGTGTACATAATGTGCTGTTGCGCAGCAAATATCGAAAACGACACAAGGCTCAGTTTTTCCTGTGGTTGTTTTTTTTTAATACCTGAAGGGGCGTATAAATGCCGTGTGTTGCTACTCTTTTTTTTTCTGGTCTGTTCTAGTGTGGTACTTATAAAGGTACATTTTTTTCACAGGATCTGCGGATGCTCCTCCATATCAACACATCCCGTATGAAGCTGCATCGTTTGGATCTGACAGAAATGACGACCAGTCCACTGCTTCCTACCCTACCTTGGCGGAATCGAGTAACGAGAAAACTGTTTCTGCGGGGCCCCTGGACAGGTAGCTTCACGGAAAAGATCCCATGCCACCATGTCCGGCAAGGGAGTTCGCCCAACCGAGGTTTTATCTGTAGTTCCCACTCAAGCGACAGCTGTTTCTGAGGAACCCGGGGGACAAGAAGTGTCAGGGAAAAGATCCAACACCATCATGTCCTGAAAGCCAATTCGTCCGGCAGAGGATGTACCCACCTAGGGTTAGGGTTAGGGTTAGGGTTAGGGTTA
>OW387141.1:53707152-53824295 GCA_936440205.1 Lepidonotus clava | reverse complement strand
CGTCACGCTCTGGTGTATAATGGATGGTTACTGGCACTGGAAAAGTTTGCACCTTGTATATTCTAAATAAATGTTCCTCAGACACCAACGGTATCCAAATATACACTTTGGGTGGTTTCCCCGTTAGTTTATCCCTGTAAGAACATTGGGTTCGCATTGTAATAGTAAAAAGAGGGTTCTGTGAACGCCACTCTAAATCGTGGATACACTTTCTTTAGATACTTGTCCACCAAGCGTATAGCTTGCCGGAGAGCCTACTGCGGCACCAATTCCTCAGATAGTTTACCTTGCAATAATGATTGCATGCCCATCCGAAATGCAATAGTGCGTCTCATCAAGTCCAGCAAATACATAGATCATGGAACTAAACATGTCCGTTAGAGTTAATGCACAAAGATGGTCAGCAGGGACCATCAGCCTTTCTCTCAGACTGTTGGTAGCTGTTTTAAAATCTTCATTATGCGCATTTTAGCGATGCCCTAATCTTTGCACATTTGTGAATATTTCTTTCAACTGTTTTGCGAGACTTTCCATATCATCATTAGTTCTCCACAATATGTCCCACATAACATCGAGCCTGTTCGTTTCCACATCTTCTGCAGTGGCTGTCCCGAACAGATGGTAGCTCTCCTTTCCAACAAAATCAAGTAAGCCCTGTTCCGATCTATTTCTAGGGGGCTGTTTAATATACTCAGAATCATCGATATGAGGTAATGCGGCTAATGTTTCCGCGAGCTTTCTCGTGTGCGCCACACTTAGGGATTCTGCAGTTGCATTTAGCTATCCTTTATTATGAGTTAATTGGTTACAGGTTGTTCGGTCTATGGTATGGCTCTGATCATCTGCCGTCATCCAACACCATTCCGTAGTGTTAAGTGACTGGTACCTTTGTGATTCTTCTCTCGGAACCCTTACTTTAAATCCCTGCAACATGTGTGTTACATCAGCAGTGGACATGCGCCTACCAGGCTTTAATACTACTCCGTATTGTGCTCTACTTAATGTATCTGCCTGCATTGCATCTTTGCCTGCAGACCGGGATGTTCGCACAACTCCGTCCGTGTGGAATATCTCTGCGAACCCCACCGCTATCAGTGTCAGTAGCGATAACTTTGCCATTATGTAGTTTTACACGCATTCAATTTCACAACCTAAAGTGTTAAACAGTTATACTATCTCTCAGGCGTTCTCTCCTTCAACGTTTGGAAAGTTTGAGTGAGACGTCCACCATTTGTTTTCTGTAATTCTATTTGATAAAGCAAGTCTTTTTCGGTGTTTACTATCCCTGAACAAATTGTCTCGTGCCATACTTAAGCTTTTGTCCCTTCCGATCACGCTTAGTTCCTTCTTGGGTTCGGTAATTGTTCCCACGTTTCCTACATACTTTCCTTTTCGTACCCACTGCTGCAGTTGTCACCATGGCAGGTGAGGAAGATTTCATGAGTCAGTTCACCTGGACAATGGCACCATACTATACCTTGAGTCTAGCCATTTCAATCCAGGTCGTCGCTATTTTCTCTGTATACGGGACAACAAAGGTACTCCAGCCGGGACAAGCCGGGTCACCATTTTAGGTCCCAGCTCCAGCATACAGGCTAATTTGGACCAGGTTTCTTGTTTTACCGGTCGTCCCCTTGATGTTTACTCTGGGGAACTTCAGCCGGGGTCGATGGTCTACAAACCGATAAGTCCAGGGGCTCCTACTCCGGGCACTCAGCCTACAGGTTCGGTCCAGGTAAGTCTTTAACCGTCATCCTGAACGGACCACCGTCTCCCAATTTAATTGCAACAAGAACATGAAATCGTAAAAGTTTGTCTTTTTCCATCAATTGTTTCATCAATTTTAATGTCTGTAAGGAGCCATGTACCCTAACCTCCTCTAAAACTACTTTTTCCTTAGCGACCACTGATGGTTTCTTCTCATCCGTCTGTGTTTTAGTCTCCAATGGCTCATCTACCAATTTCTCCAACTGCACTTCTGATGCCGAGCCATCCTCCGGCATCAGGCTTGGAACCACCCACCTTTCCTGGAGACGGCCAGCCACTGGAGGAGACGAGCCCGGGGACCCAAAGGCTGAAGCAGGTGCATCTGAGGGTCAGGGCACCGGTTTGTCCGGAACCCCTCCCGCCAAGGGATATCGATGGACCTTTCCCATCACCCGGTCCACAGTCTCCCTAACTGAACGAGCAGCCCAGGTGAATCCTAGAGGGGTCATCGGTGAAGAATATCCACTTGAGCCGGACGAACGGACTTCTGGACCACACGGCTCGAAAGAGAACACTCGAGTTTCGTGCGAGGGACCAGCCTCGGCAGGCGAAGCATTGGAAGGGGGGGGACCGAGTCCCGGACGCAGGTGGTAATGATACTTGCGTCACAGGAGAGTGATTTTCCTCACCCTGAGGACATGCTGTCATGTCTAGATCCTTCGGAGGAGGCACATCATCGGTCTCCTGTGCCGCGGCGACGAACTCCCCCTTGGGAACTACTTCCTGGGTGCAGGCAACATTTGAGGCGGTGAAACCGCGACGGACACATCACTGCTGGGGCTGTGGCTGATGGAAGCCTGTACAATGTACGGCATCAGTGGATGCATCGCTACATCAGAATCCTATTAAATTAAAGGAGAGACCTCTTAAGTAGTGTGAAGGCATTAGAGCAATAATATGTTGAGGAAGGAATCCAAGAAGCATAAGAAACCAATGGAGAAACCACTGGAAACTAAAGTGCAGTTGGAGAAATTGGTAGATGAGCCATTGGAGACTAAAACACAGACGGATGAGAAGAAACCATCAGTGGTCGCTAAGGAAAAAGTAGTTTTAGAGGAGGTTAGGGTACATGGCTCCTTACAGACATTAAAATTGATGAAACAATTGATGGAAAAAGACAAACTTTTACGATTTCATGTTCTTGTTGCAATTAAATTGGGAGACGATGGTCCGTTCAGGATGACGGTTAAAGACTTACCTGGACCGAACCTGTAGGCTGAGTGCCCGGAGTAGGAGCCCCTGGACTTATCGGTTTGTAGACCATCGACCCCGGCTGAAGTTCCCCAGAGTAAACATCAAGGGGACGACCGGTAAAACAAGAAACCTGGTCCAAATTAGCCTGTATGCTGGAGCTGGGACCTAAAATGGTGACCCGGCTTGTCCCGGCTGGAGTACCTTTGTTGTCCCGTATACAGAGAAAATAGCGACGACCTGGATTGAAATGGCTAGACTCAAGGTATAGTATGGTGCCATTGTCCAGGTGAACTGACTCATGAAATCTTCCTCACCTGCCATGGTGACAACTGCAGCAGTGGGTACGAAAAGGAAAGTATGTAGGAAACGTGGGAACAATTACCGAACCCAAGAAGGAACTAAGCGTGATCGGAAGGGACAAAAGCTTAAGTATGGCACGAGACAATTTGTTCAGGGATAGTAAACACCGAAAAAGACTTGCTTTATCAAATAGAATTACAGAAAACAAATGGTGGACGTCTCACTCAAACTTTCCAAACGTTGAAGGAGAGAACGCCTGAGAGATAGTATAACTGTTTAACACTTTAGGTTGTGAAATTGAATGCGTGTAAAACTACATAATGGCAAAGTTATCGCTACTGACACTGATAGCGGTGGGGTTCGCAGAGATATTCCACACGGACGGAGTTGTGCGAACATCCCGGTCTGCAGGCAAAGATGCAATGCAGGCAGATACATTAAGTAGAGCACAATACGGAGTAGTATTAAAGCCTGGTAGGCGCATGTCCACTGCTGATGTAACACACATGTTGCAGGGATTTAAAGTAAGGGTTCCGAGAGAAGAATCACAAAGGTACCAGTCACTTAACACTACGGAATGGTGTTGGATGACGGCAGATGATCAGAGCCATACCATAGACCGAACAACCTGTAACCAATTAACTCATAATAAAGGATAGCTAAATGCAACTGCAGAATCCCTAAGTGTGGCGCACACGAGAAAGCTCGCGGAAACATTAGCCGCATTACCTCATATCGATGATTCTGAGTATATTAAACAGCCCCTTAGAAATAGATCGGAACAGGGCTTACTTGATTTTGTTGGAAAGGAGAGCTACCATCTGTTCGGGACAGCCACTGCAGAAGATGTGGAAACGAACAGGCTCGATGTTATGTGGGACATATTGTGGAGAACTAATGATGATATGGAAAGTCTCGCAAAACAGTTGAAAGAAATATTCACAAATGTGCAAAGATTAGGGCATCGCTAAAATGCGCATAATGAAGATTTTAAAACAGCTACCAACAGTCTGAGAGAAAGGCTGATGGTCCCTGCTGACCATCTTTGTGCATTAACTCTAACGGACATGTTTAGTTCCATGATCTATGTATTTGCTGGACTTGATGAGACGCACTATTGCATTTCGGATGGGCATGCAATCATTATTGCAAGGTAAACTATCTGAGGAATTGGTGCCGCAGTAGGCTCGCCGGCAAGCTATACGCTTGGTGGACAAGTATCTAAAGAAAGTGTATCCACGATTTAGAGTGGCGTTCACAGAACCCTCTTTTTACTATTACAATGCGAACCCAATGTTCTTACAGGGATAAACTAACGGGGAAACCACCCAAAGTGTATATTTGGATACCGTTGGTGTCTGAGGAACATTTATTTAGAATATACAAGGTGCAAACTTTTCCAGTGCCAGTAACCATCCATTATACACCAGAGCGTGACGGGCTACAGATTGTCGGGCTAACCCCACAAATTGCAGTGTCGCTGAGTGGTACCTATTACATCCCTATGGCAAGTTCAGACTTTACAGGATGTTACGGACGCACTCTGGTGCTGTGTAAAGGAGTTCCATACATGAAGTGAAGCACTGAGAACGTGTGCATCGTCGCGCTGTTAAGGAACAACCATGATATTGTTAAGGCGAAGTGCGATCTGGACTATCTCCTGAATCCTGACTTTGGTGAAATGGCCATCTACCTGGAAGATGGACAAATGTTGCTTGTAAGTGCCAAAACTGAGGGACAACTCATCTGTGGGAATAAACCACCCATAACTAAGAAGATCGAATATTTTGCAAAGATGCGGATTGGATGTGATTGTGCATTCCAAACGAAGGGAGCTTGGATTCCCTATAGTCTCCGCAACTACCAACGCCACACTAGTGAGTATACTGTTGAATACCCTTCAAGCGGCTTGCTTAAAGGGAGGGGCCAGTGACCAAAAATTAATATACTGTTGTGATCCCTACCTTCCAGGGAATAACCAAACCAAATAATGTACTTTTATCTCTATTAGTTTTTATTTTATGTACATTTTTGTGTACCAAACTTAGTTTCTCTGCCTGCATCTGACAATGCCTGCACAGACCATTTATCTGTTTGTGATGTCACAAGGAGAACAGTTGAAAAAATATAAAACTAAGAAAAAATGCAAAAAGAAATTTGTCAAATGTTCTTTATAAGTCTAAAAGAGATTAAAATCTCAAAATCAAATGATTCATAAAAGAAAATGTGAAAAAATATAATTTTTATGGAATTTAGAAATTTGAAATTTGAATATAACTGTCATTTTTGTGACGTCACAAACACATGTCCTGTGTCAGGTGTGCAGGGGTTTCAGTATGTGATCTGATATATAGACAAGATTTCCTATGCAAAATATCAGTCTATAGTTATAAAATTGTTTTGTATATTATTAAAGCATCATATCTACGGTATCAGATGAGAGTTTTACAAAATTAAAATTGCACTGGCCCCTCTCTTTAAGGCACTGATGAGAGTGGAAACCTGGACACTTACCGAAATAAGCAACGAGGTGCTGGAAGCAACGTTAACATTGGCAGAAGACCCACTACCAAGGGAACTTAGAACTCGACTCAAGAGACAGGCCGAGGGACGTACATACCGCATCCCAATGACAGACCTATAGGGGTGTATGTTGGATAGGAAAGAAAGACTGGATGAAGTGGGCCATGATATAGATACTGTAGGATGGTCTGCTTATATGGGATGGCCGGCCTACGCAGCTCGTATTATTGTTTTCATCGTAATAGTAATATTGATAGCAATAGCATGCAAGATGAAGAACCCCATTGTGGCGCTGTTCATGGCAGCTTGCGCTCCGGCCACGGCTCAGGCGAGCAGGTCAAAAAGCATGTTTGGCGGCCATGACAGTATAGGAGGCTAACGATCGGAGGCGGAGAGGATATCTAAGTTTACATGAGACTGGCTCAAGAAAATTACTAGAAAAACAAGAGGACTGGATTATAAACTGCTACAGACACCACAGTGAATTAAATCTAGCATTATAACCAACTCGATTGCCCAAAAAGGCGATTCAAAAACTCTGACCGGTGTCCACTCCTCCGCCCCCCCACCACCCACACACACTCACACGCTTCTACACTGTCACAACCGGACGTCCGCAAAAGCTCTGTGCTATATATCTACTACCAAAATGCCCCTAAAGAAGACCAAATCAACATCTAAGACCAAAGATAAAAAAACTCCCATCGCACGAGACAAAGCACAAAGTAGTGACTTAGAAGATGAAGGCGAAGCTTCTGATGACAGTGGTGATGACCAAGTGGACAAGATTAGGGCGGCCATGTCCTTTACCCCAACCCTACCAGATGAGTTAGATCAGATGTCTACGGACCAAAAGGTCACCCTTGTCCTGCCTGGTATGATAAAATTTAAAGAACTAGGCGAGTTAATAGCAGACATGCATAAAGATATGAAAAATCTAAAAACTGACACAGAAAAGAACCCCACTGTGCAGACACAGTTATCAACTCTGCAAAACACGATGAACACTGTCAAGGCAGACGTGACTACCAACCAAGAGAAAGTAGCTATGGCACACAGGAAGATCGAAGCTTTGGAAAACTGGAAGCACTTACTGTCGATACAAATATGACCAGTACCTCAGTGGAGGCACTAATACAGACGAAGATCTGTCAGCACAAAGCAAAGTCAAAGCTTCAGATAGAAGGGGTAAGAGAAAACAGGCAAGAAGACGCCTGGAGGCTAGCAAAAAATGTCATTGATCAAACGGGATGTAGGATGGTCAACCGTGACATCTTGGAGGCGTTTAGGGTTGGGAAGCAAAACTTAAAATCTAGAGTCCCCAGGCCAATCATAGTCATCTTCTCCAGCCAGACTCTTCGATCTGATGTGTTCATGACACGAAACAACCTCAGGGAAAATCCGGCCTACAACAACATCTGGATAAATGAAGTGTTAGATGAACAACAGAGGAAAGCCAGAGCAGAAGCAAGGGTCATAGTCGACCTTGCAAAATCACAAGGAAAGGACGCTAGAGTATTGGGAGAAAACGCCATTGTCACTGGCATCAAGTACAATCGGTCAAACCGAGCCCTCCTGCCACCTTACATGACCCTGGAGAAGGCCTTCACCCGAGAGATTGATGACAAAGTGTACTTCTCCTCAGAACACAGCCCCTTGTCAAGTTTCTATAATTGTTTTTTTTTTAAATTTTTTATTTATCCTGGATGAATACAAGGTCGGCCTTAGGCCGTTTTTCACTTGCTTCCAGCAATACATTGTCCAGATTCTTATTAATTAAAATTGATTGCATGGTAACAAAAAATACAACAGATAATAATTTAGGTTTAGAAGAGTAAGTGATATATACAACATGATGATAAACCGTCATTTTTTTTATGAGTATCCCTATCCAGTTTGAAAAAGAATAATTGCTGCATACACATATGTTCCTAATACATATATAATTTTATATGTCTGGCTAACACAAAATATCTTCATGCCAATAAATCTTAATATGCACACCTTAACAAACACATCGCAGAATATTCAGTTGGGTATCATCGATTTCAACCACCTTTTCTGATCATACTTAAATTTAGCATAATTTTCAATGCTACGAGTATTAGCATCCAATCCATTCCACTCTTTGGCTCCTTTAGCTAGAATGCTCCTCCCAAAGGCACTTCAGTCTGATTTGTATGTCTTGAATAAAGGTGCTTGGTGTGCTCTAGTAGCAATCTCTCTCACATCAAGGTAATCATTTTTACCTAATCTTTTGTACATATAATTTCTCAAGTGCATGGTTCTTCTAAAAGCTAACATGGGGAGGCCTGCTTCATTTAATAGTTCCAAACGTGCCTTTCTAGGTTCTGCATTCAAGCATATACGGAGTGCTCTATTCTGAACTTTGTTCAGTTTTTTCAACACCTCCTGACCAGCAGACATATAAAAAATGTCTCCATAATCTATGTATGGTAGGATCTTAACTTTGTAAATTTTTAGGGCAGTATCCGTATTAATTAATGTAAGATCTAATTCTCGTAAGGGTGGTGACCTTGTGTTGGGCAATTTTTACAACTTCTTTGGCATGCAAATTAAATTTTAATTCACAGTCTAAGGTGACTCCTAGTGCACAAAGGTAGAAATTAAAACATTTGCTTTGTGCATGCCTACTGAATTAGTGTAAGAGCCACCAGACGAACATACATGATGGGAATTCTTCCAAATTACTTAGTTTATGAAAATATATAGTAATGGCCAGTGCCGCTGGTAAGTGTTGATATACCTGACGACAATGATCATCGGGACACACTTCCCCGCAAGCACTGAGGCCATGGGAAAAATCAATATCAGACTGCTTTATATATGAGAGTGTAGGAGAGTCGAGAGAGAGAGAACAGTAGCACTTGGATCAATCGGATTGGGAGGTTCGGAAGGGGGTTTAGATAGCCATACAACCACAGGGACATCTGGTGACTCATACGACGTCGTTACGAGACGGCCGGAGGCGAGAATAAGCGGACTCTACGGAGGAAGCTTACTTCCCTCCAACTGAACTGTAATACCTTGGATTCATTGCCTTCATGAGCAGCTGTACGCATCACTATAACCACCAATAAACTTACCGCACTGCCAAACGTTGTTCATGTTATGGATTGAGCGCCCATACCGTGGACTCGCTCACCACTCGACTAGCACTCCCATTAGAGACAATACCAACCGTAATAATTATATCGGACATTGCACGGAAATGATAATCAACACGAAACTAAACAATAGCGTTCACTAGGTACTTGTAAGACTCTACTGTATCCAATGTGCGACCATTAATATTCAAGGGCGGTTTGTGTTTTAGTCTCACATATCTTCTAGTTCCAAATACCATGCATTTTGTTTTGTGAACATTTATAGTTAATTGATTCATACTACACCAAGATGCTACAGTATTCAGACACTCTTGTAGGTTATTGGTCGCATTATGATAGGAACTGTCACTACAATAGATCGCCGTATCATCTGCATAGAAACGAGATGTACAACTTTTAAGATTATAATTCATGTCATTAGTATAAATAATAAAGAAAAGAGGCCCTAGAATACTTCCCTGCGGTACTCCACAGGGTGTGGGTTCATTTTCTGATTTCTCTGTATTTGCCCATGTAGATTGAGATCTATTTGTTAAGTAATTTGTGATTAATCTATGTATATTGCCGCTTATGCCAAGTTTTCCTAGCTTTTTGAGGAGAATTTTGTGGTTAACAGTGTCAAACGCTTTTTTGAAGTCTATAAAAGTTGCTATTGTACATTGTTCATCTTTCATTGCTAAGAAAATATCATCAGTTAAGCATGATATTGTGTCAATCGTTGAGAAACCTTTCCTAAAACCATTCTGATCGTCATTTAAAAGTTTATTATCTTCCAAGTATAAAGTCATATGGTTATGTAGAAGTTTTTCAAAGATTTTCCCTGGCAAAGGTAGCAATGAAATAGGTCTGTAATTTGAAACGTTTGAGCGGTCACCACCCTTAAAAAGAGGAATAATAGTAGCCATTTTCCAAGATGTTGGATACTGTCCTAATCTCAAAATAAGATTGAAAAGAAAACACAGTGGTTTAGTAATGACAGCAAACGCATCCTTAAGAATTCTTGTAGATAGATTTTTGACTGAGGAGGCTTTGTGGATCTTGATCTCGCTGCATAACTTTTCAATAGAGGCTTCAGTAATTACCAATTCTGTAATACTAATGTCAATATGAGGCCTACTGTCTACCCAATTATCATTGAAATTTGTAGCCAAATTAGTTCCAATTGTACTAAAGAATGTATTGATGTGATTTGCAGTTTCATTAGTTGGAATAATATTTCCTGTGTTCTGATTTATAAGATTTATAGCAGAATTCCGATTCTTGTCTGGAATAAGTGACTGAATTTGTTCCCAGAACTTTTTTGGATCATTCACATTCCTTTTCAAGTTTTCTGTTATAAAGTCTGCTCTTGCTTGTTTTACCAAATTTTTAACAGTATTTTTAGCTTCCTTAGCTCTGTTCAGGTCATCAGGATTTTTACTTTTATTTGCTCTTTCTCTTAAAATCTTCTTGTCATTTATCAACTCAACAATCTCAGGAGTGATCCAGGGAACATTCATATCCTTGATTTTTATATTTCTCATGGGACAGTATTGGTTAATACAATTTGTTATTTGATGTTCAATATAATCCCAGGCCTCATCAGCATTCTCAATGTGGTAAAGCACATCCCAATCACAATGTACAAGGTCGTTTTGAAAAGCTATCTTGTCATAATTTACATAAGATCTTGCCTTCGTAAAGGTAGACTTTGATTGAATTTTAGGTTTCTTCCTATTAATAAAGATTGCCTCATGATCACTAATGTTCAAAGTAAGGGTACCATACTTTTTAATACAGCTACTATTCGTGAATACTAGGTCAATGGTACTATCTACATTTTTTGAAAAGCGTGTAGGGCTTCTAATCAATTGTCTTAGACCAAATTGACGTTCAAAATCCTTTAAGTGTTTTCTCCCTTGACATCTATTGTCTTGATAGTTAATATTCATATCCCCAAGGATAAAAATATCTTGATTTTGTAAATTTGGAATTTGGTTTAATGAGTTTTCTAAATAACTTGTAAATTTCAAGGTATTACCTGGTGGTGGTCTATAAGTAACTCCAATAATGTAGTTCCTGTGGTTCAAGTTATGTATTTTTATCCATAACACCTCAAGGTCTTTATTACAATTGTCTAATTCCTCAAGAACTACAGTAGAGAAAGAAATATTGTTCTTAATATATACCAATAGACCTCCTCCCCTCTTTGGTATCCCGCTATTATGATCACACCATGACCTGTCTTGTCTTATTAAATTATATCCAGGTATATCTAAGAGTGAGCTTGAATAGTCCTGATCTAGCCATGTTTCTGACAAGGTAAAGATATCAAAATTGGCAGAAGCTATTTGATGTTTTACAATATCAAGTTTGTTCTTAATGCTTTGACAATTTAAGTGTGCCAAATAAAAGCTCCTGGTCTGTTTTGTATTAGCCATATATATTAAGGATATTCTATGCCAAAATTTAACAAACATGTGTATGCCAACTTCAATGTTCATCACTGTGCAATAAAAATATAGTAATAATAAATATGTACAAGCCATTCCTGTTGAAAGGATCATATGCAGAATATGCTGCCTTTCAGGTAGGATGACCAATTTAGAGAAAGCACGGTCTACAAATTATTAATGTAAATGTATAATCAATATAAGTGTGTGTTGGTAGTGTTTCAACATTGTAATAATAATAACACCCTATTTCATCCATTGTGAATAGTTGTGCGTGCATGTCACATCACCTTGGCTAAAATTAGCTTCAGTCTCCCATTGAATGATTGTGAGCATGTGAGTCACGTCATCACAAATGTAGTATCACAACTGCCTGTCAACGTCCAATAAGTACTTCCAAATGTATATATAATTATTCAAATTTAAGCATCAGTCTGTGAGCATGTAAATTCACGTCTCACAATTTATATCTTAAAACTAATTTGAGGTACAATAATTTGTTGAAATGCAATACAAACTTATCATGCATATAAGTGATATCAAGTGTAGGTACTAGCAAGTTCCCTATAAATGACCTGTGCACAAGGAATCACATTTCATTTATATATTATGCAATGAGTGGCTGCGTGAGTGTCACATCAGACTTTTGTCCAAGGTTTCCTTGACTTAACTTAATATTATATAATAAATCAAATCAAACAATATTGTTGAGCATGTGTGTCACATCTCATTTCCTAAGAAAAAAAAAATAGTTGGGTTTATTTAAAAAATAGTTGGGTTTATTTAAAAAATAGTTAGGTTTATCCCATATCAGGGTAACAACTTTACAAGCATAGAACAGGCGTTCCAGTATACAAGAGCCATAACCCTTGGCCACCCTGCCGAGGCAAACATGATTCACCAACAGGATGATCCCAGAGCATGTAAGGCGATAGCCCGTACCCTGGTAGACACCCCGGCCTGGATGGGAAAAAGGGATGATATGATGGATGATCTCATTACAATAAAGGCAAGACTCCTCAAAATTCAGCAAGTTATTCTTGACACACAAGGAAAAAGAATCCAGGAAGCAACACTTGACAGATTTTGGGCTTGTGGACAGACAATCCACATGGTTCAAACTGGCATGGGAAAGGAGAAGCAACAGGCCAGAATAAGCTCGGAATTCTTTAGGAAACCAAAAGAAGAGGACTACTACAACAACAGTTACCTGTTCCCGAAGTTACTGACCAGTTACCACCACCAGAGCTTCCTCCACCGCTCGAGTAAATGCCTATATTTTCCTAAAACATACAAAGATTCATACATAAACCTACTGTCAGGTCTTGCCTCATGAGTAGACAGCCAATGCCCCCGTACTCCCCGAACATTGGGGCTAAAAGCATACACAAGTTTGACCCAGATTCACCAGAGTCGTGCCCGATTTTGGGACCAAAACCATCACTGCGACCCAGACTGAGTGCCATCCCCTGCGGAGAAGATACGGTGCTTTTGAACCGATAATCTCAATTCTAGACACTATTTCTCCTCTTTTTGACCAATACCAGCCAGAATGATTTGAAACAAGCTCAAATATATACGAAAGACTCATAAATAAACCCACTGTACTCCCCGAACATCGGGAGTAAAAACGTAAACAAGTCTGACCCAGATTCACCGAAACTCCCAAATTTGGTATCAAAACCATCATTGTGACCCAGATTGCGCATCACTTTCTGTGTCGAAAACCCGGCGCTTTTCGAATCTGACAAACTCCATTTTCCACACTGTTTACTCTTTTCCTGACCAAGATCAACCAACATGGTACGAGTCCAAGTCTTTGGCGACTCTAGAATGAGATTCATACAGGACACGCTGGCTGAGCAGAACGACACACAAGCAACAATCGATGCCAATGCCTTCAGTGGTGCCACCATTCATCAGACCACCTCCCGGGCCTGGCTCCACGCAAACCTTCATCCAGGCGATGTAGCCATCCTGGCGGCAGGCATTAATGACTGCACCACCTGGGACACAGAGATTACCAGATTCATCTTCCCCTGCTAACAGGAATGCAGCTGGCTAGATACCCCTTTTGTCAGGACCCTTCTCCCCTCCACCAGGCAATCCTTAACGCAGCTGTCATCATGGTGAATCGAGAGATTGTCATAATTAACCAGCGCAACTGGGTACCAACCCTTTGGTTAGCCAGACCCATTCACAGGAGACGACGACGCGGTGGCTATGTCCACTATTATAATTTTTTGTCTGACGGCCTCCACCCTTCAAACCGCCTCCTCAGACGCTGGGTAAAACTAATTGTCAACCTGGCCTTCTTGCTGACATAATTCTAAATCAAGAAACTGTGAGTAGACAACTCCACTAACTTAACATTAGGGGATGTGCAGTGTTGGAGCCACTTTAGCCGCTAGGCAGGTGGCCCCCTTGTTGGGCACAATCCCCACCCTAGTTAATCAAGACACGCAGAAGAACACAGACTGGTTCCTCTACCCACGACCAGGGCAACACTCCTAGTACTGCCGTCTGCCAGAAGCCACTCCAATATCCGGAGATGTCCAAATGCCGCCTGACAACATGTTCGACATACTAACCTGCCCTCCTGGACGTTGTCTTTGCCGATTGGCAGACAACAACACCATGGGGCCTTGATATACGCGCTTTGCCCTGATCTTGACAATTGAGATTGATATCTTTTTCTGTTTTTGATGGTCTACATCTGTGAATTATTGTCAATATGTTTCTTTGCCGATCGGCAGACAACAAGTGGTAGCTGACATTTATCCCTGAATGTGATAGTACATTTATAATCTTGGATATCAACCTGTGATTTCTTAAGACAAAACTATACTTAATGTCTGATATCTTAGCTGATAAGCAGATATGTGCACTACCGCATCATCTTTGGACATACCAAACCTATGTCTTTTTTATTACGACTTATATCTCAGGTGTTAAGCAGAAAAGACTATCTGTGATTTACTCCTGAAGGTGACTGCATAATATTATATCTCAGCTGTTAAGCAGTTTTGAGTACTTAACCTTCTTTTATCTCAGCTGCTAAGCAGACACAAAACTTGTGATTTATTACCAAAAAGTGTCTAAGTATAGCCGACCTGTTAAGCAGACATTGAGTACTTAAAGGGAGGAGCCAGTGAAATTCAATATTCTTCCAATTTGTATTCTATATCTTAGATTCAAGTCCAATAAAGAGGAACATGTCGTTTGTATTCCTATAGTTAGCTCCTTTGCATAAACAATAAAGTTTTCTAGTCAGAAAACATCTTTTGGCCCATGTCATCCTGAATATGGATGTCTGTGTGTGACGTCACACATAAAAGCCGTTATTTTAATTTTCAAATTTGCAAAATCCATATTAATCAATTTTTTACACATTTTTTATATAGATCATTAAATTTGGTTATTTTAAACAGTATTAGACTCATTAAAAGAGAGGAGCAAGTTTACATTTGGTTATTTTTCAAGCTTTCTATTTTCTACCTTGTCTGTCTGTGACGTCACACACACAGAAATGTACTCTGCATGCTGCACCAGGTGCAGACAGGGACAATAATTTTAATTTACAAAATTGTGTATAAAATTAAAACTATTAAAGATAATTGCATGAAATCTGGAATGGGGATTACTGGGATAGTGAGGGTCACGAAAATGTGGTAGTCTAAATTCACTGGCTCCTCTCTTTAACCGTCCCTTGTTTCTGGGTTTTTTGATCCAGAGAAATGTTATTTTTACTTAGCCAGATGTGTAGAAACCAGGACAGGACAGACTTTAAATCTGGACAATTAGTTGGGATCATCTTATCTAGTCTGACAACAGACTGCTTGTGCCTTTTTGCTTTATTTGATATCTACCTCAACAACTTTGGATATACCAAACTTGTGTCTTTTTCTCAGTAACTCATAATACAGACTATTGTTAGACTAATTGTAGACTCTTATCAAAATACCCGGTACCTTTATATGATAATACTTACCAATAGAATAGCCAATTTCCCTCCAGAAGACTGAACTCTTACGTGTAAAACCCCTCTCCCTTCCCCCTCCTTTCTAAATTAGCCATTACTACCACATGTAAAGTCTGTCACAATGTATGACAGCATCTCATTCCCGACTAAACATTTATATGTAAAGGGAAATCTGTATCATCACCAATTTTCATCTCTGTTCATCCTAAGTTCACCTTACACCTACCCTTGTTACAGGGTTGATCATGAGTACAGTAAGAGGTAATGTTGTCCAAGAAAGGAGTCAGTTGTATTTTCTGGAACGCTCGAAGTTTATGTAACAAAATTCTATCGCTAACAGAATATATAAAGTCTGAACCCCCAACTATTCTGGGTATAACTGAGACTTGGTTGAGGAAAAACCTCCCTGATAACTATGTTACACTAGATGATTATAGCCTGGTCAGAAATGATCGGCAGACATTAAATGCTGCTGGCTTTGTCAAGACAGGAGGAGGCGTCATGTTTTATTGCAAGAAGTCCCTTAATTATACATTGTTGGAAGGAGAAACCTTCTGCCCATCATTCCCCTTTATGGAGGCCATCACAATAAAAGTAAATATTCCATTCTCAAGGCCACTTTTTGTCATAAATGTTTACCGCCCCCCAGAAGGGAATGTAGATGACTTCATATCCCATCTAGATAAGATGATTAGAAATCTTCCGTATAAAAAGAATTATGACATAGTTATAGGAGGCGACCTAAACATAGATGTTAGTAAGGCACGTCAGGATAAATATAAAGAATTAAAGAAGTTTATGCAAACTTTTTCACTAACACAGCTGATTAAGGAAAGTACCAGACCTATACACAGCGACTCGATTATTGATTTAATAATGACCAATAATCGACTTGTTTCTGACTCTGGACTCTAAAATTGGAATTTAAGTGATCTCCCGTCATATGTTCATCTTAAAAAGAAAAAGATTAAATGGGAGACTGACAGCTTCAGTGGCAGGTCATACAAGAACTTTAACGAAGAACATTTTATCCACCAGTTTACAAGACAAATAGACCGGGAGGCCCTATTTGAAAGGGAAAACCCAGAAATCATTGGGGAGAAGATATTGGATGTTACTACAAACATTTTGGATAAACAAATCCTAATCAGGAAATTTAGTTTCAAAAAGGCCAAACCCCCATGGTTAAGTGATGAACTGATTGAACTTATGAAAGATAGAGATCGGGCCCTGTCTACAGCTAGAAGAACTAACCTCCAAACTGATAAAATGGCAGCTAGACATCATAGCAACTCAGTTAATAAAATGATCGAGAGTGCAAAGTCAGACTTTGTTAAAACTAAATTCAATGACCTATTGCACGACCCTAAAAAATTCTGGGAGCAAATAATCAAAATTATAAACCCGAATATTAAAACTAACATAATTTTAAGGATCAGCAAACTGGTAAGATCAAAACGGACCAGGAAACTGCTGAAGAAATAAATGAATATTTTGCCAATATAGGAGGTAAACTTGCAGCTGGCATTGAACCTGTGCCTGGTCATATAAGTGCACCTTTTATTGACTATAGACCAATCCTAATTCATCCCAACTATAAATTTGAAATTAAACCCTTTACTGTAGATGCCACCCGTAAACAAGTTGAACAGATTAAGATCTACAAGTCAAGTGGTATTAAACTGGTCTCTGGCAAAATTTGGAAAATTGTTATGTCCTCCTTTGACTACAGGTTCACACAGCTCTTTAATCTTTCTATTCGAACTGGTCACTTTCCTGATAGCTGGAAGATGGCCACAGTGGTCCCATCCCTAAGGTCACCATACCCGCAGGACCTGGTAACTTCAGACCTATATCACTACTCCCATTACCTGGAAATCTGCTAGAGCACTTAGTCCATCATCAACTCACTGAATATCTGAAAGTGCAATCCATAATAACTAAATATCAATACGGTTTTCGTGCGGGATACTCCACACAGGAAGCCATACTTGACCACCTATCCACCCTGTATGATAATAAAAACAATGAGGACCATTCTATCTCCATATACATTGATTTCCGCAAGGCGTTCGACACTGTTGACCATACCATACTACTAACAAAAACTACTCTTGTATCAGACTAGTGAGAAATCATTATCCTGGTTTAAAAGCTACCTGACTAACCGCAAGCAGTTTGTCAATGTGAATGGGACCCAGAGTACCAAACGAACCCTATCCCATGGGGTGCCACAAGGTAGTGTCCTTGGTCTTACCCAGGCAAGCAGTAACGTAACAAGAACGTTCTGCGACCGTACCTTTTTAATTGGTCTGAGACCTGACCAATTTTCACATAACAATAACATTATTTTAGGTAAGGTTTAGACTTACTGAAAAAGAATGTTATAGTAACATTCTATTTTGTTATAATTGAGACCAAACTAATAAAGAATGTTATAATAATGTTATTGTAACGTGAAATAACATTACAAGAACGTCACAACAATGTTATAGTGTGACGTCGCAACGCTAGGTTCTAAAGACGTTTTTGGGTGCCCTCAAAAGAACGTAACAAGAACCAAACCAGGTCTAAACAGAACGTTGCTGCAACGTTATTATAACGTCATATTCTTGCTTGGGTACCTTTTTCTCGCTGTATATAAATGATGTTGTAGCGCATGTCCAAAACCAACATGTCCAACTGTACGGTGATGATATGGTCATAACCACCAAAATAGACCCTACAGAAGTACAACCAATCCTCCCCCTACAAGCGACTATTAATATTATGTTTGACTGGTGCCGATTCAATAAACTAACTATAAATGTGGACAAAACTAAATTATAAATGTGGACTAAGAATTAAGGTGAAAATCTGTCTAAATTTCTGTCTAAATTTGACCAATTTTCACATAACAATAACATTACTGAAAATCTGTCTAAATTTCTAGAAAATAATTTATTAGACACACAGTTTCCTGACTAGTTTACAATGGTCATTCTCACTCAGGGCTACAATATCAGAGTCAATTTTGACTCTTACTTGACTCATGATGGGAGTCATAAATGTTTCAAAATTGGAAATTTTTCAAAGTGCTCAAATCAACATAATTATAAACCTCATTAAATGATTTGTTTCTTCCACAAGTCACCTGTGCCTATACTCACCCCCTGAGGCAGGCTAGCCAGTTTAGGCCTTTTTAATCTCTTATTCAGGCCAGGAAATGAGTAAAATGGTCTCCACCAAATACGGGAAGCTAGGGGGAATGGAATGGAGGCCAGAGGACCTCGCACCAGAAGACCAGGGCCACCCCCCTCACCTCTTCACGGCCCCTTACCCTTCCTTATCCCGTCAGTACCACAGAGCAATGCGTGGGGAGACCAGACCTCTTCCCGGCCCCCTACTACTCCTTTTCCTGTCAGCACCACAGAGCAATGCACGGGGAGACCAGGGCTATCCCCCTGTTATAAAACTTCCTAAATGATTCTTTTCATCCACAAGTTATCATGTATACCTACATACCTACATACCTACATACATACATACATACTAAGTAAATACTGACCGGGGCGGGATCCCGCGCCCCGTATTGGGTCGAGGGGGTTGGGTCTCCGTGGGTCCGCTAGAGTCGTTGAACAGAGCGGCGTAGTGAACGGCAAGCATAAAGGATCACAATACCTCATCGTGGCTGCTTAAAAACAACTCTGTGATGACCCTAAGTACCCTGGGTATCCATAATGTGTCTATAAAAGTTCTTGGAATATTCATGATTGTCTTTGGTTGTTAAAATAGTGAAAAGCCACCGAGGTAAAAATATTAAAATCAGAAAAAGTCTTAACAAGTAAAAATAAGTTAACAATGTTCAAAACGGATTCTTAATAGTTTTCTCAGGTGGTCCTGGGCCTGCCACGACCACGTTTAGCACGTTTACTAGGACGGCCCCTGCCCCTAGGTGGGGATGGGGGGCCTTCCTCCTCTGAGTCAGATGAAGAATTTGATTGCCTCTCCAGCTGTCTGACCAACTCCTCCTCCTCCTCCTCCGATCCTGATGATGTGTCTGGAGTCTGTCCTCTGCCTCTGCCTCTGCCCCTGCCCCTGCCTCTGCCTCTGCCTCTGCCTCTGCCTCTGCCTCTGCCCCTGCCTCTGCCCAGGCCCCTGCCTGGCCCATCCCCCTCGCCAGCCTCTGGCTCTGATTCTGCATCTGGTTCCGGCGGAGGTACGGCACGGGGGCCTGGGCCGGGTGCTGGTTCTGGTACAGAGGGCTTAGGGCACATGATGTCCTTCGTGTCCTCAGTACAAAAATCCCGAATGTTCTTGAAGAGATACCACTGTCTTTTGGCCAGGAGGCCAGGGGATGGGATGGGCTGAGGGCCTTCCTGGGGGACAGCTTCAGGGGCGACAGTCAGCATCTTGAAGGTCTCGGGGGCTGAGTCGGCATACTGCCGGAAGGTGACGTGGCCCTTGTTCTGGTCAGAGAACACAAAGTGATGATACTGTTTTATGCCCTTGACTGGTTTGATGAAAGGGGTCAAAAAAGATTGCCAGTCATACGACTCGACAAACACCTTCCCATTCTCGTCCCCCACAAGTTGGGCAAGGTTGACACATTCTTGGGTACTCTTCACCAGTCTCCTCCATCTCCTTGAGGCTCGAGACCGGCTCACGACGAAATTTTTGTTTAAGCAAACCAAAGCACCAGTCTGGGGCAAACTTGGTTTGCCCTGTGATCAAAAAGTTTAAGGAAATGGACTGGTGCTGGCCAGTCAAGACCCGCCAGAGAAGATACACTAGCACAAACTTGTTCTTGTTCTGACCACTACAGTTGTCACAGTGCATGTCCACCGCCTTCTCCCTCAGGGAATACGTTTCAAAATAGTGGTGCAGGTATGAAATAACTGCATTTGACCCCTTACTACCACAATGGCTTTCGTCGATCAAATAGTTCACCTGTTGGGGGATGGCCTCGGCACAGACACCGAAAATGCCGACCTTGTGGGGGACAAGGAAATACAGTGGGCCAGGCTGCATAGGAAAGGAGGGAAGGTGGACCTGCTGGGCATAATCAAAACTGATGTGGACCTTCGTGTCAGAAAGGGGGGTGTCAGAAAGGGGGGTGGGGGCCAAGGGGAGGGGACTCTGCTTCCTTGTAGGCAGCCTTGGCAGCCTTGACCATGTCCTGATAAAAGGCCCTCTCCCGAGCCACCACCTCCAGGTGAACTTGTTGCTTTTTCAGCTTGGCCTGTTTCACAATGTCAGGTAGGTTACTAGAGGCAGAGATATCCCTGTTGTTGCGCTGGCATTCCCAGCAGAGGTCAGTCATAGGGCGGGAACACACTATGTGAGGGAGGAGTTGGAGCCACAGGTTTCTAAAGGTTGAGTCAGCCACACACCTGAAGTTAGCCTCCTCCATGGTGTTGCTGTACAACCTGTAGATGTCGGCCTTTGTGGAAGAGGAGGGGAGGAGGAGGATGTCATCCCGTTTGTGGGAGGACACACGGCCAGGCAGGATGAGGGCGTTGGTCTCGGCATAGGAGTTGATGAAGTCCACGACCCGCCTGATGTCCTCCAGCTGGAGGATCCTTGTAGTCGCCTGTCGGCCGCCAGCCTTCTGCTGCCTGGTCACTACCCCGTGGGACTTGTACCACTTTATGATGGACGTCAGCTTGTTCTGGCTGATGCTGGAAAGGTCACAAGGTACTGATGATGCCCAGTAGCAGCATGTCCTTCTCGCCTAGAAAACAAAGTAGATTAGGATAATAACAATCTGTACATGATATTAGACTTAGTTCACCTTCCTGAGGGCCACAATGGCATGAGACATGATTGATAACCATTACAGGCTGGCCGGATCAGCTGACGCCATTAAGTAGGTCACCGGACAACCCCGACGGATCATCCCTGTTTATGACACGAAATCAACTTTGAAACTTGATAAAAACTAGTTAGGCAGTTAGACTACATACTAGGGCACAATCGTAGGCAGTTTCATGAACATTGAAAGGGATTTAGGCACTTTGCATACTTGTTTCAGAGATACGGCAACCAACCGCATGTCGGCCGTTATAAAGTTTTTTCAAAACTCACATGAAGCGTTCGCAGTCGTCCCACTCTGCCTGTAGAAGGTCTTCCGTGGGGTCAGGGATGACAAGTGGCTCATCCTCATCGTCCTCCAGTTCCCCTAGATCCTCCTGATCCTTTTCTTCTTCGTCGGAGGCCTTGTCTTGCCCCTCCTCCCCGTTGGCGAAGAGAAAGTACTCGTCGACCAAATTCCGCCATTGCTGTGGCTCGGCTATACCACGTAAATTCGCCCGATTTTTCGTATTCAGGGCATCCGCGACAGCCTACCCGGAACATGTTGCTGGGATGGGATCCAGACCGACAGGCCTGCCGTGAAGTTAGGGAAAAATGGCGTGAATCGAGGGTCTTTTGTTTCAGATCACTGAGGTGTTGCGCGTCTTTGGGGCTTATTTAGAGGGACGTAGAGATGGCTTTGGCACCTAAAATTTTTTTGGGGAACACTTCTGATATAGGAGATATGAATAAAAGAAAAAACCCATTTTCGTTGAAAAATGCGAGGTCCGACTTCGGAGGCCCATATCTCAGTTTCACTTTCCGCGACATCCGACTCATTTCGCCAAAACGGGTCACATATAAGGATGGTGGTACAACCTAAAGCAATCTAAGCAATATAATTATGGTAACACACAGCTTGTCATAAATACCACACTAACACATTTGTCACTGATAGTCAATTTCCCCTATTACGAGAAATCCATCAGCGTCAATCCCTTGAAAATATCCAGTGGAAGACGATTTGGGGAAGTCCTTTTCTCAGGCTACTAGAGCTGCCGGCGCCTGCCCAGTCCGCAGCGCTTCACCCCTCAGGTTGGCAAAGTGCCGCCATAGCCTCTCCTTGACATCGTCACTTCCAAAGTCCTGAATTCTCATCAGGAGAAGGTGCACCCACTGGGTGTCCACATCATCCTCAAGCTCATTTTCTTGAGACTGTAGGGGGTAAGAAAAGGAGACACTGGCCATTGCCCCACATCCTGAAGAAGTGTACCGGCTGGTGGACGGGCAACAGTGTTGTTGCATCTCCCCCGGCAACCGTGGTTGTTGGCCTCGACAATTAGCACTCCTTCCTGTAATGTAAACAACCATGCAAATAAGCTGATGTGACAGACTATACAATTTATAAATTTGGTTCGTTATTGGTTACATGTTAGTTTAGTCAAATATTATAGTTTTATAACCATTGCTTTTATACTCCGAATCACCATCCAGACTTTAAAAATACTATTCACATACAAAATCAACGGGTCTGGTGATCGGTCTGGTTAGAGTTCAATAAATACGATTATACATGGTACAAGGTTGCACTTTTTAATTTGTCCATCTATTAAATTGCTCACCTTTCATATATACTCGCATGATGAGGTAGTCAATAGTCCACTAAGGGAGGGGACAAGGAACCCCAAGTGCGCCACCATGTCGACATGACGCACTGTAACTGGCTTGCCAACACTCCCAACTTCTCATTGGCTCTGTACTGTCTCCTGACTTTGTCGGCTGAAAATTTAAAAGAAAAACACTAATAAAATATTCATGGCCGGTTAAATTTCAGTGTCTGTAATTGGTAGCCAGTCCTCTTAGTATCAAACCCACGAGTCTAAGTCGGTGATATAGTCTAGTTTTTGAGCTCTGATCAACTGCCTCGCGATTGGTTTGTGGTGTCTTGGAGGCAAAGTGCAGCTCTAGCAAGTCTGTTGCAAAACATCTGATTTAAGCGAAGGCGCTCAGTCGGAGGAATTCTAAAATCAATGGGAAGCTCAAGAGACAAGGGCTCACATTCACCAGTGAAAAAATACTATTACTGGGCCCGACCAAGCGACCAAGCAATTCGTCGCGAGAGCAGGCCTGGTTGTTGGAGCAGCATCTTGAGGCTCACCACCCTGTCAGTGATGTGCATGTCTGCCGGAATGGGGGCTAGTGGTACAGTGATGGACTCCCGCCGGCAGCTCATTAATACAAGTAGTAGTCTCAATTGGGTTGGTAGGGAATAGTTTCGCCGTTGGGAAGGACCATTCTGCATGCCAGGTGTCCAGACAAGTATTAAGCAGGGCCTCCATGTCCATGGTGACTGGGATTTTGTCTGAGACCAGTGTTGGCAGGCGTATTTGTACCCCTTGACTGTCGGGCGACCAGACCTGTACGGCTGGGGAAGGGGGCTTCTTCCAGTCAAGGAGCACAACTGGCTTTGGGGCTCTAGTCACTGTCTCTGTGGTGGCTTCTCGGGAAGAAGTTCAAGCCGTCACCCTTAGTGCACAAACATAGGGGCATGGGGTTTCCATCAAAAAGGTTGTGGTGGTGCCCAATGATTAGGATGGTTTCCCCTTGTGAACTCCAAGGTCGCACCATCCCTGAGTAATGTTGGCATCAAAGAGAGCGTCGCGCTCCTTCAAAGTACTGCAGTATTCCTGTGTAGTGTCTTCCCTGGGTCGTGCACTAGCCTGTTCTTTAAAGTGTTTTCTTCACCCGCCTTCTCGTTTACACAGTCCCTTTAAGCGTGTCACATCTCCTGACCGCCGGGGCTTCCCTCAGTCGAAAGTGTGGTGATTTCCTTTTCTCTCCAAGGCACGTGCCCACCATGGTTGGCCGGACAACCATGGGTACAAATACCCAGGAAGAACTGGCACAATGTCACTCTCTGCACTACCAGCAAAGGGAACATTACCAACCAGATCCAGCAACATGTCGCAGCTAATGCCAACCCAGAACTTAGTTCTGCTGTATACCAGGGGATGATCACCGGGCAGATGCAGCAGCCAGCCCTCTGTGCCTTCCACCAGCTGAGGTGAAGTAATTGATGTGGCAGTTGTCCAAGAAATGCTCGACCGTGCCACCCGGGAAGCCGAAGAGAGGACCAAGGCGGTGATGCAGGAGGAGATCAACAGGACCGTGGCTGATGCTGGTTCTTTTGCCCCCAGGACCTTTGCCCCCAGGACCTTTGCCCCCAGGACCTTTGCCCCCAGGACTTTTGCCCCCCGGTCATTTGCCCCTCCCCTGGACTCTTGCCCCCCGGACTTTTGCCCCCTGGACTTTTGCCCCCTAGGACTTTTGCCCCCTGGACTTTTGCCCCCTGATTAATGTAGGAACTAAAGCCAACCAAGCCTAGGCTACATTATATATTTTGGTGGCATTGTTGTAAGTTTAGGTGGTACCTGATATCAACAAGTTTATTTGGGATAACTCAACAAAAGACAGAAATTTAGATACACAAATATAGAAAATTTATTCATGAATAATTGAATAAATACATAAATTAAGGGGTGCATTTTGTATCATCATGCATCATAAACCATTTCACATACTTGAACTCAAATGTTGGGGGGTGGGGTTAGTTCCATCTGCCATCCCCTCCCCTAGATCGGCTCTTGCAGGAGGGTAGGGTGGGGGTAGGTGCCCCTTCTCTTTTCCGGAAAATTTTGCAGTTTTTTTAATGGAGTATTTGGCCAAAAAGTCATTAACAAAAAATATTCCAATACCGCGTCTACTCCCTTTTCAAAATTCCTGGATCTGACGGTGGGAGATTTAGAGATATTGTAGGCCTATTAATTTATTGTAATTTTAGAGATTTGCCAAAAGAGCGTCCTTTATCTATATTTCTAAGTGGAGTTTAAAAGTTGTTTTTCTTTTATTAGAAAACGGTACAGAACTGCTCACAAGGCAGCCCAAATAAAAAGTAAAAAAGTTTCTAATTTTTATTAGAATTATGATTTTTTGAACCAAAAAATCAGCTGATCTTTTCGTGAACCAGTCTAAACAAAATTTATGTTCAACAGAACCTCAAACCATAATTTGGGGGGCAAAAGACCGGGGGGGCAAAAGACCTAGGGGGCAAAAGCCCAGGGGGCAAAAGACCGGGGGGCAAAAGTCCTGGGGGGCAAAAGTCCAGGGGGCAAAAGTCCAGGGGGCAAAAGTCCGGGGGGGCAAAGGTCCGGGGGGCAAAGGTCTGGGTGGGGGGAAAGACCTGTCACCGCCATGGCTGATGCCGTGGCTGATTCGCTGGCCAAAGTCCCCCCACCAGCAGGAAAACATACCCGAACACCCCTGACGAATAAGGATGTCAGTGTGAGTATATATATTCCTCTTGCTCGCCAAGGACCTAGTGCCATTAGTTTCATAAAAAGTTGGGCTATATTTAAAAAATACACCAGAAAGGTGAATTGTTTGAAACCTTTTCTACGGTCGTTTTTCACGCTTCCCTTAACACTTAATAATCACCTGCATGTTCCTGGTCCACCCAAATGAAAAAATAATCCCAATTTTCTTGTTTACTTATTCCAGCATGAGGTCTGCAGCAACTACAAGGCGCAGACATCAGAACATAAAAACTAGAAGTTTGACGTTTCAAAAGGGTGGGTTTTGGTTTCTGTGGTGGTTTAATAGTGTATCCATCATCTATTTAGTCCCATAGTTTAAATAAGTTTTCCGTCTATTTAGCAATTTATTTACATAGTGTTTTTTCAATCAGTAAGTTTTTGAAATCAACAAGTCAAGAGACCCCATATACCGAATTATGTTGCCTTTGTATTTTCACAATTAAATTAATCCAACTAATTCAAATGGCCACCAACGATCATTCCCTTATCACCACTTATATTGATTTTCAATTTGGCTTGTTCCAATTAATTTCACAATTGTACCCTTTTCAGTGCGAAGTTTACCGACCCCCACAACCAGATAGTGGCTCGTAGTGTGCTCTCTGATGTCCTGGTAGGCTATCCCGAGTACAGCCGGGAAGACATACTGAGTAAGTATTGCAGCAGATAATAATTCTAAGTTTCATTAATATAATTAGTGTATTTTTTATGTCTAAGTAATAACATGCAGTTGACTCTCGAATATACCAGGCCGTTGAACCTTTCCTTCAATCTAAACCTGAGTGGGGTTTTTTTCAGACTCATGCAGGGCACACTTCATGACACACTACACCAGGGCCCGCCAAGAGCGCAATGGACTGCTTCATCCCAGGAAGAAGAGGTAACTTATGCAACATCATCGGGGCGAGGTTGGTTTTGTTTAACACTGTGGTTAGAATGTCTCACATGGATATGGAATTGGTTGTTCTATTTAATGATTTAATCATTACATATATAAATACACGTAGAACAGTAGTACATGTCCCTCTGGTGGGCATAAAGTGTGGATCCTTAAAGGGCCCAATACTAAGTAAATTTGCCTGGTATTTTGGACAATTTTTTTGAATTACAATCCATTGATACAGGTCCAGTAATCCTTTTCAGAAGATTCTTCAATGAGTGGCCACGCTGGAGTTAACAGACTGGGACAAGGCAAAGTGGGAACTAGTCGAGAAGGTGTTGACTGTGGATTACACCAGCGGGAAGGACTGCGACCCCACCGACAACACAAGGACCCGCATCATACTGCCATTGGTGTGGGAGAGCCCCGAACTGACAGAGGTCAAGGCCAAATTGGACTGCCTCGAAAGAAGGTAGCCCTGGAATGGGTGCTCGGACCCAGCTGAATACTAAGTGGTCGGAGAACCCAGACCCCAAAAGACCAAACCCCCCGGCCGGTGTGCCCAAGTGGACGGTGCGCCAGCCTCCCCAGACCAACGGTGAACCTGCAGTTTTAGATGAAGAGTAAATATAAGAGTAATTTGTATGCAGGACAACAGCACCATTATAGCACTAGGAACATTGAGTTTTGTAACAAGAATCTGATGGGGAAGAGTTTATCTTTTTAATGCGTGTAGCCCATGATTGTGTGATGAATGTCCATTCATCAGCACATCAGTCTCGGCACCGAAAATAAATAGAATAGTGTATTTAAGATAGCGAAAACCCGAAAGTGTTAAACCCGAAAACCCGAAAGTGTTGAACCGGAAGTGACGTCATTATGATCATGTGATCTCTTGTAGCCAATCAGGGCTGAGCAGTTGACTATAAAAAGGGGCGGTAAAGCCCGAAATAAACAGTTCCATCTTGGTACTCCTTGTGTCTACATGTGTCTCCTTCCTCTAGTAACTCGCCAAAAGGGATCTAAGTCAATAAGATGATCCAAAGTTAACTAGATAACCTAAAAAGTAAGATAATATTTAAGTTCTTAGAAAATTTAGTAAGAAGTGGAACGGGGTCCAAAGACCCGAAGCACCTAAAATGGCCTGAAAGCCCGAAGTAACTCGACCAATGGTATGAAGCCGGAAGACCGGACAGACCCGGAGGCCTGAGACGGGAGCAGTTCCCCGGTGGTTAGGAGTATGATGGCGCATCCCGTACTCCCGATACGCCAAACAGTTGGCATCTTAAAGAGGCCCCCGCTGCAGACAGATCACAGGGATCCATCCCGACTTGTCCATACCTCTCCCGTGTACCCCCGTCTTGTAGTAGAAGCACCAATGTCTGAGATATCCTGATTCTGGTGGACCAAGACAACCCCCTACCAACACCAAGTACCAGAGTCCCAGTCGAGCCATTCATTCCCCCTTGTGCGCTAGGCATGGCTCTTCATTTTACATCTTGGTTTCTTGTGTGGACTTCTCATCCGGCTGAGAGCCAAAATAACCCCCACGTCCCTTTGCTGTAGAATTTGGAAACCCCGAACTACCGAGGAACATCACAATTGTGATTTTATGACGTGTATTTTATAAAATTTAAAGTTATGGGAAGGATCAAAAGAGGCCTTATCAGCATTATGTAATAATCCTCCACCAACCTAGGGCCACACTACTCCGACTGAGTTTTGCTTTGGTCAATTATGAGTATATATTTAATCATGACACTATAAATGTATGACCCAATTGTACAATGGTGGTTACTTTCTTGTTTTCAAAAATATTGATACAGATTTACTGGTGGAAGTTACCCTTATTTTAAACTTTACGCTATGAGCCCAGTTCCCCTGAACATCAGAACCGAAGAAAAGTAAAGTGAACCAATGGTAACTCCGTTCATAATTTTGGATGGGTGACGGACCATTAGTTACTAATATATAACTCTGGTACCAAGGTTATTACAAGATAAAATGCCATATAAAAGTTCCAAATTCATGTGAGACCTCATTGAGAACATTTGTATTGTGAGTAAAACATGGGCCATTAATTGATGTGAGACAGGGACGGGCATCACGAGAGTCCGTGCATATTAAAACTGTTAGACCAACGACGGGTGCGCCATGTGCCACGGCCAGGATGGGGCAATCAGGGGGGCGGGGCTGGCCCAGGTTACTCCATGCGTGAGAATATATATGGTGACGGTCGGGGATTATGACATTGTTGAATAACATGCATGTCCGGTGGCAACCCCATCGGGGCGGCCTTACATTCCCGACAACAGTACTACCTCAACCGCGCAGCTGTACAACACAGTTTCATTAAACACAACCTATGTTTGGACAGAGCGTCTATCTATGAGGGTAAGAGGCACTAACACATGTTCAGAGGGCAGAAGCTATAGGCCGCTTACCATTTAAAGCCATAGGGGAGGCACAGTGCTCCTATGCAGACACTATGCAGCAACTGAGCGTGAGTAGAGGGGCATCAGTCTAACTGGCGCTAACCACCGTGGACAGGAAGCAAAGCTGATTGGGTGTCCATGAAACATAGTTAAGCTGTGCTTCAACTTTGCATGGGTTGAGAGTCAGGACACTTTGCTTTATTATATAATTGCTGTATAATAATATACTAAGGACTGGTAAATTTCCCTTGAAATGGAAAATTACTACTGTTACACCAATACCAAAAGCCAGTAATGTGAATAGGCCTAATGATCTTAGACCTATTTCTTTGCTCGCGGTTCAAGGCAAATTGATTGAAAAATATAAAGCGCATAAGATAGACAATTTTCTCGAGTTATCGGGCTTCTATGTTGACTTTATTTGTTTTAATTCCTTTATTTATCCAGACAAATAATAAGTGCAAAAGCACTTGTTTACAATAGATGCCTGCACAGCATAGCACATAATAATTATGCAATATAAGATAGAGTGTATAATTTCACATAAAAAATTTAGTAAAAATGTTACATATACTATAAGGTACATGCTCAGACAATAAATTCAATAATAACAAGCTGGATTATGTAATTACATAATTATGCTTTAATTTGTCATAACTTTCATACTTATAAGATAGTCAGCATGGGAACACAGGAGAACACAGCAAAAAAAAAAAAAGAATAGTCTATACGATCTATTATAGATCATTCTTAAGTAGGCTTTTGGTATAAGATTTAAAATCATTTAGACTCATATTGCACACAGGTAGAAATTAACTCGTTCACTTTGCGCATATAAACAATTGAAATGATGGGAAGGTCAACAGTTGAATACAAGGGGATAATCAGAATTCTTCCAAATTATACATCTTATGAGGTTACGTAGTATACATATGGCATGCGCCACTGGTAGGTGTAAATATACCTGATGGGCAGTGTTCAGCAGGATACACCTCCCAGCAGGCGTCGATGCTAGGGTAATATCAATACCAGACTGCTATAAGAAGCGAGAGCATGATGTAAGGGTAGAGAGAAAATCATTAACGTTTGGACAATACGGATCGAGAGATTTGAGGGGCTTAGATAGCTGCGCAAGGCACAGGGACATCTAGTGACTTATATGAGAATTACCTCACTACTGTTGAGTGTGAGACTAGGCGGACTTCTAGGAGAAAGCTTACTCTCCATAGGATTAAGGTTGTGACACTTGGAGGAACTGTTATCTCTCCGCTGGCAAATGTACGCATCATCGTATCCACAAATAAACTTAACCTACTTCCAAACGTTGTTCTTGTTATGGATTGAGCACCCATCCTGTGAACTAACTTACCACTTGACTAGCAGCCGTTAGGAATATCAATATCGACGACAGTGAACCTCTTAAATGATTCCCCAATAATTACAATTAACCATAAACTTTACACAAGTGTTCAATATGACGTTTTTCAGCAGGTAGATTATTCCATATAATAGCACCACGATATAACGGATCCAGTTTTGCTTTTTCATTATTAGGTTTATAACAATCAAAAACAGGTACATCATGTAACCTGGTATTCCTAATTTTGTCTTTTAATAAATTTTGGTTATGTTTATTTTTACACATAAACATCAGTAAGTGTATTTTATAGAACAATCTTTACATAATTCTTTTCTGCTACGTTTGCGTTTGCTTTTTTTAATCAATGAGCACATTCCATAAATGCAAAATTTTGTTTTTTTACAGTTAATAGATATCTTATTTTTAGAGCACCATATATTCAATTTGTCCAATCCATTTTGCATTTTCTGTAGGCATTCATTTAGATTTGTATGATTAATATAAAGGACTGTGTTGTCTGCATAATTATAACGATAGTTTGACTTCATTCATGATATTACATAGATCATTAATATATAAGAGGAAGAGTAGTGGACCACACACACTACCTTGTGGCACTCCAGATGTTGTTAATTTTCGACTGGAAGTCTTATCATTAGCTTTCACACATTGACATCTTTCAGTTAAATAGTCTTTAAACCAGTCATTCGCCTTATCCTTAATTCCAATTTGTAATAATTTATTTAACAATATCTCATGGTTTACCGTATCAAAAGCCTTCATTGTGTCGATGTATGTAGCTATCATGTATTCATTAGAATTCATGGCTTCATTTATTTCATCTATAAAGAAGGCTGTTGTAGAAGTAGTCGAATGTCCAGGTCTAAATCCTCCTTGTTTGTTACTAAGCAACAAATTTTTCATGCAATAAGAGTATACTGTTTTATGGACTATTTTTTCAATCATTTTTGAAATAATAGGTAACAGTGAAACTGGGCGAAGGTTATTTACATCCTCTCCATCACCCCCTTTCTTAAGGGGGTTTTATTATACGTCGGTGCGCCTGTACTAAGCGATCATCCCGTGTTACACGTCAATTGGTATGTGAGAGTGTCCCGCACGGAGCTGCAGGGGCATTCTCCCTGAGGCCTCCCGTATCACGCGGAGGGGACGGGAGCCGGGTCAGAGTGTCTAGCAACGGCTGTCACTAGGGGAGCAAGGTGAAGGACGTGCAGCGAACGGCAAGCATCGGAGTTTGTTTATTTTCTAACTTGGGTATTTCCCAACGGATTTTCATGATTTTTTTTTCAATTTATAATGAAAATGTTCTTCCTGTACGTTTGATGTACAATACATTCTCAAAAATGTACATGAATGCACCATTTTGCACATTTTACTACGACTTAAAGCAGAACAATCAGCCCGTTAAGTATTTTTTCATACCACACGGAGCTCTGCAACCCGTTGAGTATTCTGTGATACCACACACTTTGAATATTAATGGATTTTGGGGTATTTCCATCATTTACTGATGAAATTCGACATATAATAAAAGGAAAACTACATTCGGATGATGGGATGAGGCAGAATACTCACTGGTAGTAAACCATGTGCCTGCACTCACCCTTCGGGCTCGTGCAGGCACATGGTTTACTACCAGCTCGTATTCTGCCTCATCCCACATCCTCATGTAGTTTTCCTATAATATTGGCTGTTTTCCAACTGCTCGGAATCGTACCTGTGTCGAATGATACATTAAATAAGTCACATAATTTCTCTGGTATAACCATAAAAGCATCTCTTAAAATTTCCATATATAAGTTATTAATACATGACGATTTGTTAAGCCCCATACCCACTAAGCGATCTACCCGGCGACCGGCGACTGGCGACGAGGAGTAATTACATAATCGGCGGTGGTCAGTCGCCCGATGAGCATAGTCGCCGGGCGATTCTCCATGGGTATGGGGTGTTTCCTGAGCGACGGGCGACGGGCGACGGGATCGCCGGTAAAATCGCCGGTAAAATCGTCGGTGAATTATCAAACTTGCTGAATACCACAGTCGCCCGGCAACGACGACGGCCCTTCTCCCAGTCGCCGGTCGCTGGTCGCCGCTAAAGTCGCTTAGTGGGTATGGCCCTTTAATGTTTATATTTTTACATATATCAAGTATATCTTCAATTGTTGCTTCGAACCTATCAAGCACACTATTGGTATCAACACAGTAATATTCCCAGTCCGAGGTATGATTTCGTGCTAATGTTGGCCCAATATTTACAAAGTAATCATTTATGAAAGTTGTAGTATCATCCCTATTCACATACTCATTTGTAGTTTTGTCCAACAACCTAAATGCCATGTTCCCCTTCTTTTTATTAATTATTCTTTGCATCAATTTCTGAATATTTTCCCAAAACTTTTTAGAATCTGCTTTATTTATATCCAAACTTTCTCTAATATAATCAGCACGTGCTTGTCTCAATCTATTTGTACATCTATTTCTTAATGATCTTGCAGTTTTCCAAAACTCAGGTTTACTTCTTTTTTTTTGGCCTTTTTGAGCGCATCATCCTTATCTATGATTAACTCAATTAACTAGGGGGGATAGCCATGGTTCTTTAGTTTGTTTAATTTTAAAATGTTTAAGTGGACACATAGCATTAATGTTGGTTTCAATGATTTTCAGTAACTCATTCCATTTTGTCTCAAGACTATTACTATCATCATAAACAGTCCAATCAGCCTGAACAATATTTTCCTGAAATAAATTCTTATCATAATGTCTATAACTTCGTCCAAAAAAATCACATTTCACCTTCTTTTGCGATATCTTTTTGCGCATTAATAATATCAATTCATGGTCACTAATATTTAGATGACATACCATTGACATTTTAATTCTATCTGAATTTGTAATAAATAGATCGATACAACTATTCTTAGTAGTAGAATATCTAGTCGGTTCAGTAATCAATTGTAGAAGACCATAAGGTTTGATCATATCCTTAATTTTACAAGTATTGTTGTCTTTCTTATCCAACATATCTATATTAAAATCGCCCATTAAAATTAATTCATTTCTGTCTGGTTGTATCTCAATAAGAATTTCTTCGAGCATGTTCAAAAATGTTTGAACATCCCCCTGCAGTGGTCTATAGATGTTACCAATTATTATTTTTTTAGCATTTGGGTTTGAAATTGATAGCCATTGACATTTTAAATTTTTATTACTTAATTAAGGTGCTGAAAATCCGAAACTGAATAATTCATTCTTTTCTTAACATACAATGCCACTCCACCACCTATTTTAGTATAAGTATCAGTTCCTTCTTCATTCCATTTTCTATCATTTCGTATCAATTCATAATAATCTGATAGATCTAACAAATTGGAATTGACTTTTTCATGAAGCCACGTTTCAGATATTCCAATAACATCTAAGCGGCCCGACATAAAATGTGTTTTGAAAAGTTCCCATTTATTCAATATACTTTGAATATTAATATGTCCTACATGTATTCCCCTTCCATGCAAAACATACTCTAAGTTATACAGTCTACACAAGCAAGTACAATAACAATTTTTGAAGTCACATTCTTCCAGCAAACAACAGGTAAACAACAGTAAGCTGCGGGATTTGCTCAAGTGCAAGTTAATTCTAAGTGGCACATAGTATAGATGGAAATATATTACAATTTATCTGATTGAGTAATTATATGTACAATTGTTGTAAGCCTTGATACTCCCCTAAGCCTGTGACCCCCTGACCCAGTGAACATTGTTTGACTAATAGAATCATACTATATTTAAATCACTGTGGAACGTTCTCCCCATGGGTTATTTTCATCGCGCTATTTCAGGAACTACATAGTTCTATTTAACACTAGGACTATAGGCCAAACCAAAAGATACATTTAATTTTACCCTTCAGTGCATCCTAGTATTCACACAGTATTGTAAGTTTTTACCCGGAATGTTGTCTTTCTTGATGAATTTTGCCTGCGCCAATGTCGTCCCACATGCAAATTCCTTATCTCTAGTGGCCACGTAAAGAAACCCCTGTGTATTGAGTAATTTGTCCCTCAAACTGTCATTCTGATCGAATTTTGATGTGATTATTTTCCTCATTATTTTAACTTTGGCCTCATGCTTGGTCTTGATCCCTTTGACGATGTTTTTGGTTGTGTATCCATCTTCAGCCTCGAGAATGTCAGTTACTAAGTCGAGTCGATCATGATATTTGGCTAATTCTACGGAATAGAGGTGTTCGGCTGATTTGTAGATGTTACCATCGCCCTTTATGTTACACATGTACATGTTACTAAAATAAGAATGGCTGGATTGGAAAACAATTCCATCGTCCACTTCTATCGTCTTGATGTTTTCCATCGTCATCCTATGGGGCAGATTATTGGTGTCCTGGTGCCTGTACCTAATGTCATCAATAATGATCATCTTACCCCTGGTTTTGATGTTTAGTCCTTTCTCTTTAGCAAAAGCAAATATACTTCTCATGTCGCCCTGTTGTCTGAGTTCCTTCGGGGAGATAGCATCTTCTCCTCGCCATATGTCTTTGGTGCCTAGTTTTTCTATATTCTTAAAAATGTTACCTTTAAAATTTCCATTAATAAACTGAACTTGAATAGACCTGGGCCTGGCAACCCCTGCATTGTAAGGGCCAATTCTGTAGGCAAGCACTATGTCCGCAGGTTGAAATTCAGTGGTCAATTTGTTGAGGAGGTTTTCAACCAGTTGTTTCGGCCTTTTAAAGTCTCTTTCGCTAACTCCATCGATAACAATGGTACGTCTGAATTCCTCATTTTCATCTTTGGGATATTTGACATCCAACTTCGTAATGATTTTCGCTTTGGTTCTCAGCTCTTCCTTAACATTATCCAGGGTTTGATTAAGAGAGGTTACTTGCGCATTACACTTTCCTAATTCGTTGGCCAATTTCTCCATTTTTTCTTGAACTGAATAAGTTCGGATTTGTTCGTTGCTATGTCAGCCCTTAATTTCGTCAGATTTTTTTCATTGTCAGATATATGTTTGTTAAGTGAAGACCGAGTGGAGTTGACAGATTTCTCAAGTTTGGCAAATTTTGTATCTACCTTTTTCGACGCAATGTCTTGATTGTCCAATATTTTTAGCAACAACTCACTATTAGGTAGTGTTTTGATATCTGCTGTCGCCTCAATATCTTCTTCAACATGTGCGTCCTGCTCGGAATCGTCCAAGTCCCAGTTTGTGTTGGCTGTGTTGTTGACATCCCGGTCAAACCTTGAATTTCCTCTAGCGCTTCTATTTGGCTTCGCCGGCATATTATCGCTCTTCTCCACGTAAAGGACTACGTAGAATTGTATTAAATTAATGTAATCAGCTCCAAAAGTTGCTTACAAATGTTCCTCAGGCTTCAAATGGTAGGCATTCACTTTTATGTGTTCGTACTCCCAAGTCACAATGTTAGAAATACCGGAGCTCCCGCCTTCCGCGTCTACCTAGCTTCGCGCCATTGACAGCCAATTTGGTTTCAGGAGAGGTAGGTCTACTATGAATGCCCTGTCTATTTTACTTGACGATGTGATAGGTGGTATGAATGATTCTGAGATAAGTGTAGCAGCATATTTTCCAAAGGCATTTGACACTATAAATCATGAGATTTTGCTGTACAAACTTAGGATGGCTGGCCTTGGTAATAGATTATTGGACCTGTTAGGTGACTACCTTAACAATCGTGAACAAAAAACTAGGATCTTTGGACACACTTCAACACTGCGTTCTGTAACTCTTGGGGTGCCACAAGGCTCGACCATTGGTCCATTAATGTTCCTAGTAATGACCTTCCTAGAGCTGTCAACAATGCCAATGCGTTATTATTTGCAGATAATACGGTGTTATATCTCAAAGGTTCTGTCCAGAAAGAAGTAAGAATGTACACCAAATTAAGTACAGACCTGATGTAAAACCAATAAGTTGTCGTTGAATGTAAATAAAACCAAAATCATGATTTTTCACGGGAAATTTTTGATCTCATACACTAAGTAGACTTGGCACTGTTTGAATCAATTTGCTATAAACCGTGTCAAGAAGTGTATGTCTTACTCCACCATTAACCCTGAAACTGCAAAGTATCATTATACTCCATGCCCGGTTAAAATGACTATTCTAAACTTTGTAAACGGGCGTAAGTTTTACTGCACCAATAAAGTCCTTGATGTGCATTCATGTTACAAGCCCTCCTTCAGTAACAGTAGTATTAACACCGTCCTAGCACAAAGTATAGTTTCACAGTGGCGTACCCAGAGGGGGTTCCGAGGGTGTCTGGAACCCCCTCAGATTTATCAAAGTTTGTATAATTGAACTACAAATATAAGGGATTATGCGGACTCGTCATGATATGCTTCCCGCCACGGCAAATCCGGCCGTCTGTATCACCATACTCATCCACTTTTGTTTATGTATCGCGCACATTGGTATATCATTAGCGCATTTTATTTTAATAGCCCTTACATGTAGTAAAAAAGTATATAAAATCACAAATAATTGATAATAATTGATGAAATGCGTCAAAACGGCTAGTCTAAAGCGTGATTTAACTTTATAACCTCTATGATTAATTAATAATGAAACTTTTTTTTTCCTATTATGCTGGGTGCGCCATACAACCCTGTTTTAGGAATTATCATGAAATGAAAGTAATATTTTGGAGAAATCTTATGACATATCATATCAATAATGCTTTTCCATCCCATCAAACAAAGCGCCATGGTCTTCAATGAAAATGATAATATTCAATAACCTTGACTCCACATAAAACTATTATTTTGTGAGATTTTAATTTTTTACCCTTATTTAACTCTCGACATAAGACATGATAAATGCGCTATATTAGCCTGACGGGCCTTGCCCCCCCCTCCCCTGTTAAATCATGTTTAAAAAGGGGCCGCCTCATCCGTACATTCATGTTTTTTGGGCCCCCCCCCTCTACAAATTCCTGGGTCCGCCCCTGCATCCCCCCGGACCCGCCCCTGGGCCATCCGGTCATTTTAACACCTTTATTACAAATAAAACTTCCGAAAAAATGGAAAATTTGCAGTGGTAGGGGGTAATCGAGTGCATCAAGTTCGATTAGCTCCTACCACCCAGGTCTGGCGAACTCATCTGTGCCACACAGTTCATTGCATTTCATCGTAGGTTGCACAACCAGACCCAATCACCTATAGAGTCTGCGCCCATATATATACCATGGGTGTAATCGGGGCAACGAGAAAGGTGTTTATACCAAAAAGAGACACTTTGTAGTTTCGGTGGTTGTGCTTTAGTGGGTTTTCCGAATTGGAAACCACGCAATACAACAAGTTATTAATTTTGATCGCCCTCAATTGTCACTTATCTGTCTCTTTCGGTGGAAAGGCAAGTTAATCAACTTCAATTTACATCGGTTTCCCCGGTGGATCTTTGGCTACCAGCTAACTCGGTCGGACCCCGTTTCGAGTCCCCTTCATGCCTTACGTTTTTCGTTCATATCAATTCTGACAATGACGATCATCAGGGTTTTTGCCGACGAGAGGGCCATGGAGCTGCAGGCTCAGGTGGACAAGCTGAACCTTTCGGACTCGCGGATAGACGTGTCACACTTGCCGGATGCAACGGTAAATAACCTGGTTTCACTAGCATGGATCCATGAAACCGCCCGCCCTCACGATCTAGTAGTAGTTATGGGAGGCCCATTTGATTTCCTTCTTTGGGACAACATTGCCAAGAAGTATCACTTCACACGGGAGTCCGCCGATGAGGCTGTTGACCGTATCCTGACATTGCCTTCCACAGGAACTTCCAGACAGCAAACATCTTGTTTGCGGACTTTACCAGGTGTAATCTGAGCCGTTGTCTGTTCGTCCAAGACACTGACCCACAACACCAGAGAACTCTTAACGCCACTATTATAAAACTGAATCAGGAGATTACAGCCATCAACAAACGGAACTGGCTACCGTCCTTGTTCCTAGGAAAATGGGTTCACAAACTGAGGCGTACCAAACGTGGGCGGAGCCACTTTTGGTCTCACAGGTACCAGCTGCTAGCTGATGGCTTCCGCCCTAGTACCCAACTCTTGGAGAAGTGGGCCAAGCAACTTTCCCATCTGGGCCACCAATGCTCCTAAACACCTACACGCAAGAACTTTTTCTTCTGACTTTTACAATTACCTTTAACTTAATGTCTGAATAACCTAGCATAAGTTTTTGGGAACATTACATTGGCTGCTGGGCCTGGTAAATTCCCCCTTTTAAGCCTTGACTAGCTTGTGATTTAAACAGATAACTTATAGCCTCTGCTGGTATCTTGCAGACCTCCGGTTCTCCTAGTCAGTTCTAAAACTTTATATGGACCCTCTGATTACTTTCTACTTACTTGGATCATAATCTACAGTAATTATTAAATGTAATGATAGATCTCAGTTACTGAAATTCAGTGGTTTTTAAATTTTCTTTCTACTCCGAATATTAAAAAAGTTATGAGACTTTGAAATGTCAAATTTGAGGTGATTTTCTGACAGCCATTCCTATATAGTTCAATAGAAACATGTGTCTGAGGTGTGTCACATTGAGATTTTCATGATTTCCTCATGTTTTTAATTGGCTGTAGCTATGATATAGTACTTTATTAAGGAGAAAATAATTATGGTATAGCATGAAAGACTTACTCAAATAGTTTATAGAAATCATGTACTTTTTATGATTTGATTAGTTTAACCAATTTAAGAGGTTGATGAAAGTAACCCAAAATGCACTTGGTCTCTTACGGGTCATCATTTAACAGGTATTGTAGCACAAGCGCACTCAAGAACTGCAGCTTTACTATAGACCAGTATAGGAAACCTCATAAACATGTTTCAGTCATCTGTAATTCCACAAGCTAATAATGGACCTATCTCAGTGATTTAAACAGCTATGAAAAGAGGAGAATTGTAGCTTTGAGATTCTCCGTGATTCTGTTAACTTTTCAAATATTAGATTTCTGATCAGCCAAAAGTTGCTGGAAAAATGCTTAAACTTGATTAGTTAATTCTGAAAAATGTGACACAGATGTTTTTACTTCTCTTGAAATGCCCAACTTAGTATCTTCAAAGGCTCAATTTTTGGTATTTTTGAAATATTTCATGAAAAGTGAAGTTATTGCCTTGAAGTTGCATACCTTGTCTGTTATATTCTAAGGTTTAAACATCATTGGATTAAAACAAAAAAAAAAGCCCCGGATTATAGTCCCTGCCATTGCCATTGATTGTATAGCTGCATCTTTGTAACTAGATTCCCCTTAGATACGATCTGAAAATCCCTGTGGGAAATTGTGTACCTGGTATATTTCCTTGAGAGTAAATACCGTTCTGTTCACATTGTTATTACTACCTCAGGTAAATGTAATCTGATGTAGAATCATCTTGTGCCTGACTAGAGTTGACCTATGTTTAGTTAAACATAATATATTATGAATACTACTGAACATCGATGTAGAACACTGGGTATAGTGGCTAACAAATGCTATTTTTGAGTTTCATTGGCTTCTTGCGATGCCCTAACCATCCTGCTATATGGAAGCCCTAACCTGTTTGACAGTATGTCTAAGAAGTACCTGTTATATTTCCTTGAGATAAATGTTGATTAGTTCATATTATATGACTACCTTAGATAACTGTAACTGATGTATAATCAGCTAGTGTCTGATACTATGTTGTTACTGGGTGGATTTGTTCAGGCTTTGTAAGCCTAAAGTTTAGTGTCATACCAACCTAACCTATTATATCCCAGAACGATCTGACTACTATGTACAGAAAACTTGGATTTTGTTACATTATCCTGTAAGTGTCCAGCGGTACGTCTTGACTCTTTTTAGGTATTCTTGAATTGTGTGAAGGGTAATTCATCAATCTAGATGATGTTCAAATGTTTAACTATAATCAAAACTAACTGTTTTTACCCGCACCCTATGAAGAAGTGTCCGTTGTATGTAACAGTATTCCCTCAAATTAATGAGACATGGTTAAAGGACACGATGGACATGAGCTTACTACATATGGACGGGTATGATATCATAAGACAGGATAGGACTACTCTGAACCCTAATGGTCATGTCAAGAGAGGTGGTTGATTGTTAACTTATTTTAAACAGGATAGGGACGTTACGCTTTTTACAGTAGAACCCTACAATATTTGTAATGAAAATATTGATAAATCAAAAAGACCCTAAAAAATTTTGGAAAATTATAAAAAACCTGGTCGAACCCGCCCACTCCTCAGCTACTACTTTTAAAGATGATAATGGTAATGAGATTGATCCGGCTGACATTCCTAATATTATAAATTTATTATATATACCTTTTTTGCAAACATTGGAAATAACCTTGTTTCCCTATCTTAGCATCTGAATAAACAGGAGACACTGGGCATCACACTTCATTTGAATAATTGTCTCAGTCAAATATGACAATTAGTTAAGAAGTTCGATGTACATTTTAAGTAACATGACAACAAGCATTTTGGCTATTCTGCAGGAATCCCTGGCTCCCCTGTTCCCTTGGTTAACACATTGTGGATAACATTTCATAATAAATCAGGTCCATTCCGAACGGTGGCAAAGTTTCAAAGCGTCCATCATGGGCCCCTTCTGGCGTTTAAGTGCAGCACTAGTGTGTCTTTATGTATTCGTGGTATAAAGGGTCATGGTTGTGTCCCTGCAAACTCGTGAAATTAAAAACCACCTCAAAATTCCAAGTGCCCCGCTAATTTGTTTTTCGCTTGTCTGCGTCCAAAACTATCGAGACGGGCACAATTATATTTAACTATAGGGGCCTCTCGGGGCCAACTGGGTGAGTTCGATTCACCAGTCCGTCGCCGTCTCTCAACAGGAAATGTCATTCTAATCATTGGGCTGAAATTTTGCAGATCGGCTTCCTGCGAGCCAGTCGAACTCAGAAGACAAGATGGAGGCCAATAAGCAAAGAAATGTATTATCACCAAAGTTGGTTTTCGTTATTATCAGCTGTACACGGTATGTCACCAATATTTGTCTCGACTTTTCGGAAGTACCCGTATTTTGTTCCTTCCCAATAGGCCCAAAATAATTGTTTACTTTTAAATGAACTTCTTATTGGGTCACTCTCCAGAAATTTCCTCAATTGGCAAAATCAGTGTTTTTTTCTTCAGATGACTCTGGAACCTAAACTTAAGTTAAATTTTTATATATTTTAGCCTCAACACGCTGCCAAGACTTATACATTTGAGAAAATCAATATCAAAGTTAATAATTTTTTTCAGACTTTCATAAATTTAGGTCTAAATTGAAGGAAATAGCCAAAAATTGAGAGGTAAAAGTTTTTTGTCAACTTATTGTATTCAATAAACACTAGAATTTTAGCTTTTCAGGTATGATATTAGTTTGAGAGGTAATTTGAGTGGGGGCAAACTGTCTAAAACAATATTTTTCCCAAATTTATTGATTTACTGATTTTTATTGAAGTTCTTAGTTTTTTTTAAATTCACAAATGTACGTTCAGAACCAAGCTTTGAAGGTCAAAAAAGTACATATAAAATAGGAACATAAAAACTTTGAGTTACTACTCTGAAAAATACCATAATGATGTGTTATTCAGCCCTAAGTGAAAATCATAGGAAAAAGAGAAGGATACTAGAAATGAAAATTAGGTTTATTTTTACGGACATGCCCAAAAAGTTAAATTGTACGTTCAGAACCAAGGTTTTATCATTTTAAAGTTTTTTTCATGCAAAATATACATATATTTGCTCATGCTTGTTTAGAGACCTAAGAAAAACCCTACCAGAGGGTATTATGTCATCTTATACCAAATTGTTCCTGTATAAATAGTGGAAAACAAAGGAAAAAGCTTGGTTCTGAACGTACATATATATGTACGTTCAGAACCAAGCTTTTTTTTCTTTCTATTCTCAGAGATGATATAAGATTCTACTCTAAATGTTTTCCTTCTCAACCCATCCAGAAATGATTTGCTTTTTCAGATGTTTCCATATAATATTCATTTTCAGTCTTTATATGGCACTTTCATTGGTTGAAAGCTTGGTTCTGAACGTACAAAGCTTGGTTCTGAACGTACATTTATTGGTTCTGAATTTTTTTAAGGTGAAGATAAATACAAATGAGGTACTGGTTTGGCTCATGAATGCTTTACTAACTAAATATTGAAGTACTTAAGTAAAATCAATTGAATATCACATGAACTCATCTGGAGTGTGGCCAACATATGTAAGTTCAGAACCAAGCTATGTACGTTCAGAACCAAGGTGTGTACGTTCAGAACCAAGGTATGTACGTTCAGAACCAAGCTATGTACATTCAGAACCAAGCTTTTTGTCTATAAAGACATAGCCATATTTCTGACACAATATTCAAATTTTGTGACTTAAATATCTTATGCCACCTGTTAATGTTGATATCTTACCTCATTTAATCTCCCAATTTGCCCATATGATAAATAAGCTTGGTTCTGAACTTACATACCTTGGTTCTGAACGTACATACCTTGGTTCTGAACGTACACACCTTGGTTCTGAACGTACATTTATGGTTTTTCTAACTATGTGTGGTATATCCATTCTCCAATATATAAATTCTTATTTTGCCTTGCAGGATTTGTTTCTAGAGTCTTCTCATAAAAAGAAATGTATACTTTGTAATAAAACTACTTAAAGAAGCAAGATATGCATGCTCAAATCTAGATATGCATGTGGGTTCAGAACCAAGATATGTACGTTCAGAACCAAGATATGTACGTTCAGAACCAAGATATGTACATTCAGAACCAAGATATTGAACGCTACTGTTTGGTTTGGTATTGATTATCATTACCGTGCATTGTCCGATATAATTATTACGGTTGGTATTGTCTCTAAGGGAATGCTAGTCAAGTGGTGAGTGAGTCCACGATATGGGCGCTCAATCCATAACATGAACAACGCTTGGCAGTACGGTAAGTTTATTGGTGGATATAGTGATGCGTACAGCTGCTCGTGATGGCAATAAGTCCAAGGTATTACAGTTCCAGTTTGAGGAGGAGTAAGCTTCCTCCGTAGAGTCCGCCTATTCTCGCCTCTGGCCGTCATGCAACAACGTCGTATAAGTCACCAGATGTCCCCTTGATTGTATGGCTATCTAAACCCCTCCGAATCTCCCGATCCGTATGATCCAAACGCTGCTGTTCTCTCCCCCTTCGACTCTCCTACACTCTTGCTTATAAAGCAGTCTGATATCGATTTTTACCCAAGGCATCGGTGCTTGCGGGGAAGTGTGTCCCGATGATCATTGTCGTCAGGCATATCAACACTTACCAGCGGCACCGGCCATTACTATATATTTTCATAAACTAAGTAATTTGGAAGAATTCCCATCATGTATATTCATCTGGTGGCTCTTACACTAATTCAGTAGGCATGCACAAAGCAAATGTTTTAATCTCTACCTTTGTGCAATATGTACGTTCAGAACCAAGGTTTTTTATACTTAATTCCAAAACACTTAGAATATGCATTCAATCAGAAAACTTTCCTTTAAATCATTTGCACATCATTTAAAAGAATCAAAATATGTGTCCATACAGCAAATCTCTATACAGTTGATTATTTTAAAGCTATGTTAAGCCAAAATTTGACCCAAAACTTTGAAAAATGATAAGTTTTCAAAATGATTGAAAAATCAAAGTACAATTTGAAGTATAAGAATAATTCTTTTTATTAAGATTATTATTTCATATGATTGGAAAACATATGAAAATGCATAAATAGGTTTAAAAAAAGGAATTATTCATACTTTTTGAATATCTTAGCACTTTAATGATAAGATTGACAACCTTGGTTCTGAACGTACATCATTGCAAAAAAGTTTAAGTCCATAACTAAAAATGAAAAATATGAGAAATTGAAAAACGATGGGAATACCCTTTTTCTAGAATAAGAATGCTGAGATACTCTATAAAAGGAAAATAAAAAAATAAATCCTATCAGCAGTATCTTATTTTTGACCTATAATTTTAGGAAACTGCGCACTTTTCAGGAGAGTGACCCATCAAGACATAATGGTTTCATTTTTGTGGGCGGTCAAGTGTTGTGTTAGGCTTTGCATACACTGATACAGGATTCGTATGTGTGTCTAAAAGCAATCCACACAGTGTGACACAGTCTCTTTAGAAATAAGTTAACTGGCTGGCCTTAATCCATTAACACCCAAAATTACCCAGAAGCACCCCATCTAATGTGTACCCCCTGTGACATCTGACAAGGGCAGGGGCACAGTCTTGGTAATCACATAAGTCACACCAAACCGACTGAAGAGCGACACAGCTCTCACGCTGGGTGTCATCTGAAGGACTCCCGGCCATTATCAGGGGTTAGTCATCGAGTTAACACCCTGCCCACGGGCCAGAGTTGCCCCAGAGAACCTGCTGGGTCGGGCACTTTTATACCCAACCTACGTTTGCCTGCAAAGCACATGTAGCTAAATCTTTGACAGGCCTATTTCACCCTACCATCCCTCGCCCCTCCCACCCGGAAAACCATTTACCGTCACCATCCTTATAGTAATAAAAGTGTTTGAAATTAACTTTTTTTGAAGTCAGCCATCAGGGATGAGAGTCATGAAAAATTCCTTAAACATGTTCTGTATGGATAAAAGGTACCTCCCGGCCTATATAGCTACCTTAAATAATTCACCTTAAACTGGGTCTAAGGTGGTTCAATATATAGCCGACCTTAAGGTTTGAGACTAATTTCAGCCCATGCATGTCTTAAATCGGCCTGAACTCCATATAAACCACCTTCAAATAAAACCTCGGAATATCGGGCAGTAATGGCATTTTCAGGCTTTCTCACTTCTCATCCATAAGTTAAGGAAGGCCATTCCAACAATTGATTTTGAAGACTGCCTTCCAATTCAATTAGAACAAGCCGACACCCTAACCAACTAAAGCCTACTAGCATGCGTACGCCTAAGCTTATACTTTTTGCACGGCTTTTCTGTTGGCATTAACGCAACGTTTATGCACTGAGGTCTACACCTTTAAATCCCAGGTGCACGTGGCCACTGTCTGTCAACTCCTTCCCGTGACTCGGATAAAGTAATAAAAGACTAGACTGGTCTCTAGCCTGCATCAGACATGGCTCCAACCATATCCATACTCCTCCTCCGTGGACTCTTTATCCTGGGCACTGTCTCAGCTAAGCCATGCCTATGCACCAGTATGGTACACAGTTTTCGTACCAACTATGGTGTAGTAATCGAGAGTAAACCGTCCATCCACATAGGTAATCAGTACTTCACTACCGAAGTCAATATCATTTTACCACTTCCTCCTTCTCCACAACAGGCACCCGCACTAAATTGTAAACACGGCGCTACCCTGGCAGCCGGTTCAATGGAACAGTGTCAGAAAATCCAACTTATTTTGAATAACATAACATCTATTGGGAAGACTATAGCAGCGAAGGTCAGCAACGGACTCCGGCAAGCGCAATCAATTTTGGAATCAACGGCCCAGCCAACACCTCCATCAGCCAAATCCAGGAAGCAGCGGCCTCTTATTCCAGATATCGGCAAGTTCTCTGAGACGTCATTTGGAACGGCCACACTCAATGACTTGAAGCAACAGACTCGTGCTGACCTGGTAAATGCCGATGAAATCGGCTTTCTAGATGGCAAAATAAATGCCGTCCTAAAGTTAGTTGACTCCACTTTGGAAATCCAACTCCACAACAGACTGAGTACCTCTTTGATATCGGAGACTGATATGAGGAAGATTCGGTACGTTTTCATTTCCAAGTCCAATCTTTCAAATATTTATATTCCAAACACTCGCGACATGTATAGAAGTGAAACTGTTTTAGTCCCGCCGGTTTTACAGCAAAATGTTCTGAAAACTATTTTGAAGGTTCCCGTTATTTCCTTAGACAAAATATTTACGGTTCTAAAGGTGAACACCTTCCCTCTAGCCTTCCATGGGCATTATACTCGCCTCACGAACACACCGGCTTATTTATTGGTGTCCGCAACACACTACACGGTATCTTCCAACCCAGATCTGGATAATTGCCATTCTCTGTTTTGTCATTATGACCTACCACTTCGCAGGCTTTCTCCCTTGTCATGCCTCATTTCTATCTACCTATGTGATCATGAGTCTGTCAAACGTTATTGTGATTTCAAAATACTCATTCAGTCTAATTTCAGAAGGTCGAACATCCAAGTCATTCCAACAGGGACCTATTTGTTGTCTCACATAGACGAGGTCGATTTGCGCTGCCCCAACCGAACAACAACCCATCCTGGATGTGAATCATGCGTTTGTGCGTTTCAATGTGGTCGTTCTGTGTCCGCCAAAGAATGTGAAATTCCCGTCTCAAGTGTTAACTGTTTGCCTTCTACAGCAAGCCACTTAAGAACAGTTTTCCCTGTCAACCTTGCTAGTCTTCAACACCTCAACCTGTCACTTAGCTGACTTGTGAACCCGGATTTTTCTTACGATAAACCATTCCCAATTTTACCTCTTAGCCCGCAAATGCGACATCGCCAAGAGGATATTTTTAAGTGAGCTAAAGACAATTTTGTTTCCCTCCGTAAATACATGAAAGAGATCCAACTGAATAAGGACGAATACAAGAAACTTCGTGGTGACTTGCATCTTCCCCACGTACTATTCCTCCCCCCAGTGTGCACGGTACTGTTTACCTGTTTAACATTGGACTTACTTTTATAATGGTACCAGCACTTTTTGTTTTCATCTCAATTCTGTATTTGAGACAACGTAGGATTCAAAGCGCATGCAGACGCTTGACTTTGAATTGAGTTGGTTCTATACATTAGCTATTAACGCTTCCTTTACACTGCAGCTCAAAAGTTATCAGTTCTCATTCATGTCAGATTTTGGTTGTTTAAAATACTCGCCCTCATCATTTGGTCACACAGCAGCAATTGATTTCCCATTATCAAAAATTGTTTAAGAACCAGTTCCGAATTCATGTCCTGAATTCGTTCTCAACGTTGTCGCCCTCATGAATTCATATTTAGTCACAGACACATAAGACTACACACGTTCATGATATCAAAATGTTTTATTGTTATGCATACTGAATAGTTTTTAGGATGTCCACATGTGAACATTTCGCAAATTTTCACATAATTATATTTACTCAACATACACTAATGTATATATGTAACTCGAAAGCTTCATGAACATTTCACAATTAACATTTTCCCATATATACTTCAAACATATCGTACACTTATATATAACTGTTCATTACACCCAAGAGTCTACGTCAGGCTTGCAGCCCAGTTTATCGGCTGGGAGTAGTTCTTGGACCATGTGGTTCCTGTTGTTTATGAGGCAAACGCTCGCTCTACAAAGTCTGTGCCTGAAAAATTTGTTCAGGCGGACGGGCTCCGTACGAGGAATCTTGACTTCTTGCGGGAGTTCAAACGTCAAGGGTTCGTCACTGCCATTCAGATGGACCATGAGTGGGCCCGACCAGGCGACGGTCAGGGCCTTGGACAGGATGCTCGGTCTTTGGATGATCATTCGTGGGCAGGCAGCACTTCCTACGGCTTCCATTTCGGCGGGAATGGGAGCCAGTGGAAATAGGAGCGTTTTCCATCGGCAGTAGATCCTCAGACAGCACTGCACTGTAGCACTCTGACGTTGACTCTGCGCCAACGAGCGACAGCCTGCTGCCAATTTCGAGCAGATACCAATAAATTTCCACCCCAGGTATATCACTAACAACAGAAGCAGCCACTGATGGTCGGATTGGTCGGCGGGTGGGAGGTGACTAGGTCTCACCACTGGCGGTCTCTCCCGAACAGTACGCAGATGCAGACTTGCGTTTAACAGTCGCTCGATGTCCATGGCCATCATCTGGCTGTTCTGAACCAGTGTCTAGTACAGGCACATACTTATACCCCCCGCCCCCACAACCTCACAACCCCCCAGGTACTGTAAGGGCTTCGTCTAGTCTTTAGCGAAAAGTTATCCCTACAACTTAAACGATACGTAAGGTATAACTAAAAAGACTTCTTCTAGTCGGGGGCTTCACGGGTTCTTACACTGGGTAGCGCGTAGCACGGCTAATAGGCCGCTATCTTCTTCAGAGAGCCGATTGACAGGGGGTTCCTCTGAAATGACTTCTGTCGCGTTTGACACGGGGACATGCGTCTATGATGACCGCATCCAGCTGTTGGCCATCTGAGGCGGCACATGTCAACTAGCTTCTGTGTCAGGTCCCTCACCGGAGTACCGCGGCCCACGGCCCGCGGGGTAGTCTTAACACTTCTTGACACGTAACAGGCCTCAAAAGGGGTGGCGGTGATGTTGTCGCTGATACCCCATGTACACCCCATCACGTCTAGGACGTAACTTATGGTAAAAGTCTCTGTTACCCACGTGTACACCCCGTCACGTCTACGACGTAACTTATGGTAAAAGTCTTGCCTCATCAATAAAGGATCGCTTTCGCCAGATCGTGTGTCCACAGGGAGGCCAGCCGGGGATGTATAAGTACGGCATGGCATATGGCTATAGATCACTTGAAAACTTGCTGCCACTATGAACGCATCAACTGACTATCGTGACTCTGTCCTGTCCAACCCGAGTATGAGCTCGTGCAGGATGATCACCAGCAGCCCAAAATTGGGTGGCGCGCAAATAACAGATCATGAATCATCAGCAGGCGCAGGTTCCCTGCTGCCTGAATTGTCTCAGACGGAGGCGACGATTGATGGTGATCTGTCTCAGGATCTGTCTCAGGATGGGTCTCAGGATCTGTCTCAGGATGTGTCTCAGGATCTGTCTCAGGATCATTCCCTGTACCCGGACAAAGGATCCACCCTCAATGACCTCGAACTTAGCCTTGTTGGTTCCCAAGGCTGTAATGCATCCGCATCCTCGTCCACGCCCTCCAAGCCCTCAACCCCCTCCGGATCCACGCCCTGGGGGATGACGCCCTCCACGTCTCAAACGTATACATGGTTCCCGACCTCCACGTCCCAAACGTCGTCCACACCCGGGCCCTTGATGTCTCAAACGTCGTTCACGTCGACCACATCCCAAAGGGCGTCCACGCCCGGGCCCTTGACATCTCAAAGGTCGTTCACGTCATCCACTTCCCAAACGTCGTCCACGGCCGGGCCCTCCACGTCCCAAATGTCGTCCACGCCCGGGCCCTCCATGTCTCAACCGACCATGGCCGATTTGCTTGCCAGGATGAAGCAGCTGGAGAAGAAGTGCTGTAAGGCGGAGGATGAAGCGGCTGCGGCAAAAGCCCAAGTGGAGGTGCTGGTCAACCAAGCCAAGCCTGGCAAACCACCCAAACTGCACCCACGCAAAGAAATATGTGTAAGTTCCGAAGTTTGTTTTTACAGCTTAACTAATAATGTCACCTGTAAAACGTTACCAATTAATAGAGTTCTCGGTTTGTTTAGAAATCATCTCATTCCTAGTATACTGAAATTGAGTTAGAAGTCTCCAATTAATTCTTGGCTTGTTATATTGTTTCTAGGCACTCGTTCGTTCTGCCTACAAGGCCAGGAGAGGGGAGACGGATTGGGGCTTCAACTTTAACCGTGTGTAAGTTGATTATGTCATAACAACATGAATAGTTCAGACAATAATATTGTTTTTAAGTAAGCAATGGGTAATGTGTTCCTAAACACCAAAAGCTGAATATAACCTTTGCCGTTCTCATCTTAATAGAGTCATAGAGCACTTGACGTGATGCCGATGAGTTGAACAATATAAATATATTCCAACATTCAGGGCGGGGATCAAACACCCAGACAACGTTGCCATCATCAATGCTCTTGTTGACAACGTGTGCATGGGCCCAGATACCCTCAGACCAGAGGTGTTAGGTAAGTCCCATCGGTAGCAAGTTTCCTTGTTAACTAACCTGCAGCTGTACATTTCACGCATCTTATGTCCATGATTCCAAAGTTTTGATCCGTGAATTAACACAAAATTTAAGATGCTTGAGATGCTTGAAATCTGTGTTTAGTGTCTAAATAGGCTCCACTTACATTGGAAATTGTTTCTTTTATAAATTAAGTTATCCTACCAGTCATCTGAAAAAGAACTTTAGTTCGATTATCTGGACAAAAAATATAATACCGGTGTAATGATAGTTTTAATTCATGAATAGTATGGTGACCTCACTTTGCATTTTTAACCTGTATTCCCTTGCTTTATTGCCTTTATTGCCTTTGTCGACTTAGTGGCTTGAGTTTTAAGCATACTTCCTATCCTTCCTCTTTTTCTAGCTACTGCCAACACCTACTTCAAGACACTCCAAAGCAGGGCCAGCAACCTGCGGAAGGGGAACATCAAGGAGAACAACAAAAAGTCGATCCTCCGTCACCACGTCGCCGAGGTAAATAAATTTTGGTTCGAAACTTCCTCTTTTGTTCTCAATAACATTTTTAACGTTGTTAGATTCAGGCAGGCCGAAATTCTGCACTTTTCAAATATATTCCGGTCATTTTTTTTTCAGGAAAAGTGCAAAGCCGAGGAGAAAGAGTATTGTCTATAGTATAGGGGGTGGGACTTACAGTTCTAACAATGAAACTTGGAAAACAATTATCATTTTTTTACATTATGAAATTCATATAGAACACTGTAAACTTACTTTCTTCCGTAGACAATAATGTTTACATCCCATTTGAATGGATATGACACAATTAAGCAAAAGTGCCTGTATATTATAGAGACCAATGATAGAGCAACGCTTTTGAAATTAACTACAGTGACCAGGTTTTAAATTAAAGCAACTTAAATATTAACATACTTCTTTGTGTTTATTTGATGATCTTGACCAAGTATGTCGTAACTGTATTAAAATAAAAATTGTCTTTTTAACCTTGCAGAAGCTCAGAAGACGAGTAGTGGGTTTGGACAAACTCGTCACGACGTGGGACAAACATCGGAAGTCTGCCGTGAGGGCCGTCCTCACCCCAGACTACACGAGCGACGAGGATCGCGGGCTGCATTTTCCGGTCGACCCAGAGGGGAAGACTGACGACCGATACCACCGCCTCGTCAAACCACTCGTGTGGGAAAGCGACGAGCTCAGGGGCTACAAAGCCCACCTCGACGACATCGAGTATGCATCAATCACCAAACGTCAGCGGGGCGTTAGATTGGAAAAGCAGCGGAAAACGGTCCCCGACCCTGATCCAAAACGCCAACAGCCTCCTCCCGGCGCCCCAGACTGGGCGGTGAAGCCCGCGTATCGGTCGGGTGCACGTGTACGTGGCGCCGATGCACAGCCAATCTAACTTATTTCTAAAGGGTCTGTGTCACGCTGTATGTTATGTCATGTTTATGTTTATCATGTTTATATTATGTTTACACTATGTTTAATTGTATAGGCTGTGTCACACTGTATGTTATGTCATTGTACTTTGTTAAATTGTATAGTCGTTATATAAACTTTTATGAAAGAACTTTGTGCTTCTTGTTTTCATTGCGGCATGCTCGCTAAGCAGGGAAGTATTTATATAGATATATTCGTAGCCTAAAACTCTTCTTAGTCTAAAACCGTACACGTTATCCAGTTCCTTCTAATTAGTGAATCTTAAATTTATGAATCCTTTTTATATACGAATACGAAACGCATTTAATATTAATGACGTGTCATTTTGTTGAAAACCCGATTGTGCTATTTCTTAAAGATAGACCTTGAACTTGAAATCGAGTACAATACCACACTTTTTTGATGAGTTTTATGGTACAACATCTCCACCATTAGAAGAGCAATCGAATGACACCTGTCATCAATCATAGCATAAATCACTCATAAAAACTGTTTTTTGAACAAACATAAGCTCGATATAAGATTTTTTAAATGATGCAAACATCATCTCTTCGAACTTATTTCTCAGTGATCAAAAAGTAATTTTTAAATGAAGCCTGTTTTAAGAACTGTGACTTCTTTTCTAGTGGATCATTTTTAGTTATATTTCATGCAGTAAGTTTGAAAAGTAATTTTTCTGAAATTTTATTCGGATCAAATACATCTCTGCCAGTAGCACCTATAACAATTTACACGTGATCATATAGTCTCCTGATGAACCCGAAATACTTTCTAGGATTTGTATCACACCTATATTCTTTCTGTCAGAGGATAGAAACCTCCCGCATATTGTAACCCTTTAAAGAGGGAGTTCTCCTGGATTTCTGTCTTGGTAACTTGGAGCCTCTGTGTGATAGCATAATTAATAATTTATAAAACGAACAAGTCGATTTCGCTGTCGAGATTTATTCAGGGACGATAGCTTGATTAGCTCCAAAAATGTAATGAAAAAACGGATTTTTGTACTTAGTTCAGAACGAACTTTTTTTTCGAAATGCGACAGCTGTATATGTGACATCTTCTGCGAAAAGCAGTCTTATGGCCTGGAATATTAAATTTAGACGGTGTCTTGGGGAATCTAATACTGAAAAAATTAGGTAAATATTCTTATTAGGAAAAAAGTTATGTTAATTTGAAGACACAAAGGTCGGATATGCTAAATATGCTAAAATAGACAAGTCTTTGGTATTTATAAAGATATAACTTATATATAATCTAGGCCAAAAATTGAAATCCCAACTACTATTTCAGAAAATATACTGCCATTTCCTTTCTATTTAAGATATTCAGAATCTGTTTTCTGCTGAATATGGCCAAGCAGTCCCTTGATTCAGAATTTCAAATTTTGAAAACTTAATTTTGTTCCATGGTTACCATGGAAACCCTCATTTGCATAGCGGTAGTATCCGCGGGTTTGGATGTTCCATCAACATTCCAGTTACCATGGCAACAAAATCCAAAGAATCCAAATTTTTTCACCAGAAATGAAAAATATGGAAAATTTCATTTATAGCATGAATTTAGCTTATTTTACTTATTTTTATGATTTCTAAGCTAAATAAAGGCTCTAGAGCCATGAATAGGCATTTCCATAAGGCTGGGAATCCCAGAAACTGTCACATATATACAACTATATACAACCTAAACTAGTGGTGGGTGCAATTAATAGTATATTCTGGTGAATGCCATAATCCTGGTTAGAGCCCGATCGCGAGATTATGGCGTTCACCACATTTAATTGCACCACTAGTTTAGGTTGCAGAACTAGTTTAGCCTCAGGCCCCTAAGTTAGGGGCCTGTGTCACATATTACATAAGGGGTTGACCCTATCCCGAGCCAGAATAAAAGCGCTCTTGTCAGCGTCATACTGCTCTTTCCAACACCCAAATTTTATTTAGCTACAAATTCAATTTATGACCATCACACTTGTATCGATTGCACGCATGCTCGGCAGCATATTGCTATTAAACACACAAAAAGAAAACATTTTTCACAGAAGACTTAATCAATGTCAACACGGCTTAAGTTGATTTTAAGCTTGAAGTAGAAGTACTAATTCAAAGCTCACCGGGCCGGTATTTCCCCAAAAGAACAGGCTCTAGATCTCCTATGCCTATACCCATGGTAACCAACTGGTAGCGTATAATGTCCTTAGTCATCAATCTTGTCAACATGATGTCCTTCAGTTTATTAACCTTTAAATGTGTGGGCAGTCGTGTCGATGTGCCGGTATAGCAGTCAGTCATTTGGATCACAAAGTGTATCGTGCGCCTAGGCACATATTTTCGGCTTTAGTCAGAGTAATCGGATCGTCTGTTTGAAAGATAAAATCGCTGATATGTCCATGGAGCGTGCCAATTTTAAGCCATACACTGTGATTGCCCGAGACAAGCAAGCATACACGAAAACGAGCGTCTGCGAACATGCCAGTAATTCCGGAGCAAACAAACAATATGCTAATAATTATGGCTATTGCGAGGATAACAAGAAGAGTACTAGTGTACGAAGAGAGAAGTACCACAGTTGGGAATTCTTCAATGTTTTAGTCTCCTGGGTTGGCTTCAGATCCAGTGTCAGTTACTGTATGGTCCTGGTCCAACACGGCTTGAAGGGTGTCATGAAAGGTGAGGCCGGTCATGGCATCGTGTTTTGGTGGAGGGTGACCGGTCATTGGAGCAGTGAGGTTGACCAACCGGGTCCGGGTTACTCCAGGCTTATTGTGAACGACCCTAGGCCTGTATCCACCACTTGCTGCTCGACCAAATTCCACGCAAGATACAAGTGCCAAGTACGCAGCAGCTATTTTTGAAAAAGGAAAAAAAAGAACAATAAAGGTTGCCATCTCAACTTTAAACAAACACCTTCCTTCCAAATTACCAGGCAATTTAAACAAACAGAATCGACTATAACTACCATATGGCCCCACCCTAGAAGTCAGAAAACTGGCCATACTAATTAATCAGGAAAGGGGACCACCAGAATGAATACATATGTTTTACGTTTTTTGAAGAAGTTGGACAGTCGGCCACGGACTTGTATAACCAAAGTAATGAAGAAGATTCTCACCAAGGGTGACACTCATAATATTGACGTATCCGTATACCAAACGCACTATATCGAAATCAGCTGGCCCTAAGTAGTAGGGGGAAGGTTATACCCTTGGTTTTCAAGGCAGGTGGAATCCCCTCACCAGTCGACCTGACGGCGGACGATGCGTTTGGGAAGCTGAAGAAACTTCACGCGCCCGACAAATCAAGACAACGCGCTCCCTGGACGGCTAGGCTGGTGGCTACAGTAATTTGCTGGTAATACTGTGGGAGCTGTTCTCGGCTTTCACGCGTGTAGCTGAGGCTAGGCGTGCAGCTTCCCCTGGGTTGGGGCTGTGGCATGTCGCGGCAATTCGCAGCTTTCAGCTGGTGGTGCCATAGGCGTCGGTCTGTACCATATATAAATACTTGGGTCGCGATCGGTGTAGGTTCATCTCCCTCAAGTGCTGCTGTCTAACTCAAGTTCGCCATGGCCTCGTAGGGTTTCAGGGGTCTGAACAGGTACCAGGCAGAAGCCAGAAGAAATATGGACACTTGCCGAAACCAATGGTGCGACACATGTAAACGTCCAGTTTCTCTAAGTACATATAACAGGAATCATCGTACGGAGCATGGTGAGTACCAGATCACTAGTATAACTAGGATACCGGCACATGCACCTGAAATCGATATCGTTCAAAACCTTCCTAGCTAGCTTGCATGCATCAATATTATTTTCCAATAACTTGTATAATCTTAATAATCAGTTTATATAGTGTTTATAAAATTATCGGCAGCCTAAATCTTTTCTTAGCAATTAAACAATTATTCAAATAATGAATTACTTAAACAATGGATGTTATATATGCTTGTGCCAGCGTCTATAGCCACGTGGTTCCACAACACATAAAGGGTCATGCCCGGGAAATACCTCCCTCCATCTTTCTGTCATAACTTTTCATTCAGAGAAAAAACATTGGGTGGGACATCGTCAGTACTCCGGAACCCTACTGTACATTTAATTCATTCTTGTACATGTGTCTTGCAGAACCACCGGACTTTGGTTTACCTCAACATGCTGGCAATCAGGCAGAAGTGGGTCTTGAGGCCGAAGCAGGTATTCAGGCTGAGGTGGGTAACCAGGCTTAAGCGGGTATTCAGGCTGAGGCAGGTAACCAGGCTGAAGCAGGTATTCAGGCTGAGGCAGGTAACCAGGCTGAAGCGGGTATTCAGGCTGAGGCAGGTAACCAGGCTGAAGCGGGTATTCAGGCTGAGGCAGGTAACCAGGCTGAAGCGGGTATTCAGGCTGAGGCAGGTAACCAGGTTGAAGAGGGTATTGAGGCTGAAGGTGGTATCCAGGTTGAAGCTGGTATTCGGGCTGAAGCTGCAGCTGCTAATCAGCGGCAGGCTGAAGTTGGGAATTCGGCAGAAGCAGACAATCAGGCTGTGGGTCGCAATCAGCCTGTTGAAGAGGCAGTACCCATGGAAGCCGATCAAGAATCAGGTGATGATACAGAAGACTATTACCGTATGATGGATAATTCCCAAGAATCGGAGGAAAATGATAACCTTGATCCAGAGGCAGACAAGATTCGCAACAAGGCCATTCGTCATTTAAAAGTGGTTTTCGATGACGGGAACGGTCTTCCTAGCCCATTGTCAAGGGTTGTTCTTGGTGCCACTAATAAGAATATCCAAAGCCTATTTTCATGGGTTCTGTTCTTTCTTTAATTTTGCAGTGGCAGATTCACACCTTCACCAGTGATACGCAAATGGCTATAGTCATGTGCTTCATTTGTGAATTATTGACGGTAGCAGGTAATGACCAGGTTTCACAAGCCGCGGAGGCAGTATTCCCCAAAACGATGCTGATGATGTACAAATGGTTGGGTACAGACCTAACGTTGACTAATTACTCTACGAGTGTATGCTGCCCGAGGTGTTATACGTTGTCGCGTTATTAGTTGTCCACCACTCAGCGTGTGTGAGGCTTTTACGCGGATATTCATGGTAATCAGCAACCCAGTAGGTGCAGGACCATGGGTAATGATTTAAGACGTTGCAACTGGAAATTGTTTTATGAGGCCAGGATTAGCGGGGAAATTACCTTCCTTCCAATTAAGACATTCTGTTACCAGTCGCTCGAGAAGAGTTTGCAGGTTATGATGAAACGTCCAGGTTTTGAGCTGAAATGTAGAGAGTGGAAGGGCAGGAGGATACCCAACGGAGTGTTTGCTGACATCTAGGACGGTTCGGTATGGCAAGATTTTAACAGGGAGAACGATGGTTTTCTTGATAATGAAAACAACTTGGCTCTTCAGATGAATATCGATTGGTTTCAACCATTCTCTCGGAAATGTTCGATGTCAGTGGGGGGCATTTACCTAACCGTTCTTAACCTACCCAGAAATGAGCGGTACAGACTTGAGAACGTCATACTATTCGGTATAATTCCAAACTTCAGTAAAGAACCCGCTGACCTTACCAGATTTCTGCGGCCCCTAGTCAACGAACTTAAGGAATTCTGGAATCGGGGAAAACGGCTTATAACCAACGATTACCCAAAGGGCAAGACCGTTAAGTTGGCACTTTTGAACGTTGCTGCAGACCTCCCTGCAGGAAGGAAGGCCTGCGGTTTCCTGCTACCTAATGCTATCATGGGTTGTTCAAAATGTCTGAAGGAATTCAAGAATTCAAACCGTGGAGGATTCAACTTGGCGAATTGGACTCCTCGTACTCTGGACCAACACAAGGAGAGAGTGAGGGAGATTAGAGCTGCATCCAACCCGAGAAAGAGAAGTGCACTTGAGAAACAGTATGGAGCTCGTTCCTGTGTCCTCATGGAATTGCCCTACTTCAATCCCATCAAGTAAGTATAATCTCCTGGCCGAACAAATTTAAAGGCCAAACTTACACAGAATTATACCAAATTAATAAAAATTTGAATTTGACATTTGAATAAACATTAATAAAAATGTTTCCATTAGCAGTAACTATATTATATGTTTTTACTTAGACGATTTACATTCATCTTTTCAGGTTCCTCTCGATCGATGTGATGCATAATGTACTGTTGGGTAAGTGTTGAAGCAAGACCTAACGTTAAGTAATGTTTAGCACCGATAATGTGCTTGAAATGGAAACTTGCGTTTGCCTTTGGACTATTAAGTTTATTGGGGTTTCAATACCGATTTCACATATGTGCTTTTATTATTGGGAATTCAGGGACCGCCAAGCGAATGTGGAAGAGGTGGACCGACCCAGAGTGGTCAAAGAAGAAGAAGAAATCGAAGAAGAAGAAAACTCTGGATCCGAATGAGGAAGGGTCGACAGATGAGGAAGGGTTGACGTTGGGGGTTGTACTAAGCCCTAATCAGGTGTTGATTATTGATGCTTGTCTGAATGAGTTTATAGAGGGACTACTGGATGACTGCGTGGTAACTAACATCAAATTTAATCGAACGCTGGGACATGGACGGCAAAGGAGTGGAAGAATTGGGTTACAGTCTTGTCTGGATTCTGCCTCTAGGCCCTTTTGCCAGAGAATCAGCTTGAAACCTGGCAGCGTTTCATAGAGGCCACTCGACTTCTGTGCAAGCCTTGCATTACACGCCATGAGATAGAACTGGCACACAAGAAACTATTGTACTTTTGCAGGCGCACACAGATCCAGTTTGGGTCGCGATTCATTACCCCAAACATGCATCTACAAAACCATTTGAGGAACTGTCTCCTGGAGTACGGTTGTTTGAGAGGTTTCACCGGATGAGTCGTGTCGGTCAGGCGCGCGCCGAAATGCCGGCCAAACACGAGGGGAAATTTGGCAAACACTGCCAGCGGGGAGAAGGAGAGAAGAAAGCAACAACGGTCCCGGAAACACTCAATGTCTCCAATGAGCGAGATTTGGCGGAGTGCGAGAACCTGTGGAGTCTCCCCGACGGCTTCGAGACATTTGGAGAACAAAAGGAGTGGCTCAACTCTGCCAATCTTGAGCTGCTCAAGAAAACATACCAAAAGATGTACCCCACAGAACAGGAGATCGTAGAGAAGTCATTTATGCCTTCATTTTACCTGCAGTCTAATATCGTAAAATATGGCCCCATGACTTATTCCAGCAAAATGTCCAGCAGTAGTAAAAAGTTGTCTAGACTAATGGCCAATTGGTACTAAGACGAAGAGAATAACCCCGAAGAGCGCCCATGCATCGCCACACACTACATGAAACATTGCATAGAATGTCTGACAACCGGGAAGAAGAGGCAACATCTGTTTGCAGCTGTAAAGTGGTACCAACACAGCACCATCGCATCCAGATACATAAGTCCTTATACAATGTGGCACAAGGCAAAGTTCGAGCACCCTTCATGGGCAACGTTCCTGCCTGTCATGCGGATAAGTGGACATTTTGGATATGTGGTTGAAAAAGAAAATATGATTGTCTGTCCCATTCGGCGCCACGACTTCTTGTAGATCTAGAGCACCTATAGATCTCGAACTCGCAGTGTCCAAAATTAAGCTGAAAACGTATGCATAATTACTGAGGTTGTGGACCCCAAATTTTGTCTATGCACCCCCTGATATATGGGAATGAAAAAATCCATGAGAAGTGTGCACATATATAAAAAGGGTGCACAACTTAAAAATCGCGCACCTGGGTGGGGAATGTGCACGCCAGGCGCAGGGCACAGCAGCTTCATTTCGGACACTGTCCGGTGTTGTATTCATTGTTAGGATTATGCAATTTAGACGCTTGTGCCAACAAAAGCAAACTTTTTTAATAAAACCTCATCTTGAAGTAGTGTATTCATAGGAGGAATAATTATATTACGCCCTAAACCTTAGAATGTGACTACATTAAAAAAAAGGTAGGAATTTACTTCACAAGGTTACGGTGACAGGATGTGCGACTTTGAGGTATGTTTTCTGAAGTTATTTCACAAGTTGGGGGTGTGAGGCTGTGTGCATTTAAGGGTGGTTTCTGGTTTCGAGCGACACCTTATGTAACACCTGACACCAGTCGCTCAGACTGCTCGGCTGACCTAGATCGCCCCTCATTACCTGCCCCTTGTATAGCGGTAGCGGACAGGGGGGGGGGGGGGGCACCAGCTTTATAAGGCTGTGCCCACCACGTGCACACACACAGTCCCGCACCAGCCTCAGGACCATATAAGACATACGCAGCAGATTACTGACATAAAACCCAAGCGCTACATTTTGAACAATGGCGACCGAGCAGAAAACCCGGTAGGTGAATAAGATAACTTGCCTATATTTTGATAAGATAACTTGCCTATAGTGAAGTAGTGTTTTTTCAGGTTTTGCGGAAGAATGACTTGGGGGCAGGGATTATGCATCCATAGAGTGTTTGTCAACAAATCTATCAGGGTGTGGATAACAGCTGTTGGATACATATTTTCCATTTTTTTCGTTTTCTACATAAACACGTAGATAACCAATTAGAAACATTAAAAGGTTCATTTTTGGCTCATTCCAGCGCCCAAGTGGAGGAGGGAGAGGGGACCCAGACATGGACACCGCGTGAGGACGAGCTAGAGGACGACAATATTGAAGAGGATAAAACGAACTGGACGGAACCCAAATGGACCGAGTGGACGCCCCTGTTCACCCCAAAGTAGGTTTAAAATTGTTAAACACTGTTGATAGACAGGGATGGAAGAGATGCGGTAACAGGATTACAACATAATTATTATGTAACTATGCATAACGATCACAAATACGACAAGCATCAAAAGGAAATTGTTAACTTACTATCTGGTAGAGGTGACTATCTTCATGCAAAATAATGCACACTGTCTAAAACCCGATGGATAGACTCGGACATAGTTGTCGTCGCTCGAATTCATGTAACATGCTTAAATAACAGGCTTGTTTTTATGACAATTTAAAAATTGCAAATTGATCACACTGGCACAATAACATGAAACGGAGATTTGGTGAGACAAATTGACATGCCAAAGACTTGTTAATTTCGACCATCTATGTTGAAATGCTTGACGGTGTCATGCTTTTTAAATTTTTTTTCCAGGACGCACAACCAACAGCAGCTCCTGGACGGCCCGTCAGAGTGGACGTGCGTCTACTGTTCGGAGGCACTGACCCAGGTTGGTACATTTTGATTAATACGGTGAAGCTGAGGGGGAAAAAAAACATGCATATGTAGGCGTAAGAAGGGAAATATGTGTAAACAAAAAAAAAATGATGAGTGGGACGATTTCACAAGTACCATTGTTCTGAAATTTGCCAATTTTACCAGGCACACACTGGTATGTAGTAATGTCAAACTTGACGTCTGCTACATTTAACTTTAACCACACAACTTTTTCAGGAGCAGGAGGAGTACTTGACCGACCAAAGGTGGATGGCGATGGAAACGTTTGCCAAAGACGAGCACGCCACACAACCACAGGCCATATTCTTGGGTGGCAACTACAGGTACGCCGTTTTATTTTTTTTCATAATAAACATAGCGGCAAAGATTAACTTGATAAAGATTAGGAATCGATTCAGCAATAAAATACTACACATAGAATTATAACTACAGTTCGTGTCAAATGTCCTTTTATTTTATTTTTATATAGTAACACTCGTTAACCTTGGGAACATGATAAGTTATAATTTACCTTAAATCAAAGCTTCATGCTAAACTACATACTATGTTTTGTGTGTACCTGGCAGTCTACGGCCGATTGTACAGAGTATTGAAAATAAAATTTCAGTTAAAAATATATCTGTCCACTAAATTTAGAAATATACATGGAGCACCATGCCAATCATTAGTCATGGAAAATGATATACTTTTCTAAGAAATCGTCAGAGATTATAGGGGTAGCACCTTTGATTGTTATAAAAATTCTTGTCTTTGGTTTTGAAAAATTTGCGTTTCAACTGGATAAATAAGAGATCAGAAATCAAGTACAATACAGATCAGAAATCAAGTACAATACTACAATTCTGTGAAACATGAAGGGTGGTAATGAGATGTGATGAGACAAAAAGACACCATTTAACGATCATATGCATATTAGATAGTAGTAAACAGTTAAGATTCAATTGCTATTAAAAAAGTTATTAACCTCAGTAATGACCAGGAGTAAGTCAACATACACAAACTAGAGACGGGGTCTATATTTAGAGATCACAATTTGACGAAGTGAGTCCCTTTCCTCCAAATTAATGGTAAGGGATTAAGACGAATTTCTAGTTACTTGGATTGCCTGTCACAGTCTGTAAACCTCCAGTAGGTTAGTGCGGAAATTAGTGTCCTATGTGTCTGTCCGAAAGGAGTACTAGTAGGGATAAATTCCCGAAATTACGAGGTGAAAAGATACACTTCCAATGAATAATTTGCCGAGCATTGACTATTTAGACCCAAATGTGAGGTCAATGGCATAGCACATTGGGTATCAAATGATGTATATTTCTTCTACTAGATTAGAGGGAAAAACAGTCTTATAATCTCTAACTTCTAAGCACAGTGACAGTAGAACTCTGGTAAAGCGCGGCCATTAAATTGGTGCCTGAATGGAGGGTAGGTACATTAACACGCCGACAAGGTTGGGCGTGTAAAAAGAACTATGAGTTAACGGGACTCTTGTGACACAATATAGTTAACACGCCCTGACTTACACTTATCTACACGCCAGAAGGGGTATGGAAACTTTGAGGTAGGAGCAAAAATATTGGCAGAAATATACCAAACACATCCAGTGCTATGAGTGGTATAATGATACTGTGCTGTTTCAGGGTTAATGGTGGAGTAAGACATACACTTCTTGACATGGTTTATAGCAAATTGATTCAAACAGGGCCAAGTCTACTTAGTGTATGAGATCAAAATTTTCCCATGTTTGCTAAAGATAGTGCTAGGAAAAGGGTCAAAGATATAACGGGAAAAAGTGAGCCTTGTGTCTTTTTCAAGATTTGCTGCGCACCACCACATTATGTAAGTCCGGCACAGATAGTGTAATCAGTCTGTGTGTCTCTGGTATAGTATATTCACAATCTGCTTGTGATAACAGGTGCATAGCACAGCGCAGTAAAACTTTGCACAGCATGCCCGCTCATTATGTCAACTCCCCTTTGATATTTTGCCGGCGTCGGGCATCAGGACATGCACGACAAGGACCCTGACCCCCTGCCTGCGGGAGAGCCGTCTTGTGCACAAGTTTTCCTGCGTACTATCCCCCTCCGAGCAAAAGGCATATGACGGCCAATGACCACAGTCATACCAGTCACAGCCAATGGCACAGGAGAGTTGCGTGCACGTTTAAAAGGACAATCACAGTGTTACTGTGCTGCAATTGTGCTACGCAGTGCATCAATATAACCGTGCAAAGTTGGCGTTAAATCCCCTATGTCTGCCATGCATAGCTGTGTGTCCGTACCATTAAACCGTGTAAATCAAATACTCCCACAAAATACAACCCGTACAGCAAGTCGTACTAGGCCTAGGCATCCCTACGTCAGACACAGTTTAGTTTGGATAGTTTCTTCAGACTTTTCTTTAGACCAGCCTAAGTCGAGGCCCGGACACATACAGTTGGGTATGGGTCAGTTGATGCATGTGTCATGGGCCTAAAACTAAAATGTTGGTAATTATAATTTCAACCGACAATGCGTCAGGTTGTTAATCATATTCATGAGATGTTGAAGTTTAGGAACTAAACTGTGTAGTCTGAGGTGCCAGGTACTAACAAGGAATCTTTCGTCCACTTCTTACTTGAAAATGACGTCGATACTAAAATGTAGCATGAGATAAGCTTTTAGATCATGTTTTGTTTGTCTGCTTCCAACAATTATTTTCTATAATGACAAGGTAAATGTCATTAAGAAAAAAGCCTACTACTCATTTCAACCGTACAATACTGTTGTATTTCACATCAACCCTACAATACTATTGTATTTCACAAGTTAATTCTGTGTAGCGCAATTACTGTTAATGCTCAATGTATATGTTTTATTTCTTATTAAAAATTTAATTTGTTTATGTGACCAACTGGTTGTTATATATGGCATCCCTCAGGTTAATATATACCTCCGACTGGCTAGTCCCCGACATGTACAGTCACTTTTTAGTGTTTAGTATAAATGGTATGTGTCTTTATTGAGATGTGAAGATTATGTAGTACAACCACAAAGGGTTACTAGGCAAGCAAATAGAATAATGTTTAAAACTGATATTGTGAAGACTGCAATATATAATAGATCACCATATTATGTTGGAGCAAAATTATGGAACAATCTGCCGGCTAAGGTAACTGAGCTGGACTCCAAATATGAATTTAAGAAGGCAATTAAGTTATTATAAATCATAGGACTGTATGTCAAGTATACCGAAGCTTAAACTAGCTAGGTATTTGACTTGGCATTTTGACCTGCTTATATTGTACTGATATATGTTTATTATGAACAATTGTATTACTTTGTATCTTGTTTATTTGACATATTATCAAAATCTATACGGAAGATCAATTATTGTAATTGAGTATGGTAATAAAAAAAAAAAAAAAAAAAAAAAAAAAAAAGATGTCTAGTTTCTCATTTAATTCCCGGTACACTCTCCAAACAAGACCGGCTATGTTCCTACAGACATAATCAGGCTTATCTTTTTGCATGGTTATCTATTTATAAACCGAGCCGTCTCCCTTTTATGAGTCCAGACCGAACAACAATCTCAAACAATCTCAAACAAATTCAATCTGTCACATGTACATTTTTATTGAAACTAACATATTTTCTATATACAGTATAACTTCGGTTTTGTACAAGCACATATACAAGCAATTATAGTTTATTATAAATATTCTATATCATAGTCTGCAAACTCTCCGCATCTAGCGTTCTGCATTTGCTCCCTCCCTCTTCATGAATGGTCCAGGCATCTCAGGTAGCGGTTCTTGAATACAAACAACATATAGCAGTCACTCATTTAATCATCAACATCTGAAACCACAATAATTATCTAGACGAATAGGCAATACTATAACCATCCTCAACTTATAACTAGGCCACAGTAATTTTCTTTAATACTTGTGGTACGGATAACCACCAATCTATAATAAATAGGTAATAAACAAAATGATTGTCCGGATACATAAGCCAACTTTGTATGGGGAACACAATCATACTAGAATAACCGTTGTTGGTGTATGGGATCCAAATCTTGAACATTCCCCTAAGGACATTAGATTCTAAAAGTTATTAATCCCCCGCGTTAGTGGTTAGGAAAGATCAGAATGGGGGAATTAAACATACACTTAACTTACCTATTCATTTGCACACTTGTCACATAATTATGATCTCTGACGTTATGATCTGAGCTGGCTCATACTGCCCGCACGCCGGGTGGGATACTGCTTGGCAGTAGGTGCACACCAGGTAAACTCTGAAAAGGCAATGTGGGATGGTCTATATAACAGAACCAGTTTTATTTGAAACCAGGGTTTATGTGGAATATGGTATAAATCTGTTTAATAACAACAACATGGAATCAGTTCTTCCCTCACACTTGTTATTAGAATATTGTTGTCATTTCAAATGTAGGAACGGTACCTATGGTGCACTCTGTAGTGCTCATTGTATCGTACAGTTATCAAATGATCGGATGAATAATTCATTCTTAAAAAAAGAACTTGAATGGCGAGTCAAAAGCAAGTATCAGTTGCACATTTATTACATATTTGGGACCCACTCAAGTTGCAGTTCCCAATTTACAATTTGGAGTAGTCGAGGTAATAATGTTATTTTCAAGGACACATTATGAAGACGATGTATTTGTGTCAAGGTCATAGCTAAGTGTCACCAGTATACCTGGCTCACCTGCTGCAACTGTAACCAAGTTGTAGCACAGAATCACTTGCTTTAGCAGTCTTTTCAAGAAGAAGTTTTTCAAAGGATTCACTTTGACTGACCTTTCAAGATTTACAGGTTTTGATCCCCTGCTGTTTGCCCACCCTGTCACCTTTATCTCATAGATTCGATCACCAAATACACCAAAAATGAAATAAAGTATGAGCAGGCCATTAAAACGTTCATTTTTCTCATGGAGCCAAAGTCTCATCTAAAGTTTACACCATGGAAATCACTAGCTGTTCATACGAATATATCTTAATGAGTAATTTTGATCATAACCTTTTCCCTTTACTGCCAGCACTGAGCAGTGTGTGTCTCTTATATCATTCTTCCTCTTTCGTAAGGCTACAGCTGCACTAACCACAAAGTGAGTGTATGGGATATCCTGGTTTATTAAGGGATATGGTACAGACAAAATTATCTCAGGGCTTTGATGCCTTGCTGTTTGCCTGCCATGTCACCCTCATCTCATAGATACAATAAAAAGAGTTCATCCTGACCTTTGTTGTGAGTATGGCCTTGGTTCTCTCACACCTAATTTTCGAACACAAAATATGGTTGGCTGAGTAACAAAAGGTCCTATATGAAAAATGGGGATTTTGGGAAATGACAAAAATAGAATTTTGTATTACTTTAACTGTCAATACAAATTTAGATTTATATGAAAGCTATGTGAATTTACTTTGCTTGAATGGGCATTACGTTGTGAGCATAATTGTTGGTTTGGAGAAAAAAATGTGGGATATTAAAGTAACCAGGGTAATATCAAGGAGAATTAATGCACATACAACCTTTGGTTACTCAATCTTTTGGGAAAATTATGTCAGTAACCAAAGGTTGTATTATAGTAAGCATTATGATGGATTAAATGTATATTAATGAAACCCTCTTGATTTAAGAATTATAAAATAATGATGTATAGGTGAAGACAATACAGCATTATTCATTTCATAACTTTAAAACAAAATCAAGGGTGTCCTTTCCTCCAGTACAGAGACTAGCCACATCACCCTGATCATCACTGCAACACGGCTTGGTTGTTTGAGGTGAACCACCAATAGGGTTGATCACCTTGAGCAGCATGTTCTGGTCCTCGCTCCTCACCCCGGCCAGGGATTTCAATGGTCAAGACAGTTGCCGGGGCAAGCTACAACGTCCAGAATATTTTTTTTTTTTTTTTAATTATTTTATTTATTCAGGTTTACAAGTCAAACTTCACGTCTGTTCTCCCCTTGCTTCCTGATTACATTAACAACATAAGACCTTTGCAAAGGGGCTTAACCATGCTTATGTTCTATAATAATCATATGACAATATGATGATGGTTAATGAAATGAAATGATGTATGGGTATTCACGATGATTTTTCAAGTAAATTTAAACATCAATACTATATTTTAATTACATATATTCAAAAATTACAAGTAATCAGCGATACTCTTCCTAAATATCTCAATATCATCTATTTTCTGAACAGAAGCAGGCAAGCTATTCCATAAGGTGACTCCAGTATAATATACAGATTTTTTAAACAGTTCTGTCCGTGGGATAGGCAAGGATATCCTGGCAGTATCAAATGTTCTTGTTTGCCTAACAGGTATAAATATTTGTAAATAACCATTTTGCACATTTCTCCAAATGCACAATAGAATCTGTTTCCTTCGACGCTTATCGATATGCCAAATTTTTGCAAGATCATGTAGTGCATTCACATGATAATTCAATGGGTCTGAAATATTAAAACAGGAGCGTATAGTATGATTTTGTAATATTTGTAAGTCATTCAAATCATTTTGGGCTATAGAAGACAAGAATACATTTCCATAATCAACTACACTGCAAAACATAGTCTTAACAATATCCAAGGCTGCTTTTGTAGTCAACATAGGCCTCAACCGACGAATAATAGATAATCTATAATTTGCATTATTAAATATGTTAATAAAATGTTTTTTAAAAGTCAATTGATTATCAATTTCAACTACCAGATACACATATGAAGGAACAACATCAAGTTTATTATTTCCTATTGTAATGTCCTTCTGTAATCCCTCAGTTATGGTCGATGTAAAATAAACTATTTTTGTTTTCTTGGTATTTATACTTAATCTATTTTCATTACACCACGAGTACAAACTATTAACGTCATCTTGAAACAGTTCATAATCATCAGCAATTGTGGTTAAATTTATTTCCTTATAAACAACGGTGTCATCAGCATATAGTAAAATTTTTGTATGTTGACATTTTTTTACAATATCATTTACATAACAAATGAAAAATAGCGGGCCCAAGATTGAGCCCTGGGGTACTCCAGTTGTTATTAAACACTCATCTGATCTGACATTTTTAATCTGCGTCCTTTGTATTCTCAATTTTAAATAACTATTTATCCATTTAAGTGCGAGCCCATCTATCCCCATACTATTTAGTTTGTTTAACAAAATTTGGTGATTAATAGTATCGAAAGCTTTCTTAAAGTCGATGAACATGGCAATTGAGTTCATTTTCAGGTTTTTATTACATTGGAGATCAGTTGTAAATTTAAAAATTGTATCTATAGTTGAATGTTTAGGTCTAAATCCATTTTGTAGGGCGTCAATATATTATTGTTAGCCAGATGAGTGGATAAATAATTATGCACAAATCGTTCAATTATTTTTCCAGGTACGGGTGTCAGGGCAATAGGTCTTAAATCCCCAATTTCCAAGGGCAGTTTTATTTTCGGAATAGAAACTATGGTAGTTTCTTTCCATGAGTTTGGGAAAATTCCTTGTTCAAAAGATAAATTTACAATATACAGAAACTGCATATCTAAACAATTTAAAGCCAATTTCAAAATCCTAGTTGATAGCCCTTGGATACCAGACGACTTATGCACAGCAATGCTTTTTATTTCTTTCCTAAGTTCATCTATAGTTATTCTAGGAAAAAACGAGATCCTTGGTACAGTCTGATGTTGAGTTGTTATTCTATCCAGAACAGGGGTAGAATTTGTAACAGTAATTTTACTTGCAAGTTTTAAACCAATTTCGGAAAAATATTTATTAATATAGTTTGGTAAATCAAGTTCATTTATTTGATTGTTACTTTCATCTACTATTTTACTAAAATCCTGGCTATCTTTTTCATTCGGCAGAAGGGTCATTATATGTTTCCAAAATTTTTTTGGATCCTTTTGGTGTTTCTCTAAAAGCTCTCGCGAGTAATCAGATCTTGCACTTTTTATTGATATATTAACCAAGTTTCTTATTTTCCTCATCTCTATATAATCCTCAGGTTTCTTAGATTTCATTGCTTTTTTAAGAAGCCTATCTCTTTCAAGCATTAGTTCAAATAGGTCGTCCGATATCCATTTAGGCCTAGTTTTAGTGAACATGAAATTCCTATATGGGCACATATCATCAACAATTTTATATATATGCGTATACATATATTCCCAACAGTCACTAACATTTGTGCAACACAGAAAATCTTGCCAGCTTATATTCTGGAGTCTCGCCAGAAATGCTTTTTCAGAATTGTTCTTGTATGTACGTCCATAAAAACTAGAGGACTCAATTTTTTCCCTTCCACATTTCCTCCGAATAAAATAAATTGGTAGGTGATCACTTATGCTCCAATGCATGATCCCCAATTTCAATATAGTTTCTGAATTTGTAATTATTAAATCAATTATTGAGTCAGAGTCTGGTCGCGTAATTTCCTTAATAATTTGAATAAATGAATTCTTCTTTATAAACCTATTTAATTTAATAACCATTGAAGAATGGGTCTTACTTACATTAATGTTTAAGTCTCCTCCTATAAAAATATCAATTTTTGTCCCAGTACGAATTAAGTCTACCGTTACCTGGAGTGTGGTAAGGAAATTTTCTATGTTTCCTAATGGTGGCCTATAGACATTGAGAATAAAGATTTTTCGAGTAAATTTTTGTTCATATTTTATTACACTCATCTCTATGTCCTCATTTGAAACATCTAGGTCAAAAATGCGCTTATAGATCGATCCGTGTTTTATGAACGTACATATACCTCCCCCTCGTTTTATCGAACCATCATGATTCAATACTTGGCGATCCAGTCTCTCAATCGTATAGCCTTGAATTTTAACAAAAAAATCATCAATATTTTCATTCAACCAGGTTTCGTTAACATTTATTATATCAGGTTCCTCCTGTAATAAATGCAGTCTCAGTACATCTATTTTGCTAGGTAGGCTTCTGGCATTCCAATACATGCTGTATAAGCCTTTAATTTTCTCCATATGAGTACTCACCACAAAGTGACATAGCTTGTAAAATGATGTATGAACATATATGATTAAGATGATAGAAGTAACCCATTTTGGTATTTACCATGGGTTTACTGGTGAAAACCATATAACTATATGGGTAGGTTTACAGCTCAAATATAATTCCTCCTATGCGGGTAAGGGAACTCAAGTCATTTTACAAAGGTACACGTCATAGCGTGATCATTTCATGTATTTCAATCATTTATACACACCACATGTTTAATATAGTATCACATATATCCTACAGTGCAACTTAACATATATAACCCTTAATCAAGTTAATACCACGTTCTCGCCGACGGCTGAGTCAGTGGGTTTAACTGTATGGTTAGGTCAGTGCAAGAAGGAGCCTATGGTTGCTGAGAAAAGTAACCTTACCTTACTTGGCACTTTGTAGGATTTTATGAGAGGCTGCAATTAAATAAGCTACGACAATATTTTTTAATTGATCCCCATAATGGAGACCATCTACTAGCCGATCATATTTATGTTTATATCCATTTTTCCGACGGATATGAACTGTTCGTATTCAGTGTTATTATTGAGTTATCCAATGTTTGTTGTTGCTCTGGGGTTGGGTCAATACATCTCGGGTACTGCTTCATGTCCATTCCAATTAGATCTGTATATGCAAAATTTGCATCTGGGTGAGAATAGGTTATTAAGTTCCTGGATTCTTCTAGTAAGTTCTGGACGTGGTTCACAGTTTCAGCTTCATCTTTGAATGTAACCTCGTATTTATGCATATCCTTGTTCCAGAAAGTAAAGTTATTGATACCTCCGGATATAATGACCGGGCATTCAGGCGATATATGAAGGCTGTTTACCGTCTCAGTAGTCAACTGGTGCAGGCCGGCTCCCGGGATCGCAGTTACCTGTATATATATTCCTTGCTTATCCGCTAAGTCGAACAGCTGCTGCGAGTTTTTTAGCCTTGAATCTCCTACTATATGTACGGTAGACATAGTGTTTCATTCACTAAATACAGAATGCTCGTTCCTATATAGTAAACTAGGCAAAGTTTGCATATGATTTCCAGAATAAGATTCGCGTGTGTATGTGTCAGTACCGGTCACTATATGAGAGGTCACGGTCAAGGTCACTACTATATTTAGACTGCTGTCGCTTGTTCGTCCTCGTGCCTGAAGTCCCTACGGACGTCTTGTATTTGTGATCCCAGTATGTTTTTGCCTATAATTTGTATTCTCTCTCCCTTTCGTATTATATTATCTACTGTTGACAAGGTCAGTCCTCCGGCCCACTGCTTATCAAGTGTGGATTCAATCAATTTCTTTTCCCCTGTTTGTAGCAGTTTGGCTCTTAGTTGTGGATTCTGTGAGAATTTAATTTTTAACAAATCGAACATCACTTGTTCTTTGATTTGCTCCCATTCAGTAGTCGTTTGAATGGATGCACCTAGTTTTTTAATTTTTCTTGGGCTCCTTTCTCTCATTATCTGTTCAGCTATCACAAAGTTTCCAGTTTTTGTTGCCTTCATATAGAAAAAGGCTTGTTCTAGACAGTTGAATTTCTTGCCTTCTACTAGCATCTCCGCCGGATAGAAATTCGACAAGAACACATGTTCAGAATGAAAAAAGATGGTATCTTCAGTTACCCTCATAAAGGCATTCTCAAGTGTGATATTTTCAGGCAATTTATGCAAAGAGGTGTGGTCATATGTTATCCCATCTACAACTACTGTAGTTAGATGGTATCTAGCCTGGTGTGATTGTCTGATTGGAAGGTCGCACAACGCCCTTATTTCAGCTCTGTTTAATCTTTCCCTTTCAGTGAGGTCTTCGTTTAGCCATATATTTTTGCAGTTTGGGTTTTGCTTTATATTGGCTCTTGACTTGTATACTTCATTTCGCGTAGCTATTCTTGCTAAGGAGACCAAGATAGATCTAGGCTTATATTTGGAATGTTGACCAATCCTGTAGATTTCATCGGTATCACTATGTGGTACGTGCACACCCGTGTCGTTAAAGATTGAGTGGACAATGAATTTCAAGTTCTCATCTTTTTTCTCTGGTACTCCCTGGATCAATAGAGTGTTTCGTTTAGCTTGTTTATCACAGGTACACGTATCTTCTTGCCTTGTATTATCAGCCAGCATTTTTTCTTTAAACTCATTTATCTGCTTTTTGTATTCACCGATCTCTTTTTGAGCCTGTTGGAATTTTTCCTTCAGTTCGTCATGATCTAACTTTGTAGAGCCCATGGCTTTCTCGATTTCGTTAATTCTAGCCTTTTCCACCTCTAATTGTTGTGTATGTTGTCCCACAGTTATTTTCTGTGCATCAATACTTGCTTGTAGGGTTGGAATCTGCGACACATCTGTTTGGAGTTTTGAGATATTGGAGTTTATTTGTTTGATATCATCAGGAACTTTCGATAGGGAATCGACTGATGCTATTAATTTGTCAATTTTCTGCTCAAGTGTTAGTTTAACAGGATTGTCCATAGTTGTTTCTTCAATCTGAACTTCAGCTATTTTTGCGTCGTGTGAGCTAATTGACTGTGTTTTCTTCTGTTGTCGTGTACGTGGTAAGTTCTCATTCATTATCAGGAACAAATATTCAGTAAGTTTTATTGCGGATTTTAGAGTTTGATCAGCCAGTAAGTGATCCGATGTTAAATTGTTCTTATAGTATATACAGTTCAAAGTATCACTTAGCTTTGTTGTGGCGTCGATAATAGAGGAAGAATGGGTTTCCGTTGATGCGTAGCTAGGTTGTACGTTCAGTTCATCAAGAGTTCAAGAGTTCACAGTGTAAACATTACTAATATGTTCATTAATGTAGTAATCCAGTGTCCTTGATGTTATTACTGTCCATTCTCCTCCTCCCGATCATTGAATTAGTTTAACATCCGTGAGTAGAGCAAAAAGGTTCCCGCCGCCTGTACACACACACCTTACTCCAATGCCGCCATAACCTGTTATTGCGCCACTCATGAAAAATTTGAAAGTCTCCACTAGACCCGGCCATAAAGTCACCTTTGTTTGTCTCGGGCAACGCCTAGTGTATCTTGGGTCACCTGGCCACAAAGGACCTCAACTTCCTTGAGGCTGGAGTAAAGGTTACTTGGCCCTCCCAAAAAAGCCTCCACCACACCAGTTGAGTCTCCACCTGGCCAGAATGGTTCTCCCTCCTCACCCCGGCCAGGGATGTAAAAAAGTCCCCACCACACCAGTCGAGTCTCCACCTGGCCAGAAAGTCACCTTGTTCTTGTCCTCGCTCCTCACCCGGATGGCGGCAGCGTCTTGCTCACTCACCTCCTCAAGGGTGGACTTGTAGTGAACTTGCTTTTCTTTCCCTGCTTCACTGTTCATGGACAGTTAAAAGTCTCCACCACACCGAACAAGTCTCCACTAAACTAAGAAAGTCTTCACTACACCAGAAATAATGTCCAGGTTTTAATCCCCTCCCATTTGCCCGCCCTGTCACCTTCATCTCATAAATACGATCACCAAAGACAGAATTTTCCCAACCTTTTTTTTAGGTGTGCACGACTTAACTTGTCCAAAATAAACCTGCACTGACCAATTGGCTGTTTCGACCATTCAGTCAAAGCATTTGTTGATAGGTTTTGGGAACTCTTTGATGATTGTTTGTTTCATAGAGTCCACGTTTGTTGATAGGTTTTGGGAACGCTTTGATGATTGTTTGTTTCATAGAGTCCAGATTAATAAGGTGTCTCCATCGTGTACGGGACGATCTACATGTACAAATTCCAACCCGGCTTTATTTAAGTTTTGGTGCGTATATACCTATATGGAAGTAAGATGTATGAAAAGGATTGTAAGGTTTAAATTTATCGCTTAGAACATTGTTATATTGCAATTATTGTTTGGGTATACGTAGAGATTCAACTTTAGGAGACAGACTAATATTGTAATATTGGCCACCGGGGCCCGGCCAACAAAGCCTGCAGAAAACATTATGAACAAGTATTTAGTAGCATGTTATTTTACATTTTTGAGTACTAAAGTTTCTTAAACCAAGGTAAATACAAACGACTGGCTACTCTTATAAGAATGCCCCACTGTGCCCTGCCCACAGAGCCTGTTATTGAAAGAACCATCCCCGACCACGAAGCGTTTGCAGAGGCCTTATCAGCATTATGTAATAACCCTTCAACAATGCGCCTGCTCCAACACGTGTTTTTGTCCAGTCTCCACTGACTGCTGACCTTAATTTGTTTGGAGAAGACTCTATAATGGTGTTCTGTTTGGGATATTCTGCGGGGCACATATACCTGATGCACAAGGACTAAGGGCCAGTAATATCTAGTGTGTTTTAGACTATTGAAATACATTTAGGAGTTTTTTCAAAAGTGTTTTATAGTTTATTAGTTTGGCATAGTTTATTTCGCATGAAACTGGAAAGATATTCGAACATGCATATATAAATTCAGCACAACATACATGTACAGTAAACAATTTCTTGTTCCATAATTCAGTACCAACCAAATAAATATCTAATTGTAATTGTGAGTTTATTGATGTATTTTCCTTCAAGTGCCCATACAATAAAATAATTACAAAATAACAATTTTAAACTGAACTAAGACCTATTTATTGTCTGAAAAATAAATCATGCATACATCAAGAACAATCCTGAGTTTGGTTTTCCGTCGACTGAAAGCTTTTTCTTATTGTCGAAAATTTCGGTATGATCTTATCCGAGTACAGCCATTTTAATTTCATTCTGTGTTGTTATTCAGAATTAGATAATTTGTGACCTGACTATATATAAAACCTTCTTCCAAATCTGGATCCACAACTACTTAGCTGTAGCATGAAAATAATCTATCGTTAAAAGTACTATATACAAGGGATCTCTCCCAAGATGTATAAACAGGCATGCCAGACTTCAACTGACCCGCGGATTTCTGCGTTTTTTGAAATATTTTGGGTCATTTTTGAAATGTGTCAAAATCTGTAGATTTATATATATATATATATATAGGGGGGTAGGGGCACCATGACAGATTTTCTTGGCAAAAATGATAAAAAAAAATGAAAGTATTCTTGAGACTTCATGCTCTGTTTAGTTAGGAAACAGTGGCTGGTCCTCCTTTTAACCTAGCAAGTGTTTTTCATGTCTAAACATGAGTTTAAAATGGGTTTATTAAAATTAATTTCATGACTTCCCTCACCTGTACTATGATCAATCGAACCTTAAAACCTTGTATCTATTAGTAGATTAGCAGGGGCGGATTCAGAAATTTTTCCGCCGGACCCCCTGGGTCCGGGAATTTTACATTAAAAGAAATCAATATTTTGCCAAAAGTGGGAGGGGGGGGGGGGCGCCCTGGATTAGTTATTTTCCAGCAAGACCCTAAACCAGTTAGGTGTGACAGACAGATCTGGGTGACGCAAATTAATGAGTGGCTGTCGGTACAACATCCTGTATTTAATTTCCAAGATATAGGGGGCGCATTTTTCCGAAAAAAACCTGATCACACCAGTTGGCGCAAGAGCGAAATGTTGGTGTTTCATATAGGTAAGAAGGCTTTTTATCCATCTAAACATAACATTTTGTTCAGTTTTTTATGTAAAAATAGTTTGTGTGTCACTTCAAGTCGCCATTTCCTTGTACATAGTATGATGAGGTGAAAAGGGAACTTCAAAGTACAAGAAACAGGTCAGGGAGCAGTTGTGGACACCTCTTCTACTGGAAAGATTTTTTAGTCAGACGCGGGAAGGCGAGCACCTGAAATAACTCACTCTAGGGGTTGACAGCAGAGACACTTCTGCAGGTCCCCAATACACATCACATAGATAGCTATAATTAGTCCATGGGCGATGAATACTGACAGCTAATTTTTGCAATGGTGCCTTTGCACCCTACTATGAAAACGAAAAGTAACTTGTGTAGAGTCACTAGCTATATATAGAGGAGCACCAGCTCTAATCCTAGAAATACGTCTACCTTAATAACTTGCAGGATTCTAAAATAACTTGTTAAACGACAAAAATGGGTGGGCATGGTTCAAGCCCTGTCCCGCCACGCTCAACAAAAAAGGTTGGTTGGTTGGTTGTTGGTGTTTTACGCCGTATCAACATCTAAGGTTATATCACGTCGAGAACAAGGTTTTGACAATTCTGTCTTCAACAAAAAAAGGATACGCATCATAGTTCTAAAAAGAACATGAAAAAAGTGTGACGTTCCTCGGTAGTTCGGGGTTTCAGATTTCTACAGCAGAGGGACGGGGGAATTGTTTCGGATCTCGGACGGACGGGGAATCTGGGCAAGAAACCAAGATGTGATATTTTAGAGTCGTGCCTCGCGCACGAGGGGGTTTGAGCAGGTCGATCGGGAAATCGATATTCGTCGACGGGCAGAGGACTGTGGGGAAGGAAAAATGGTAGGGTTAGGGGGAAGTCGTTTCTATCTCTCCTATGCCTGTGTTCTCTCCTGCAGACGGTCCACCCTCGGTCCCGGTCTGTGGGGATGTCGGGCCGACGGTCGCCTATTGTTTGGTAGCGTGGGGCCGAGCCGGTCGCGCTGTCGTTTCCCCGGATCCTGGGTTTCCGTCCCTTGTTTTGGGCCCTCGTGCCATTCCGGGCCTGCATTTTCGGGACTCCATCCGGGCCAGTTTTGGGCCTACGTGCCCTGTTTCGGTCCTTCGGGCCTTCGGGCCCCCGTCCTAAGTTTTCGCCTAATTTCCTCAAACTTCTACTATTTTACTTAAACTTCTAGTTAAATGACTCGTATCGGCTCATCTTATCGGTTACCAAAGGAAGAAGAAACGTGTTGACACAAGGAGAACTGTAAAGGAACTCATTTATTCTCGGGCCTCACCGCCCCTTTTATAGTCTAGTGGTCAGCCCTGATTGGCTGTCTTTGATCACGTGGTTACAATTGACGTCACTTCCGGTTTACTTTATCACTTCCGGTTTACATATCATTTCCGGTTTACATATTTCTCGAGACTTTCGGGTTTCGGGCTTTTACATTTTCGGGCCCTTTTCGGGCCTTTCGGGTTTTTCGGGCTTTTACATTTTGGGCCTTTTTCGGGCCTTTCGGCTTTTTCGGGCTTTTACATTTTCGGCCCTTTTGGGCCGTTTATAAAACATACTTTACTTTCGTCATATTACCTTACTTTTCTTATTTCGGTCTTTTACCTATCTGATGAATAGACATTCATCACAAAAGGGTCTATTTTCATCAAGATGCTATGTTCTCGTTTCTTAAAAAAAAGATACCCTTTCCAGACAAATGTCAGTGTTTATTTTCCCAAACTGACCATACTGTTGCGAAACACAACATTGTATTTTATAAATGTCTATCAATATTTTCTCTATGTATTGCGCAGAACACTCATTCTTAGCGCGTCTCATTGTCAGAAACATTCACACAAACAGAGCAATTACATTGACAAACAGGTTGCCCAGGACGCTACATAAAACCGTCAGACCACCCTTAAGGCAATCCCGTTAAGTGTGTTTTATGGTCATGATGCCTGCCCCTGCTCGGGTCGCGGGCATTTGGAGGTCGCCTGAGGTGATCCCACCCCACGCGCACCAGGGTGACCGACTGACGTCACAGCCTGCTCACCGGACAGGCGACGGACAGGCGTGTGTCCGTCATGGAGAGTTGTATTAATACTGTTGACTTGGGCCTGCAGCCGGCAGTCATTGGCGCGCTGGGGTGGGTGACTGAAGCTGACTGTCAATAGTTAAGACACAATTAAATTTCACTATGTACGAGCCTTGAAATGATGGATTTCAGTAATATACTTTGGCATATTATAATGTGAAATAAATGCATGATGGCTAAGGCTTACCTACATGCATCCTTATCTATGAATGTCCCGTGTCGTTGTGACTGTCATTTCTTTCCCGCCCAAATAGAATCTGATGACGGCGGTTAGGTTAATTGATTATGTCTGGTCTACGGGAACATCCACACTTGGTTGACCCAGACACCTGTTGCAGGGCGGAAACCTATCTATAATTAGCCTGGGGCCCAGCCTGGAGGATGCGTCACCTCCACGGTCTGAGCCTGGGCTGCCAGTGATGACAGTAGTATGATGGGGCATCACTGTTTGAATCCGTACCCAAAGATTTATCTGTGTTCTTGGATCTTAGACCAATGCACAACAATTGGCATCATGTGCACGGACAGACTTTGTTACATAGTCTTCTAAAACACATTCAGCAAGATATATGCTCTGCATTCCTCATTTGAAAATATTAATTTTTTGAATAGAAATACCCGTATATATTTATATATCTGTTATAACAATTAATAAAAATAGCAGAATCATGTTGGCAGTCATTTTTATTTTCAAAAAGAATGTACGTCCATCACATTGCTTATGCTGGTTAAACGGGGTTGGACTGGCCTAATAAGTTGGGCTGATATTACCAGCCTTCTTATTGTAGTGTCTGACCACTTCGGGTCTGCCTGGACGCCGGTCACCGGGAGGAATATCTATAATTAGCCCTAAATAGGGTACGGGAGGCAGCCCCGGTCTGTTTCTCCACCCTGGCCTCATCATAGAGAACCAGGGGGCCGTAGGGGAACTTATTTTGTGCTTTGTGGAAACAAATAACACAATTAACTAATGTTTTCAACAGATAGATAGGTAAATGGGCTAGTCTATGACACATTTTATGTGTTATTTAGGAATATTTAGGAAATCTCTATTAATGGGCATTTGTTACGGCACTAAGTGACAAAAAGGCACTAAATGACAAAATCTGAATTTTTGTCACTTAGTGTCACCCTTAAGGCACTAAGTTACAAAAACCTCAACTGGCACTAAGTGACAAAAACTTTAACCAAAAAACATTTTGGCATTCGCTATCAGGATATGTTTAAAAAGATTATTTTGGCTATTTAACCTATAGGTTTAAGTGGTATCTTTATCATAAGCATGGATAATAATGTCAGAAAGACACTAGATAGTTAATAATGACAAAAAGACACCAAACAATTAATAAATAAACTAAAAAGTAATAAATAGGGATAAATAATCAATTAACCCTTTAGACCCTACATGTCGCATTCATAAATTGCTTGATTTCCCCATGATTTCCATGGATTTCCCTCCGCAATTCCCTAAATGTATATTAATTAGGGAAATTTACAGGATGACCCACCACTTTCAATTAAAGTTATAGGAATAAGGTTTGCAGCATTGAAAAGGAAATTGAATCAGCTTTCAAACGATATATTAGCCAATTTTGTATGTTGAAAACTTATAAAACTGTTCTCTTTGGAATAATCTGGAAAAATTATGGAAAAATTTCCTTTTTACGGACGGCTACGGCCGGATTGGGGAAACTACCCACAGGCGGCTACGGCCGGATTGGGGGCTAAAGGGTTAATAAATGAAAATTGAAATTGATATCAATTAATTTTCATTTATTAAGAAAAAGACAATTAATAGATGAGTAAAAAGCAATTAATAGAGAATAACTTTTTTTATTCATGAGTAAGTGATAAATGAATTTATATATACTTATATATTCAATATTAATAATTAATTAGTGAATAAATAATATATAATTATAATCAATAAATAAAATTGGTTAATTAGCAATAAATCATAATAAATCATAAATCATTGAAGAAAGGAATATTTAAATAAGTAATAATAAATAAACGAAATATAATGAAAATCAAATTAATAAAAATAAAGATTAAAAAATAATAACAAAATTGAGTAAATAATCGATAAATTATGAAAAAATAAATAAGTTTGATAAATAAATAAATAAATAAAAAATACTTGATAAATTGATAAAAAGAAACTAAATAGTTAATGACAAAAATAAAGTAAAAGGCCAAATTTTGTAATTTAGTTACTGATAAACGAATAAACAAATGATTCATCAATAATTGATTTATTAATCACAAATCAATAAATGAAAATAATTATCAAAATAATAAATATGATTAATAAATGAATAGAAAATAATGAATAAATAGATAAAAATCAATCAATAAATAGACAAAAAAGGCTAAATAATTAATGACAAAAAGAAAGTAAATAGCAAAAGTTTTGTCATTTAGTGTCTTTACCACATGAGGACTCTTTTGTCACTTAGTGCCTTGAGGGTGGCACTAAGTGACAAAATGGCACTAAGTGGCAAAATTTTGTCACTTACTGCCTTTTGTCACTTAGTGCCTTAACAGCATTCTTGGTTATAATCAACCATTCAAAAACCACGGGATGACCATTTCTTAAGATTGACAAGTGACGTGGGGCTTAGTGACATGAAGAAAAAATTGAACGCCATGACACGGACCATTTCTTAAGTTCGACATGAGACATGAGAAGTTCCTAATGGCAACATGGGATATGAGAAGTTAACTGACAAAGGACATGGTAATTTTAAAAATTCGTCATGTGACATGGGGATCCTCCTCCCCACCATCAAGGGTTGCGATTATAGAATGTTCTGTTAGCTAGGGCCATTCCGAAATTTTCTCTTAGCCCGGACCTGGTTATGTGTCTTCTCTCAAGTAACGTGAAGTGGTTATGTAGCATCTATTAATCGTTTATTAGCTGCTGCATACATTGCATTATAAGTCAACAATTTTATATAGATATTGATAAATTAATGAAATTGAGGTTATCTTTATAATGAATTGATGAAAGAGTTTACTACAAACGTGTGATTTAATCATCTAGACATTTTCTCAATGGCGGTGGTCAGCTTGCCCATGACAGCTGCATTTTAGCTGTATTTAGCATAAGCAACGCTGCAAAAATTGCAGCTAGAATGCAGCATTTATTCAACAGGGGTGTGTATACTGGGCTGGTGTGCAGAACGGTCCTGCTCAATGGCGAAACCATTCCCTACCAACCCAATCCAGACTACTACTTGTCTGAATGAGTTGTTGGTTCTGGCCTTGACCGTGTGGCTCGGGTGGCAGTTTTGTAGAAGCTCTTCGAAACTAGTCAAGTTGGTCCGCAGTCTGCTGTGCAGTCATTGACAGTCGGCCCCAGTGGAGTTCTGCTTAAGGATCTGCTGCTGGTGGGAGTCCATCACTGTACCACTAGCCCCCATTCCAGCCGACATGCAAGTCATCAACAGGGTGGTGAGCCCCAAGATGCTGCTCCAACGACCAGGCCTGTTCTTGCGACAAATTACTTGGTTGCTTAGTCAGGCCCACTAATAAGATATTTCACTGGTGAATGTGAGCCCTTGTCTCTCGAACTTCCCACTGATTTTAAAATTCCTCTGACCGAGCGCCTTCACTTAAATCAGTTGTTTCGCAACAGACTTGCTACAGCTCCAACCACATCACCACCAACCACATCACGAGGCAGTTCATCAGAGCTCAAAAACTAGACTATATCACTGACATAGACTTGAACGCTATTGTAGTGTTTAGGGTTGATTATAATTATAGTGCATTGTCCGAAATGATTTTTGTCATTAATATTGTCTCTAATGGGGTGCTAGTCGAATGGTGAGTAAGTCCACGAGATGGGCGCTCAATCCATAACATGAACAACGCTTGGCAGTACAGTAAGTTTATTGATGGATATGGTGATGCGTACAGCTGCTCGTGATGGCAATAAGTCCAAGGTATAACAGTTCCAGTTTAGAGTGGAGTAAGCTTCCTCCGTAGAGTCCGCCTAGTCTCACCTCCGGCCGTCGTGCGGTAGTACCGTATAAGTCACCAGATGTCCCTTTGATTGTATAGCTATCTAAACCCCTTCGAATCTCCCGATCCGTATGATCCAAACGCTACTGGTCTCTCTCTCTCTCGATTACCCTGCACTCACGCTTATAAAGCAGTCTGATATCGATTTGACCCAAGGCATCTGTGCTTGCGGGGAAGTGTGTCCCGGTGAGCATTGTCGTTAGGTATATTAACACCTACCAGCGGCACCTGCCATTACTAGATATTTTCATAAGCTAAGTAATTTAGAGGAATTCTTATCATATTGTATTCATCTGGTGACCCTTACACTAATTCAATAAGCATGCACAAAGCAGATGTTTTAATCTCTACCTTTGTGCAGACTCGTGGCTTTGATACTAATAGGACTGGTTACCAATTAACAAATAACAAGCATTATGAGTGTGTTTATGTAAGATGGTCTGGTAGTTGCGGAGGTTGATTGGAAGTTTTAGTTCTGTAACCCACTGTTTCCATTTGCCGAAGTTTTTATTTATTGGAAACAAAGTCTGTTATCTGAATAAACTGATTTGAAAATAAACACAACTAGTTTAGAACAAGGTCCTGATTTAGCATTTTATTGCAACATTGTAACAATAAAAAAAATCGCTAGTTGTGGGTATTATTATGATGAGTTATTAATTTGAACTTCAAGGAAATTAGTTCTGAAACCATAAGACCTTCTTTGCATTGACCCAGAACAACTACACAGTGTGGCCAAACCATTACATTGTTTATATATCGTTCCTGGTTAGAAATATATATGTTAATTCCAAATTAAATGCGGAACTCTTTGCAACGCGTACACTTTCAGATAATGCAGAACAAATTACTTATACAGAAACAGCCTTCACGGTGCACGCACGTCATAGCCGCCGTTGTCTTACATGTAAAATTAACAACAGCACAAACATTATCGTAATCAAAACAAAGGTTAGTCCAAAGTATATTCTGTCCACCATGCTATGCACCCCAGTAGAATCAATAGAAGGATTCGAAAGGTCCAGCCCCGCCTGATGTTTGTTGAACCCTATGTTCATTTTCATTTCCTCCATGTACGTTTTGAGGGAAACAAAATTCTGCTTTGCCTGCGCAAAAAGGTTTTCCGGCAACATCTCATCTTGTGCTGAGGGGTAGGATTGGAAACGGTTTTGCAAAAAAATGATCTGGACTAACCAACTTGCTGAGTGACACATTCAGGTGCTGGAGACTGGCCAAGTTCACCGAATACACGGTATGTAGAGGACCTTGAGTGTGAGGAAGACAGTTGACATTAGATCTTAGAATGCTCCATTCGTTTGCTTTCACAGAGCAGCCACATTGAAACACGTGAAGGCATGAGTCACATCCAGGGTGGGTTGTCGTCCCATTTGGATAGGTTATATTGACTTCATCTATGTGCGACAACATGTAAGTCCCCGTTGAAAACACTTCAATATTAGACCTTCTGAAACTCGGTTGAATAAACAGTTTAAAATCACAAAGTTGTGACGCGTGATTGTGTAAGTATATTGCCATTAGGCATGACGTCGGTGACATGCTTCTAAGTGCAAAGTCATATTGGCAAAACTACAAATTCCACTCGTCTAGTTTAGGGTTTGAAGACAATGTGTAATGTGTTGGAGAAATTAGTAAATAAGCCGGTGAGTTTGCGAGTCAAGTAAAATGCCCCTGGAAAGCTAAAGGAAATGAGTTCACCTTAAGAACCTTAAATATCTGGTCAAAAGAAATAAAAGGAACTATTGAAAATATTTTGAACACATTACAATGTAGGGTCGGTGCCCCATGAACAGTTACACTCTTATACATGTTGACAGTATTAGGGATATGAACCTTTGAATTATTTGTTTTGGACAGAAAAAGATTGCAGATCTTGTTCATCTCAGTCTCAGTTACCAATGAAGGACTCAGCTTATTTTCCTGTAGGTTGCAAATATCCTATACAAGAGTGTCAATGGAGTAGCCCACTTGATAATGGAGCAGGCGCAGTTCTTGCAAGTAGTGCAATAACCCTACAATGTAATCCTGGGTGGTCATGTAAGATTGGAGTCCTTTGGAAATATTGTAAATGTAATCGTTGTTTTCCATAGTGAGGCGAAGTTGTAGTTCCAGGCTAGAGTCTACTACCTGCAGTACTGCAGTAATTTTCTCATCAATTTCAAGGAATATGAATTCATCAGCAGTCATCTGGTCCGCATGAGCCAATTGTTGGTTGAAAACCTTATGTAGAGTTAAGTCGTCGAGCGTGGCAGTACCGAATAGAGCCTTGGCGGCCGTGCCAATTTCTGGTATGAGTGCCTGCGCCTTTCTGGACTTTCACGAAAGATTGGTTGCATGGACGTGTGCTTCCACAATTTCTTTCACTACTTTTAGTCCACATTCGAACTTAGCAGCTATTAACTGCCAATGGTTTGATATCTTTTCTGTGATTGCTTGCATTTTTTGGCACTGGTTCCCAAAACCGATTCATAAGGTTGAGTCCAGTTTGCAGTGGAAGGGAGGTGCTGACTGTGGAATGGGAGGCTGAGGTAGAATAATATCGACCTCGGTGGTGACGTAGTCCTTCCAAAGACTACCCCATAGTTGGTTCAAAAGACGTTTTTTCCGGTGGAATGGGCAGCACCTAGGCTAAGCAGAATAGTCAGCATGAGTGACAGTACGGTAGCCATATCTGGGATAGTCTGAAGCAGGTTAGAAACCACGGGGCTTTTTATAGTCATTTTTGCCCGACCCCTGACAGCAACGGTTTTCTCAGAGGTGATCCGTTAAGGTACAGCCTGTACAAAACCGTGAGTAACAGCGTACGCGTTTGCGTTCATGCTTAAGGAAAATCCAATGCTTGTTAGGTTGTTTTATAAACTGTGGGGCCCCCCTCCAAATCCACCACACCACGTGCCCCCATGTCCGAGGTAATGGTCCTGTCACCTCTAGGTACGAAATCATTAATTTTCGGTGCGGGCCTTAAGCTAAATTTTCAAACACCAAGCTATGATTAGAATTTCAGCGCTTTCATAATTGTACGCATTTGGTAGTTATTTCGATTTGTCCAATAATACTGGTAAATTTCACTCACATCATATTTCCACGCATTTATAGTGGTGCGCGAATTGCATGAAAATATTTACAGCTATAAATGACCCGACAATATTACCGGGATGAGTACACGAAATAGGCTGTACTAAAGTAAATGTATTATTTGAAGTCATTTAAATATGCTTTAGACGTAGTAACTATAGCTGAAACACCAACTTGTTTATTCGAGAGGACAATACATGTACAGGTCACTACTAAATGATTTTAATGTTTATTACATATAATTTTATTTATGAAGAAGCCGTGTTTACCATATATCATTGTATGTGGAGGACAGTATACTATAGTGGTTCAGTGAATAATGAGTAAAAATGAATAAAACCGATGGGCAGAAGAATAGCTGCTTTTAAGCCCACCTGTACAAATCTAGATCTAGAATAATACGTACAAAACACCATTTGACGAAAATTGCATACTAAAAAATACAAGTATCACGACGACATAAAATACATTATCAATATCTACGTAATTCAAGGGTCTAGGAATTGGTTTGATGTGAAGTGCAATGGCCCATTCACTACGAACTATGAATTCGTTGCTTGAATTGTCACCTAAAAATGCAAGTATTAACTCGACTGGTAAACTTCGGCAAGGGCTGCATGCACGAGTCTATTCATGAAATAATATACCATTGGACACCTAAGGATTGTACCTGACCACAATATTAATAGTGTAAGTACACGTAGTTGTGAGTTGCATAAAGGCCTTCGAACATGATTTATTTTGTTTTTATGTAAATACACATGCTGCCACCCCATCCTGGTGACCAAGACCTTCATAATTAATGTTGAACAAAGAGTCTCTGAAGCTGCACATTTCCTGATACTGCACACCCATTCGTTAGCCGGGCTGCAGTTGGGAGGTATAATGTGACGAAGGCGGATGCCCACATGAGTAAAATGCCCTTCTCATCCCCTTCATCAAACAGTAGAGTGTCAGTGAGCCGGGAGCAAAGGAGCCACTTGGTTGGCTGGACTTGGATTCTGCCTATACACACTGAAGTTCTGTTACCGTAAGAACAATACAAAGAATAAAAAAAAAGGAAGACCATCGATTATTATTTAGCAAGTGCAGACAAAATACAAATTTAATGTGGTGTCCTAAATGCTCTACTTCGATGGTACCAGTCTACTGACCGGCTACAGTATACGTAGCCATTGCCCAGATTTTGTCTCTTTACGGAGCCCAAGGAGTAATAGTGGGCAGGGTTCTCCAAACCATAGTAGCAAGTGGTTACACCTCCGCTGACCTCCAACTCACAGGCTAAATCAATACAATAAGATCAATGGTATGAGGTATAGAACTGGTGAGTTTTACTATTCAAACACGGCTTCGACGCGGCATGAATAAGATACACCTACACCGTGGGAGAACCCTGCATCCCAGTCCACAGTGCCCAAGCATACCTAAACATCCAAATATAAAACCGGCCGTCACACTCGCGTGCTTGTATTAATAGCAAGGGTAGACCAGCACTTGGTAGGGGTTTACCAACTGCAGCGCCACCAATCAAACCATCTCAGAAGAAGTATTATTTCACCCAATGTGTCTTAATGTGTTTCCAAAATGGAGCTGAATGGTGCTCCTTTGTTAGTAATAAAATAGACAATTCATATTGTAGTCTTCTCATAAGGTGCAGTCCATTGAAAAGGTATTCATCGGCAACATGCATGGACCCCCACATGTCATATGCAGATCTTATAACCTACTGCACAAAAGTCATTGTGCATATAGGGTATTAGTGAAGTTCTTTTGTGTGAAATATATTCTGCTTTGTGAATGAGAATTCAGATGAGAGACAGAAGTCACCAGATGAGAGGGAAATTATAAAGGAATTGTATTCAAATATAAGTACTATATAAGTATGAGAATGGCGGATGCTGCTGGTAGGTGATATACCTGTATAACCACGGCAGACGTAAGGCATCTCCAAGTAAGTAGTGCTGCCTGGGTAAAATCAATAATTGGATAGCATATATAAGGGGCTGAGCCGGCAAACGAAACCAGAGAACACTACCTGTTTGGATCAATACGAATCTATATGATTCGGGGTTTGGTTTTAGCCATGTACGCAGACATCGGGTGATTTGGATAGGAGTTTACCATTGTGCTGCTGCACTAAGACAAGCAGACTCTTAGGATGAAGCTAGCCTTGTGCAGTGTTGAACGAGGGCCGGATACTCAGGCCATACTTCACCAGCCATTGTATGCCTTGGATTAAACACCAATAAACTTCCTCTCAGCCAAGCGAGATTCTTGTTGTGGATATGAACACCCATTTCACCGATGTAGTCTGTCACTTGCCTAGCGACATTAACTGAGACGATACTAGGCAGTCTGAGTAACGATTAACTGCAGTTTCCCCATACCTGAAAAACACCCATAAACAACCACTAGCGTTCACTACATGGAACAATTAGGAAAAGTATTCCAAGTGCCAATAAACAAAAACAAAGTAGCAGAGCAAACATATCAATATATAAGAATTTGTTGTTTTTTTCGCGGTGACGAAAGACAGAAATTTTTTTAGAAACTCTTAAGTGAATTTGGACAGTATATGAGGCAAAATATACCCATATTGATTTGACTTAATGTAATGTATGAAAATGTCAAAGCCCCCAAGTTAAAGACCACTTTTGCTTCCGGCCTGGTGTGCTCGTATTAGAGGTTCTATTGTATTTTGCAAGTGATCCAGCTGGATCCGGACAATTGTATGATCTATCACTAGAAATAAGGAGTTCTGTGCATTCTATATGGAGTGATATTTTCTTCATCTAGAAATAATGTATAGTAATTTAAAGGGATTTTTCACAAAAGAAAAAGGAAATAAATGAATTTTGCAAATTTACGGTAAAATAAAGGAATATAAAGGAAATTGCTTTAAAATAAAGGAACGATATAATGCCTGAGTTCTTGGAACAGACGCGCAAACAAACACTCAGTGGAAACTGAAAGTTTATTACAATTACAATTTATTACAAAACAGATGCTGGGCTCAAACTTTATTAGAATTAGACAAATGAATATATTCACAGGTGTCAGGCTCGCACTCACACTTTTACACACTAGGTTACTCTTCAGATGTATAGCTTCGGGATCGGAGGGTGACATGAGTAATTTAGACAGATAAATATATATATATATATATTGAATTCAATCTTAACTCCCGGTATGACAGCTTAGTATGATCAAGTGACTTGATGGGCGTACCCAAATCAATGTGCTGAACGTAATATTCCGGGCGAAACATAATACCTTTGGTAGAGGCAGAAACACTAGGCTCGATGGCTTGTGATAGCTGATTGAGAGCTGAAGTCAGGGGAGAGGTGAGTAGATCTGCGGGAACCACGGGCGGCAATGAAGGGCTTGTCGGTGGAATGGGGCCCGAGCTCCCGGCACCACCGAGAGGTCCGCACGGTCCTGGGGAAGGTGGTACGAAAGGTCCGGTCTTGGGATCAGGAACGACAGGTGGAGGCTGCGGCCAAACGTGACCAATCGTGTGTAACCCCACTGGATATGTAGTCGACACTAACCAAGGATTTGAAGACGGTGGAACTGATGAGAAAGGATTGGGTTTTCGTACTTCCAACCTCTCCAAACGAGTGACAATGTCCGCCATCGTTGCAGATTGCTCAGTAGCCGACTTCAACTCATCTTCCTTGGAAAGAACCAAATCCTCCAGGTACGAAATATACTCCTGTTCGTGCTTTGACTGTCCTGTTGTACGTATAGGTACATGCGACATGATTGTATTAAACCTTCCCTATTTGATAACAATAGTAGTTTATGTGAGGTCAGGAGAGGACCCTCTGTACCTGTTGGAAGACCAGAGCCAATAGTGGTATTACTGCTAGCAACCACATACAACAGAGATAGTTCCTCTAACATACAGTAGGGGGTAGCACCTATGCACCCTAGGGTTGATATGACATATTGACAAGTAAATATTAACACATATATATATATATTGAATTCAATCTTTATTCAGGCAATAATTGACAGTTATCAGGTTTAAACAAAACTGGTTTTCATAACCCGCCTGAGTACAATAATGCGGGAATACTCCATAAATATACTGTATTCCTATACCATTACAAATAAAATCCTCTTTTATTAATAACTGAATAATAAGAGTATCTAGCAACAATTTACAACGTATTCATATAATTATTCATACATGATTAAAAACTTATTAAAAAAAGTTTTACATAACTTTAAAACACTACCAAATTTTAGTAGAGACAATAGAACACAGCGTCTAGATTCCTATAGTTAATCACACTCAATTTTTAGCACCAATGACATTTCAAGAACACATTACATTTATATCACTTGCATAGTATATAAGTGTATAAGAGAACTGCTTATAATTCATTCAATTCCAGATAATCTAGCAACTACTTATAAGGTTCAATGAATAAGAAATTGTCTTTTTTTATGAATATTTTTGGCATGATTTAAAGCTCTTATAATTAGCTTTCAGCCTTAGTTCCTTATCAAGACTATTCCATTCAAGAGCACCTCTATAAAATACATTTTGCTTACGTTTTTTAAAATTTAGTTTATAATTTAGATATGCAATAGCATCATGCAGTCGTGTTCTAATCTTTCTTCTATTAAATAATTTAGCACAGTTCTGTTGTTTATACATCAAATTTCTCAAATGTACCTTCCTTCTAATTTCAAGGCGACATAATTTACAACGCTCAAATACATTTAACTGAGGATTGTCTTCATAATTTCGATTATTCCTAATACATATTTTCAACCCTTGTTTATATAATGAATTAATCTTATTTAGATTCTTAACACAAGTACCTGAGTATATAACATCACCATATTCAATCACAGGTAAAATCATTGTTTTAAAAATAAATATGCTATTTTTCTCATTAAGAAATCTCTTAATTTTTGAGAACAGGTATAATTTATAAGTTACAATTTTTCGTAGTTCCTGTATATGTTTGTTAAAATTCAATAATTCATCTAAAATTATACCTAAATATTTGTAAAATTGAACTCTTTCCAGAGGTACATTATTAATTTCAAAATTCAAATTCATTCTTTTACTTTGGCTAATACGATTATGTACAACTTTCTCTATAATTTTACTCATCAATGGTAATAGTGATACAGGTCTTAAGTTCGTGACCAAATTGTTATTTCCATCTTTTTGTAATGGTACCACTTTAGCCATTTTTTTAGGAATATCTCCAATATTAAAAGTATATAGTATAAAATTAGCTAAAATATTTGGTATAGCAGATAATGCATCTTCAATACAAATGTATTAATATCATCAATACCTGAAGCTTTAGCCGTATTTATATTTGTATAAATTGCTAAGATTTCATCTACATTTGTACCAAAATCAATCATTCTTTCATCAGCCACCATACCATTATACATCCATGGCTCCCGAAGGTTTTGTGCTAACACAGCTCGAATTTCACCTTATCTGATTGTATGATTAGATATAATTGGTCCATTATTCTGCGCTCCTGCTAAGGGCCATGAAGGACACAATGCGATGCTACAGTCCAAGTAGTTAACGTCTTACCATGCCTCAGCAGTATGTCCAGTGTTAATTTTACAATTTCACCTTGCCCTAGGCGGCATGTCTTCCCTAACGACCAAAGGGAGAATGAAGAGCGTAGGCGATTTACCATACAGTCCCCACGCGGCGCCACGGTCTACGTGGCGCGTGTGAAGTTAATGCTTCGTCCGATCGATAGGTGTCTCTGCCTGCAGCGTCACATCCGGGCAACTCAGAAAGCACAAGATGGCCGCTCGGTAAGCATTCTGTTCTGTTTTAAGGGGTTGTTTTGGACTCGAATTAGCTGTATATCCTTGGTATTTCGGTCCAAAATAGGTTATTACGATTGTATTTAGCGCTAGGGAAGTGTGTATACCGGGTTGGGCGAGTTCTTTCATCGTAATTATTTGCTATCGGCGAACGTAATGTGTTTGTTTTTCGTTCGCCGGTAAAATCCAAGATGGCGTCACCCAAGCTTTGTCAGCTAACTCTGTCATCGCGTCTGATATAAGTTGGAATCATCGATCTGTGCTTAGCATTTTACACTTGTGCCCGGCGAGAGGCTTTGACCCAAAGCTGTCAGTTATCCGGCTATAGTTACAGAGGTGATTATAGCAGAGAAGCGGAGGTATTATCGCCGAGGGTATTTCATGGTGGTTACATGACAGCCAGCAGACCGAGTCATTTACTGGACTTGGAATCTAGGGGCCTTACCCATTATTTAGGGGCCTCGTGCTTTTTCGATTCTGATTTAATTATTTTATTGTCCCTGACTCTCAGAAATAAAAACAGAGCAGCAATAATGTTCACTCCAAAGATAGAAGGGGGTTCCATTAGAATATCGAATTTCAGCTTTTTTGACAGTTGTTTGTTTATTCTTTAAATATCGTGCCCCATCCCTTCAAACAGTCTTATTTCTGCATCATCAGGGCTCAACATTAAGCATTGCCCGCCTTCCCAGGGGCAGGTAATACTTCAGGCATGCCAGACTTCCGCGGATCCGCGGAATTCCGCGGTTTTTCAATCATTTTGGGTCATTTTTGAGATATGTCTAAATTCGAGGAGAAAATATTTTTGTATATAAGGGGGTGGGGGCTCCCTGACAGATTTGGTGACAAAAATGGAAAAATGTGACTATTTTTTTAGTGATTTTTTTTGCTGTATTTAGTTAGGGAACATTTGTTGGGGTCCTTCTAATAGCATACTAAGTGTATTCCAGGAATTAAAATTCCTCCATAAAAGATAGTTTTAAATGCGTTTATAATAAATTTAGTGATTTTCCGCGGAAATGACATTCTGTGACTGGCATGCCTGTACTTGAGTTGGGGCTTGACACTCACCTGCCCGAAGGACATCAATGTCGGAGATCTCAGCTTTTAAATATTATCAGCCAGTAAAATATTCAGAGCAGGAGCAGAGGCAATATAAAGGATATAAGAAGGTATATATTTCACAGGTTTTGCATGGGTAGCCGTAGGTCACAAAATACTGCGCGAAAAGTGGTCAGAATATTTTCCCGTGTTGTGGTAGTACCTACAAGAGGTCCAGACCCTATATTGGGTCTGAGAGATTTTATGGTTAACTCCAACACTATATAGGGTCTGAGAGAATTTATGCTTAACTCCACACACTTCTATTCAGCCTGCTCGAAATTACACTAAAACTCAAAGTGAAACAGGGTACCAGCAGACTGTAATGGTGGACAGGTTGGAGCCATTCAGCATACTGAGGCTAGGCAAGATCTTGAATCGATATCCTTAATATTCTGAGGAAAACATATCATATATTGAAGACAAGATATCAAGGAAGGCCATTGGTCATTCATAAGACAGAACATAGGGTATGTGCTGAGAAAAATGTGCTGGGTGACAAAATAATTTTGGGACGTGATTTCCAGTGACAAAGAAAGTGTCCAACGCAAAAAGGAGCAAAATTACTAACAGTACTTACTCCCTGATAGTAATATCGCATGCCTAGGGCCCATATATTACCAGAATTTCTGGTCCCTGACTCTCTGAAAAAATCAGAGCGGCAAGAATGTAAACTCCAAGATAGAGCTCGATGGGGCTTTAATCTGATCCATAAACTGTATAATAGTAGTCATATTTCACAGTCTAAGCATCATACCTTACCAAAGGATCAATAAGTTTAGGATCAGTGCAAAAACATATTAAAATAGGGAAATAATAGGAATAATAATTACAGGCGTCAATTTCCACCCTGGCATGTCATTTTCTGCATGATAGTATTCTGCATGCCTGCATGCTTTATTAACCCAAAACAATCGGGCTGATTGTCATCCTCAAACACAAATGTGAACGTTATTAATATGCATGCTCAACTGACCATGGTCCAACTGCATTCCCAGATTACAGGTGTCAACATACGCTGAAGAAGATAACCTACCATACTGTGTCTGTAGACAGAGATGCCATTTTACCTACTTTTGTAGGATTTCCTACATTTTGGTGATTATGGATTGCACAACTGATTTTCCCGACATTACTTTAATATCCATTTTAGAGTATTCTGTGTCAGTTTCAATCTATTCAAATACAGATCCTATCTCAGTTCCCTTTCCCTGAACAAAAGTTCTCTCCTAGTTATTTTTAGAAAATTCAATAGGAATAGTATTTCCTCATTTTCCTATGTATTCATCAGTTGGAAGTGGCATCTCTGTGTAGAGCATTCCCACATTACAGGTATTAACGTAAGCTGAAGCCAGTCACCTAACAGACTGTGTTTTTAGTAGTATCCGGTACTAGTAAATCTATACTTCATTCAAACCGTGAACAGATATCAACGTAAGCTGGAGAAGATAGCTGGAAAATACAAGATAAAAGCCAGAGACATTCACACTGATCTTCAGGGCCCATGGTAGGAGGAGATAGCAAAAACATACATGATAAAAGCCAGAGACATTCACACTGGTCTGGCGGGCCCATGGGAGGAGGAAATAGCAGAAATACAACATCATTAAAGCCAGATACACTCACTCTCGTCTGACGGGCCCATGGGAGGAGGAAATAGCAGAAAAATACATGATAAAAGCCAGATACACTCACACTGGTCCGACGTGCCCATGGGATGGGGGGCTAGTGATTAGGTACAGAAAAAAAAGAAAGAAAAAAATCACATCTTCATCGACGTCAACAGTTGTCTTTGATTTCATATCACTGTATTAGGAGGGCTCTCAGCTTTGGAATTTCTATAAATATCTACATATTATATGTTATGTTCACTTATAAAGACTGATTCAAGGCCACCCGGCCCACAATTTTGGGAGAGATTGAAGTCATTCAGTTAAAGGATTCTGAAATTGAAAGATCCATTTCCGACATTTGGACAAATCATCATTTCTTAACATCCATGTGCTTTCATTTGACATGCAGAGTTGTAGTGACAGTGCGGGTGGAGGTGGCCTTTCAAGGCTTTGCCTTCCCCCACCCACCTCCACCCCAACCGCCAGCCGCCGGCCCGCCACCCCCAGGGCCTCCGCAGCCAGGCCCGCGGCCCCCACTGCCCCCACCGCCCCCACCGCCAGGGAACGACGGCCGGCCACGCCGGCGGCGTGTCCCTCCTGCCCGGTACAGGGAGGGGGGATGCGTTGGGTGTTTAGTTTAGTTTTTTTTTTTTTTTAATTTAGTTCAGTTTTTTTTAGTTTAGTTTAGTTTTTAGTTTTCGTTAGGTTTGTTTTACTTCGTTTATTTAAGGCCAAGGAAAATAAAAAGTTGCGTTCCGGTAAAAAGTAGGGTAGGTAGGTCGGGATTTTTTTTTATTTTGGAAAATTTTGGATTTTTTTTTATTTTGGAAATTATTTTTAATGGCTTTTTCTTGAAAATAATCAAAATTTTTATGATATTTGACAAAATTTAAAATATTTTAACTAAAAAGTCTTTCAAAACATTAGGGTCGGGGCAAAAAAAAGGGTAGGTCGGGTTACCGGAATGCTACTATTCTTTTTTCCTTGGCCTAATAAGTAATATACAGTGATTGTGATATGTGATATTGTCTAATGTATATTTTTGTAATTAGCGTGTAATTGTATATATATATATGTAAATCAATTTTAAATAAATCTGAAATTATCTTTTACAGCATTTATGTGTCTCATCGTACTTCTTAGCGGCACTAGTAACTTTTAGTTAACCGTCTCAGGGCTCGACAAATCACATAATACATTGAAATGACTTGTGCTGTCTATTTCTCAACATGGAAGTGCTTTCATGTTAGAGGAATTGCTTTCGAACTGGATGTGCGCGTGTTTGTCTGGGTTAGGGTGGGGTTTCTAGCCCCCCCCCCCACACACACACACCCACATGCGCCCGTGTCTGACTGATTGTTTATACACAGATTGAAAGAGATGTGCGTTCAGTTTACTTGACGCACAGACAACAGATTCGTCTAGCCCTGAGTCATGACAATCGTAAATTAATCGATGTCTCAGAGATAGTTGTAAATTTGGGTTAACCATTTATTCTAGTCATCTGAAGCAATCGTATTCATTTGGGTTTCTATTACATTATGGGGAACCCTCTTGGTGGTTTCTACAGGCCTCAAAACATGGAATACAATCAAGTTGTTGAAACCTTTAGGCTTGTGTTCACAAGAGCGCTAAATTCCATTCTTTTCCAAGGTGGGAGACAGAAACTGTACCGCCTACACAAACTATATAATACTGCCTAAATCAGAATGAGAATACCTGTCTGACCCTTTACTGTTGGAATATTTTACATCCTATTCATTGATCCAAAAAGATAATTTTTCAACAGACTTTTCTCTTGTGTCCGATGTGCTTTGAGGCCTGATTTGAATAGAAATTGAAAAAAGGTGTCTGCCCGGCAAGGGTTTTCCTTAGGCACTTAGAGCCGGCTCTCTTGACCAGCTTTAACTAGTGTCTGGGATCGACCGTCTGTAGGTGGCCAAAGGTGGGTTAAAAATATTGAAGTATTGCAAGTACTCTTAAAAAAATGGAATCATGATCGGCGTTTCGATCGTTGGATCACAAATGGCCGGCTCTAATTTTGTCCTGGGGAAAACCCTGCTTCAGGGAGCCCTTAGGATCGCGCTAAGGGTGGGTATATATATATTTTTTTTTTTTTTTGTTCTTGAACTTTTTTTATAAGGGAAGTACTAAAAATGGTGATGAAAGTCCTCAGTAAATATACTGATTTCAGTAAATTTAAAAAGGAGTGACGTGTCAAAAAAAACACGCCTTCGAACAAACAATTCTTTGAATTTTTTTCATTAAATCACTTTTGAAATTTTGAATTTAAATCCTCCTTAGTTCTTAATCCTAACCCACCTATTTCCAAATAGAGATTGCTACTAGCCCATCCTATTTCAGGAATATTTTTCACTGAACACTTTCATATATGTTCACTGAACACTTTCATCATTGTAATAGAAAAAGAAAACGAAAAAAAAAATGACAACATGAAACGAACAAAAAAAAAGAAGAAAAAAAAAAGAAAGAAAAAAAAAGAATAGCAGTGTTCGAATTTAACTTTTTTGCCCTCGGCCATCAAGGCCGACTGTTAAAAAAATGGTTGGCTCTGCTTGACTTTTTGTCGGCCCTGACTTTACCTATAGGGAGCCCCTATTAAGCCTTTTTCATCTGCCTAAGAAAAGGATAGAATATTGCTGAAATCTTTTGGCCACCAGGGCAGAAAATACCTTACTTTTCTTCAAAAATGTTTGGCCCTCCTCTGAAATTTCCGGCCATTGGCCGATGGGCAGACTGTAATTTCGAACCCTGTTTAGTAGTGTGTTTTACACTCACTCAGACGGTCGACTAGGAAAAAAAAAAGCGCTAGTATCATTCAGAGTTGGAAATCTTAGGTGCCGACACACTCAATATTGCGAACCGACTTAAATGAGCCTCCAGATAGAAGAAGGCGAAATGATATAATATGTATGTTTCCTGCCAAGGGGATGAGATATATCAAAATGAGGCGGGTGTTGTTATTTTGTTTGCTGCCCCATTGGCTGACGGCATGTTGATTTCCAGCTCTGCCATGATATGGTACGAGCCAAATTTGCTACCGTTTCCTTCCATAATTATTTGCACTCATCATGCACAACTTGGAAATAGGGGATTAACCTGCAAAATATTCCCAATTTGGCACATTTTAAGGTCTATCCCTTGTAGTGGTTCGTGTTTTTCCCCTACTACTAGATACTCAGTTTTTCCCCAAGTAACGGTAACTCTCTAGCTATGTGGCAAACATTATCACCGGCTTACATGTTCAAAAAGTAAATTCACATCCTTCAAATGCTAGAATGCAAGCCATGCATGCAGTGGATTCTGGCTAAAGAAAAATACATTAAGCCCCGTAGTTTTGTTTCATGGTAATACTAATGTGACAACTAGCCTATAGTGCTTTATAAAGCTGAGTCTAAAATTAATTTACCGCGGGGAAATCACGAATCACACAAGAGATTTAACAAATTTTTTGCCTTTTCAGCCGACAAATATTGGACTGATTGTAAACCAAATTTTTTTTGGTATTTTTCACATGCAAATGTAAACTTAGCCTAGGAGTAGTTAGTCAGGCAGTTCTGAACTTGGCGCTTCAAGGAGATAACACAAGATCACCAAGAACTCTGAGGACATCCACTGTATACCTGGAATCCAAAACGGAACTGCTGTTGTCATATCGCCAGGACAGTCATCCATGAACAATAAGTGTACACACCGATGTGTTTCTATCATAAATAGCCGGCTTTAAATTTGTCCTGGGGAAAACCCTGGCCCATCTTGGACACATACATATTGTCGCTGGCTTCCCTAGCCCACTTAAAAGGGTCTTAATCTCATCTGTCCTGTCCCCTCTGGTCTAGATCTGTGTACATCTGGGCAAGAATAGGTTCCCAGTATCCTCCGATTGTTGTGGTATATTAGGTAGATTAGTATATTCAAAGTTCTTCGGAACAGGTGAACATGTACACTTTGAAGACAATAGTCAGACAGTTGTGACCTTGTGAACTTTTTATGGTCGATTAGTTGTGAACTTTTGAACGTGTAACATATGAACATGTAACTCTTTGGAGTAAATAGTGAAGTACTGTGAGAAAATACACAGTTGTGAACTTTGTCCAAGGAGGATAACGAAAGGCGAAAAGGAAATTAGTGAGGACAATGGAGACATGCCAAATGGAACGATTGAACTAAAGTGGGGCGTGGTCGATGTGAACTACAATGGAGCCTGACTTGCCAAATGGAACGACTGAACTACAAGGGGGCCTGGCCGATGTGGAAAATGGATCAATGCAGCCTGTAGGACTGGAATGAGGCTGGGGCTGTGTGGCTTTAAGGAGGTGGTTGGGTTCTTCATGATGTCTGTGTGCGGCATGTTGACTCTGGCAACGAGACAGCAAAACAGCGAAGCAGGATCTACTACCTATAGCTGGTAATGTACCTAGATGTTAGGTGCGCCCCGTTGAAGCACGGACTGTTCAAAAATAAATCATTATATCCCTTTCAGATCACAGATGCTGGTCCCCAAGTTCAGTGCATTTGCGTGACTCCTGGAAAACCGTTTAAAACCAAACTTAACTTGAAAAGTGACATTTTGCGTTTATTGCAGTCGGACCGTCCTCTTCGTTTGGCCTGGTGAATTTTTGGAGAAAATCAAGTTTCTTGCTATTGAAAACTGTGTTGCCGTGTCCTGTCGTTTATGGTGTCGTCTCAGGTAGTGGGAAATGTTGCCATGGTTCAGAACTTACAAACATGTTTTGTTACTGCCTAACAATACATCACGATTGTGTGTTGTAGCAATTATAGTTTGCACCTGGTGCCAAGTACCATTTCGGACACTCGCTATGGTTTCATGTTGTTCGTTGCATGCAAAATCATGTTGCCCACCTCCACCCCTATACACACACTGCCATGGCGCTACCCAAGGACCCCTGTCATCTTATTCTAGTTGACACTTGTTTCAGTAGAAAACTATCTCTTTAAGTAGTAGTAGTCCGTCCCTCCCTGCCTTCCCTCCTCTCACCCTCCAATTTCCCTTGTGCAAAGTTCATAGCAGTGTTCGAAAATAACTTTTTGGACTGTCAGCCATCGGGACCAACTTTACCAAGGTATTGTCGGCCCTGACAGATTTCTTTTGGCCCTCATTTGACCTTTTGAATATCTAAATACTTTGCTAAACTTCGATATAATGAATATGTGCAAAATTTGGTCTTGAAATTAGGAAAATAAGCATAAATTTCTGTGGGCCATCCGGGCCGATTTCATACCATTTTTGGTGAAAAAATTCGGCCATTGGCCTTAAATTGGCGGCCATTGGCCGACGGGCCGGCGTTAGTCTCGAACACTGTATAGTTTTAAGATCATTAAAGTAATCCTTGCACATAAATGAATTATAACAATTTTTCATTTGTATGAGTGCTGTGTGCTATTTCATTCCTTAATGACTTACCTACACTGCAATATTTGCCCATTATTTCTTTTGAAATAATTTTATGGTACCCAAAACAATAAATTGACGCAAAAATTATTTATCTCTTAATTTATGTGCAAGGGACCCTTCAAGGTAGCAAAACCACAAGCTGAATGTTTATGTTCAAAGACTCTTGAATACTTATGAGATACAACTGTTTCTGTCTTTATTCCGACCAATTTACTTGGATCAAATTTATTTGTTATAAACTTGAAACAGTGTTGTGGTATTGCAATTTTACGGTCGGCTAGTTTAGTCATATTTGTCTTGCACTTTAAAATTTAGTTGTCTTTCCCTAAAGCGTTAGGGTTGGCCGGTTTGGTTATCTTTGTGTTTTGTGTCACATTTTGAAAGTACCAGTTAAGGCGTAGACTAGTTTTGTTAATTTTCTAATCATGGCAGTAGTGGTAGATTAAAGTTAGATTAAAAACCTAATTTTCAATTTAACCTCTTCCGACAACCGAATTTCACTTTCACCTCTTAGTGCCATTCTAATATTTAAACCTTATGGTGGTGGTAACTAGGTTAAATAAAAACAAATAACAATTACTGTTTTTTATACCCTGACTGAACCCCTAAGACCACATTGTTTACTCTTTTTCTTACTGCCAATTTTTTGATATTTTGCAGTGCCGTCTGATGTTCATGAATGAGAACTCATAGGGGGTAAGTAAAAGATAAATTCCCTTAACATTCATATTCGCAGCTTTATTGGTATTTTTTACATGTCGGTACTCTAAGTATCGGGGCCTCTGCTAGACATTTAATCAGATTTTATATATTACCAATTGTCCAATTCCGGCAGTATGACGTTTGGTTATTCTACTAAAACATGTACTTTGGCTAACATTGTCATTCTTCATTCAGGTACTCGAGCAGTTGGTCTGTGTGCAGGAGATGCGATTTAGCGAGCAATCTTCACAAGTCCTTCGTGACGCGAGCCAGCCTGCTTCATATGCCGTCCGGTTCGGGCTACTTGTCGAAGATGGTGAGTAGGCCATAATTCGTATCGGTTAGATGACATTACCTTGACTATGACATAGAGAGGCAGTTCCAGTAACTTCTGTTAGCAACATTACATACACTTGTGGGCGGGCTTCTTTAAACATCTGGACTTTTCACAAGTACACTGGTCGCGGAACGCTTGCAATGATTAGATTTCGGCCATCTGTCGAGGTGCAGCCACCAAATCATCCGTTGATTCGGACGACTGGCAGGTAGGTTGCCCATGTTGGCGTCTCAAACTGTTTGCATTTCCACATTGTGATGGGTCGAATGTAATTTACCCTGTCTTCGTAGGGCTTGTACCACTTGACTACTGCAAACACATGTTCTCTCATTTCGCCAGTCTCCGGGATTTTCAGAGTGTGTTTCAGGAAATATTGGATCAGGCCTGGCCGCAACTCGCGATTGTCAGCTGTCATTCCATGCCAAATTGCCATAATCCAACTCAACCTATACTTGCGCTTAGAAGTAGCGCTGGCGTATAGCAAGGGACCAACTTGCACCACTCCGTGCTTCAAGTAGACGCTAGGGACGTTGCTCATATCAAGTTCTGCAGCACAGGATGGATACATCTTTTTATACGTCCCCAACAGTAATTCACGCTCGTCGATATCCATGGCCCCAACAACGGCAACGCCTCCCAGTTTGACGCCACTCGTTGTTTTCCAGTGTGGTTCACAGTCGTGCAGATCCATTTCGGGAACAAGTGCCACATCTGGATCAAGGATCAAGGTTTCGTCACTTTTTTGAAGAATTGGGGCAAAATTTTGGGAAAACTCCTGTGGCAAGTGATGCTTCAAGTTTTCGACACTTTTCTGTATCAGAAACTTCCTCATGAACTGTTGTTCCACTTGTCGCTTGTTGGTCGGTTTATCCGAAATCTTCAGATTCATTCTTTCGAACGCGAAAAGCCAGTGGCTTGGAGGCGGTCCCATATCAATGACTGACTCCTTTATATGGTTATGCAAGTGAATGTTTGGCGTTATTATTTCATAGCCATATAGTCGTTGTGCTAGCCGACTAAACCGATTAAACTGGGTGTCTGCAAAGTCAAGTTTTTCCCGAGTAACGCATGCCGACGTTACTGCTTGACAGGCCAAAACGAAGCATTCCCACACCTTCAGATCTTCAGATGGTAGCAGTCCTTGGAGGCAATATCCAGAACTCACAGTCACAAAACTTAACCATTGCTGAGCCGTCGCAGCACGTTCGTCGTCTGTTCCCACCTGGAATTGTAGCAAGCGCTCGTCCACGATAGAAATATCTGTTTTTGTCAGAAGCTCTTCTTCGCAATAGTACTTCCACATTTTTTTCGCTGTGCCCATATACAGATTGTGCATGATGTCGATTCCAAGGTGATCTATTGGTCTGAAGTATTCCAATTTCAGCAATGGGCTGTAGCGAATACCATACTTGCTTTCGAGGTTTTGTTTCGCTGCTTCGTTGCGAGCACCGTTTATCTCATCGATCCATTCCATGTGTTTCCGGTGGGTCCGTGCTTCCCATGTCGATCTGTTAAAGCCACCCAGATTTCTCATAAGTCCACCGCCAAATTCCTTGAGACACTTTGAACATCCCCGATTAGCAGCGTGTGAAAAAAACCCAACCAACTTACGAGCGGCAGGTAGGTCTGCAGCAACACTGAGAAGAGCTGCTCGGACTCTTTTCCCTTCTGGAAAGTTATGAGTTTTAAGGACAATTCCTTGTCTCCAAAATACCAGCAATTCGTCGACAAGTGGGTTTATAAAGCTTTTTAATGTGTGAGGTTCTTTCGGGAGATTTGGAATGATGCCAAGTAGAATAACGTTAGCCACTTTATATCGCTCGGTCCGCGGCAGATTCAAAACCACAAGGTAAATGGCTCCTATAGAAATATGACTCCGCCTAGTCCAAGGTTGGAACCAATCAACGTTGATTTGTAAAGCCAAGTTATTGTCGTTCTGAAGGAAACCGTTTGGGCCCGTGTGCTCTTTCCACAACCATCCATCATAGATGTCTGCCAAAATGTTTGAGGGAATGCGGCGGTCTTTCCATTTCCTACATTGGTTCTCGAAATTTGGCCTCAACAAGAGGCTTTCCAAACTTTCTGATAGTGGTCTATAGCAATACGTGTAGATCGGGATGAATTGTTTTTCGCCATTGGCCACGGCCACTTCTGTGAACAATCTCGTATTGCAAATTTTGCCATCACGCGATTCGTGAAGGCAGTTTCTAACGCGGACCCTACCGCGGTTGTCAGTGTATTTGAGTCCGTCTATTGAATCATAAATACTGTAGCATTGGCCACAGCATATAAATTTTTGGAAATCATTTCGGTCAACGCCAAGCCATTTGTATAACATGTACATGCTTCCTGGAAGGACCCTTTTTATCATGGTCGAATACTGTGGGATCCCAGCCACAACTAGAATTTCGCAGACAAACTTCAGTAGTGTAGTCACTGCCGTGTCAGAGACGCAGTTTGACAACTGCCACTGCAAAATAACAAATAGAATCCAGGTCACCACACTCTGCAATTTTTTAGCACGATCACCACTGACCACTCTTATACGAGGACAAATGTCTTGTGAACCTGTTAATATGTCTCCAAGCATTTCGTCCGGGGTCCCATCGGTTGCATCGTCTGTGTCCAGAGTGACCTGAAATAGATGACATACATGTCAATTTTGTATAGGTACAAGAGGGAGAAATACACCTTTTTCAAGCAGGGAATATAGATAAAAGTATTCATCACCAACACGCGATAGAGTGGACTCTAAACTTATCACTCAGCAAATTTACATAAATCCTATAAGAACTATTTACGGGCATAATTGAAGTCAGGCAAAATGTCCGAGTTTTAGTTAATATTTAATAATACAAACATCTAATAAAGAACTGACCTGTTACAGAAAATGTGAAAAATATCTGTTTAAATGCACAGGAAAATAAAAGTAAGAAACATTCTGGGAAAGTGATGGATGCATGGAGCGAGTACTCTGCCGCTGCTACATGTCAATGTCGCCAGCTGAAAAACCACAACCTAGAAGGGAGTAGGAGTATCGGCAGGCTTCTGATGCAGGGCTATCAAGTGCCGCCTATTTGGATTTAATGCCACCTGAAACACGCAGATTGTAATGGGAAGGATTCCTCACCTGGTTACATTCGTTGTATGTCCTTTTCCTAGACGCAGCTGATCTTCCTGAGCTCACAGAATTCGCTTCATGTACCACAGAGCTCCCCACCACAGAATGGGCTTGGTGTACCTCTGAGCTCCCCACCACAGAATTCGCTTGCTGTACCTCATTTGGTCGAGCGGCACCCAGTTCTACAGACAATGGGCGATTGTTAAGTCCACCGTCACAGTTGTCCTGAGGCACTACTGTCTTCTGAGCTAGGTCGTGGGTATGAAGTTGTTTAAATTTTCTTCTTGGCGCTGCTACTTCACAGACAAAACAGAATTGATGCGTTTTATGGTTCATGGAGAGACGTGCTCTTTTGCCAGCCTCGGATAAACCTTTGAACGCGGCCATGATGTAAATAAATACAACATTGACATGTAAACGGAGGTGTGCCGTCTTTATACTGCCTGGCTCACATGGTGAAGGGTTGGTGTCAGCCTATAGCGCCCAGATACACTGGCACTAACGCCGAGCACTGACACCATGTGCCTTCAAAGGTGTGCGCAACTTACAAGTGCCACAACACTTAGTAACCGCTACTCACCGACACACTGTGCTACTGAGTCCAGGTAAGCATCTAGTTAGCTGACATGTTCATTTGTTAACGGGCTTATAGCGCCCACAAACAACGCCATCACAGCAGTGTCAGTGAACTAATAAGATAGAAAACAAATCTTATGTTTGTATTGAGAGCGAGCAGCCCTTTTCACGCCCCAACCACTGGTGTCTATCCTTAACTAGCTGTTAAGAGAAGTGTCATTGGTTTGACATGTCAATGCTATACATGTCGTATCACGTGTCAATCCGTTTGGCATGTAGTCTACCATATATATAGTGGTTGAGTACAATGCACAGCCATTCTATTACACAAGGTCAAGCCAGGTACTCTAATCAAAGTGCAGAGTACAAGATGGACACGAAATGTGAGCAATTATTTATATTTATTTTTTATTTATTTTTTTTCCCCTTTAACAATCTATACTAGCAGTGTTTTCCCCAGACCATTTTAGTCGACTGTGCCTAGCAGGGTTGAATTATCATCGATCACATTTCGTAACATGAATGTGGTGAAACCTGTATCGAAGTATGAACAGTGAAAAGTACTCTTGTATAATTTTAGCCGGCCTTACATTTGTCCTGGGGAGAAACCTGCTGGCAGTAGGTTAAAAAACTGTATTTGCCTAACAGAGGTTTCGTTCCGGCGATGGAACTTTAAGGGCCTAGAAAACATATTTCTGATCTTAGGAACAATTTGAAAAAATACAAATATGAAGGCAAACACCTCTTCTATTGATATGGCAAATATGAAATTCCAGAAAAAATCCCTTCTCAATTTCTTCCTCTTTGACAAGTGGTGGATCTGGCTTCTGTCTGTATAATCTTATGTAAGAGAAGTGTTTTGATCTGCAAGAAATCATTGTTTCTTATTCAATATATTATTACAGCAGAAAATAGGGTGGGTCTAGTTGGTCATGTAGAAATCTTTAGTGCAAAATTCAGCCTGATAATTTTGTAATTGGTCTTTGAAAATGACTGCAATGATAGAAAAAAAGTAGGTGGAACCTCACCATCTCAGCTAATCTCGTGGCCGAGACTCAGCACCTCTGTTCGGCGACTGCAGTTTGTCTGTCGTCGTCCACCCTCCTCCAGTCAGCTGTGACCCGGCCCCTGGCTGGCCAGTTTTTTTCTTTTTTAATTTTTTCTTTTTAATTTACTCTATTTTTTCTCTTTTAACCAAACTCATATTCCACTAGCCCGACTTAATAGCCTTTCTAAATATATTATAACATTTTAGGATCCTGTCTATAGTTGTGGATATTATTAACGGCCGAACGGTCATGTATAGCTGTAGGGACCAGGGATGCCATTTTCCTTTTCTTGTTCATAGAGTGGCACCTCGGAGGTAATGCGTTTAACATATGATATGTTTTCCACTAGCCCACCGAGCTAGCAGCTCCATATTTCATTAGCCCGACCTACTTTATACTAGTACCCGGTACTAGTAACCCTATGTTAAGTTCAAACCCTGAGTCGTTCCTACTTCGTACAAGCGACCAACGATGGCCCTTATTTTACGTTAAATATTCCTACCAGTCCCCATTGGCCTAAAGACACATACACTTTATTTTTCAGTTGTGCTGTTGCTCTTCGTTTTTACATTCACCACCCAAAGTACATGTACTACGCTCAGCATTACTGAAACCAGCCGCAGTCTGTCAACCCAAAACAACACACTGCCACGACTGGTTAACCATCGTCTGACAAGTGCACGCTTAGGTTCATCAAGGATACGCCACCACCGCACTTTTCTACGCAAAGCACAACTGGCATATTCGTCAAATGCAACAACTATATCGAGTCGCAATTCCAGTGGAAGGCATTCCTCAAAGGAAGGGTCATCCGGATGTACCAGTGGTAGTCATCACAGGGAAACAGTTATGTATTTGATGGCCATTGTGACCACGGTAACCTTGCTATCGGTAATTTGGAGGATCTCTAAATGTGTATTCATTCGGGCTATTGGTTGCAGCACCAACAGGACATTTGATCTTTATATGCGTGTGTCAGGGAGATATACACTATGCCTTAAAATAGGCACCCTCCAAGGCGACATTTCAGACTTGAAGCACACGAAGCTGCAAATCTACATCTGACAGATCTTAAAGGACATTTCTTCCATACCGTTGTTCTAAGTGCACCGCTTTATGCCACCGACTGTACAACCGACAATACTAAGAAAATGAACAGTGTACTGAAAGTCGGGCCAGTCAAGGCAGCGTTTCTTCGCTCACTCCTAAAAAGTGATATCGTCCGTTTTAATATTGTAAGTGTTGCTGCCGGAGAGCCGGGTTACTTTATGACAATCGGCGATAAGGTTTGATTGCATTTTAGGCCAACACCTGTGTTTACATCTGGAAACCTGAAGTTCATTGGGTCAATTGTCGGTCTGCCTATCATTACATCTGGATATTGAATAAAATTATGTTGTCTTTTTCCTCCTACAGCACAAATGTTTGTTCTGTTCTTTGTCCTCTCTCTGATACTGTGCCATATGTGGTGTTTGCAGGAGAATGAAACAAGCCTTACGGGCTTGGAGAGTGTACACATGGCAATGCCAGAAAGACGCACATTCAATCTAGGATTTATTGCATTCTTTCTCAAAGAATGGATTTTTTAAAATCATTATTCATGACCGAAAAAACAAGATCCTTTTATTATTTGTAAGCTATGTTATTATATCACTTGTTGTGTTTGTTGGAAATAGCACTATTTGAAGTCCCTATGATAATCGATTCAGCCATATTATGTTCTCAAATGAATTTTTGGACTAGCACTCAATGCAAAATTTAATCATCAAAATCTGTTGATATAGCATTGCAGCGTCAGCCCACGCATAGTTTTCCTAATTTCAGTACTAGAATAACCATTGGACTATAGAACAATGCTCTAAGAAAGGTTGACTTTTTCTTCCTCTTACACACATATATGAAACATGTAAATCACACCATAGGAATCGTAAATATTTCATTTATCTACAAAGTTAGTGATGTTTGAAAAAAATGCTTTGTTCCATGACTTTTTTTGTCACCCTTTCTTGGTGTGTAGGTCTGTAGTTATGAAATTATTTGCGCTTTGATTATATTAACTATGTGCTTGTAATTTAACTGATGATACACTAATTCTCTGTGTCATAGATGAACCGAACACGATAATATAATATGTGACAGTTTCTGGGATTTCCAGCCTTATGGAAATGCCTATTCATGGCTCTAGAGACTTTATTTAGCTTAGAAATCATAAAAATCATAAAAACAAGCTATATCCATGCTATAAATGAAATTTTTCATAGTTTTCATTTCTAGTGAGAAAATTAGGATTTTTTGCATTTTGTTGCCATGGTAACCGGAATGTTGATAGAACGTCTGAACCCTCCGATACTGCAACTATGTTAATGTTGGTTTCCATGGTAACCATGGAACAAAATTAAGTTTTCAAATTTTTGAAATTCTGAATCAAGGGACTGCTTGGCCATATTCAGCAAAAACAGATTCTAAATATCTTAAATAGAAAGAAAATGGCAGTATATTTCCTGAAATCATATTTAGGATTTAAATTTTTGGCCTAGATGATAATATAAGTTATATTTCTATAAATACAAAAGACAGGTCTATTTTAGCGTATTTAGCAGATCTGACCTTTGAGTCTTCAAATCAACATAACTTTTTTTCTTATAAAAATATTTATCTAATTTTTTCAGTATTAGATTCCCAAAGACACCATCTTAATTTAATATTCCAGGCCATAAGACTGCTTTTCGCAGAGTATGTCACATATAATTGCTTTTATTATTTATCAACAAGTTCATTTTTAAAGTTTCCTATTTCACATAAAGTATAACATGAAGAGAAAATAACATTTAACATAAATATCTGTACACCCCAATTAACTGCTTAAGCTACTGTCCAGGCGGGTGCACCCGGCGGGGGAACAGGTCGGCTGTTGTCGACCTCGTCATTGTACCGCAGGGACATCCTTGTCCCCCCCCGCCGAGCCCGGCTGTGACGCCGTTCGGCAACCTGTAACTCCCGTTTGATTTCCCGTAGTTCCACACTCTCCCACGGAAGTCGACGTCCCAGTCGGAAGGCGGGCTCATCATCGTTCTCGCCACGCTCGTCGTCGGATGTGTAGTCCGCCGTGAGGACCGCGCGTACCCGCTCCTTCTGCTCTTCGGACCAGTCCATCAGTGCCAGACCAGCCATCCGCCGCTTGATCTTCTGAACAAAGGAAAAACAAAAACAAAAACCATGTAAGTAACCAGCAGACGATTCTAAGCAATGTGTAAGATAAAACAATTGCTTTATGGCGAATGTTATACAGAAAGATCTACATGGTTCACCCAGGATGAAAAATAAGAGCATAAATTAAGAACAGAAATTAAACAACTGGTTACCTGCGACCGATAGTAACGTCCGATTGTCTGGCCCTTAACCTTCTCCTGGGTGCCTAGCCTGGCCACACGCGCTCTGGCCTGTATCGTTTTCCAATAGGCCCTGCAGCAGACTGCATGAAATACAAAGGCAACGGTTTTAGCATTTATGAAAACCATTTTCATGACAGACCACAATATAATTTAATGTTCATGAAAAGTAGTTAATTAGGGATGTCAAGTACGACCTCTAGATAGACCGAAAAACAAATTGTCCTAGCCAACAAAACTGAAAACCCTAAATAGGGTTCCGCCCCAGTCAAAGGTGTAGTCCCAACCCGCCAATGTAGAACTAGTGTGTTAGAGGTCGACAGGGTATAAGGATATTTGCTACAGTAACAAACCACTATAAAGACTTAAAAGTACAAGTGTATTATTTTCCACTACTGTTTAACTGAATTACCTTCTATGTCAGAAACATCCAGGCGAGGGGACAACGCCCGGACGTTCTCAAGGAGCTTGGCCGTGATGACTCTGTTCTGGGCATCCGCGAACTTGTCACTGTGAGTAGAAGAAGGCATTCATTTCAGCAAAACAAAAAAATAATCAAACAGTTTGCAGATTTCCGTTCTCACAGTCAAGAAACATGAATCATCTAAGAACAGTTACAACATATATTTACTAGATTCAGGAAACGAAACTGTGATTTACAAATGTAGCACTAAGTGCCTCCTATCACAGACACATTTTTATTCTCAATTAGTCAGCGATGTTCTGAACAAGTGAGCGACAACTTTGAAACGAAAAAGAATATTTCTAATTTCATATGTCTGGTCATCTTACCCTAAGTCGGCCTTGTATGGACGTATCTCTTCCACCCTGATAAGCTGTTTGTACGCTTCACGTACCATCGCCTGTGACAAAAGAAAGTACAAGCTGGCCTTAAGAGCATCCTTCAGAAACCCGTACACATTTTCAATATCCAAAGAAATATCAGAGAAAGGTTGATGTTTTTTTAAAAAAATCCTAGGAACAAAAATGAGCATGCTTACTCAGGAAATAACTTAATTATTTATTTGTCGAGTACATTACTGTTGCAAAGTCAAAAATAATTTTTAAACTTACACTTATTTCTGGATTTGCTTTCCGATAGGCTGCCTTTGCCGCCGGCTGGGCTTGCCGCTGCTGAGCCAACTGCCCCTCGAGCTCTGCCTGCTTCAGGCGGAGGCTGGCCACCTCTTGTTGCTGCTTCGTCCCTTGGTCACGCAGCACTGTCATCTCCTGGATGAGGGTCTGCAGCAGCCCGCCCTGTTGGTCGTCGCCGACGTCCGAATCGTCCATCCTGAGGCAAAAAGCAGTCTCACGTACAGGGGTGGCTGGCGAGTCAAAAAGACTTGTACGCGGAAAGACACGTGGGCGGCTGGCCGGAGTCGACGTCATGGAGGATGAGCCAGAAGAACCCGACTCGGAGGTGAAGGTGTGGCCGGTGTCCATGTCTAGGATGCTGGTCTGAGAAATGTCCATGGTAGTTGATGATGTGGCAAGTTTGGAGAAAGAAGAGAAGTGACTAACTATGACGAAGCTCGGGGTTTAAGTAGCCAGCCGCCCAGTTGGAAAGAAGTCATTTCGGCTCCTAAGGTAGCTCTGTCTGGGCCGACTGGTACGCCCAGGGGGCCGGGTGTCGCACAAAGGCTGGACTGATACTTAGTCATCTCCATGAAGCCCTGTACACAGATTAGGTGTCGCCGGTAGCGCAACAAAGTGGACTTGCCGCCACGGGTGTGAAACGGCGGCTTGAAGCCTTTGAACATCTGTCGCCCCCTAACAGTGCGCCACACGTCGCCCAAGATGTAGAGAAGCCCCTTCGCTCCTGAGGTAGCTTGGGCTGGGCTGACTGCTGCGTCCAGGGGCCCTCAGATTCCTCAACGAATCGTCAAGGCCGATTCCCTGAGCTGTCATCCCTGCCTCATCCAAGTCAATGGGAAGCGGCCTGGTTGTTACAGCGGTCATCTTCCTTGCTGCCCTCCATCTGTTGAATCTATGGTGAGGATATACTTAAATAACATTCACACTTAACAATTCGATTAGAACTGTTTTTAATGTGATCATGCTCTTGAGACGCACTGGTTTCTCTGCTTTATATAATTTCAAACTGAATCAAAATCATTAATGTTTGTAATAGTTTCCCTATGAAAGAATATGTCAGACTTAGTTCCATAACAGAGACGTACATTTTCAGATATTAATCAGATTTCAGAATTGTCCACATTCTCACCGGAAATAATTTTCCAAGTCAATTATTTAACGGACATTGTAGAGCATTATAAGCATAATCACGTTTTCCACCTTATATTCATGCCACATAAAATTATCTGCTTCTATGTATTTTGTTGCAAGGATTAAAAATAAAGCGAACTTTTTATTAAACCTACTCCTACTTAACGTCACCTCAAGGCCTATTCAACAGAAATTCTATGTACAACATTCTCTGTAGGTTGTTTCAAGGAGTTAAAATTATAATTGTACTGGATAACTTTATATTCAGACTTGTTCCTGGTTAACGTCACCTCAAGGCCTACTCAAATTAAATTCACTGTATAACATTGAAAATAATGAGACATTATTTTGTTTGGATTTCAGTTTATCGTTGTGCAGACGGGTGAACCTCGCCAGACGCCGCCCAGAAGTGAGGGTACGGTGTGTCCTGGTCGTCTACAACCAGGACGAGACCTTGATGCTGCCTCTCAGCCCCGTCCACTGCGAAGCCAACTTCATCCTCTCAGCCGATTGTCCCAAGATGAGTGCATCGCGACCATCTGTCATCGCCTCCAGTCTCCGTATGTCGTGGTCCGGTCCGCGGGTACTTTGGGGCCCCGAACTACCATTGACATATGATCTCCCGACCAAGGTCAACATCCCCCGCAAAGAACGACTACAACTCAACACGTTCCTCCGACGCCGAGACTGCACGATGACCATCTGCCTCAAGTCAACAAACGACAGCACCTGTAGACAGCTGTGTCCAGCGGTGAATGTGTACAAAAGTAACACTTGGGTTTAGTTTAGAACTAGCTTGTGCAGCCTCAACATGTAAGAGTTCGCATACATTTTTTTTTTCCTTAGTGCTAATTAGTATCCGAACTTGATGTACTTGGATTTTACAAATTGACGATTCGGCCGTAATTCTTGACAGTACCGCAGAGTCACTTATTTAGGATTTTCTTTTATGTTTACACAAAGTAATGTAGCTAGGCCCTTGCGATATATGTATGTATATTAAATTAAACCCTGATTTTTTCTCTTTTCCATTTGCAGACATGTATTACAAAGTGTTTAAAAAAATTGAGTGAAACAACAAAAAAAAAACCACTAAAAGTGAATCTTTCACAGTATTTTTTTTTTCTCTTTGATACCAGAAAATGGTAGACCATTTTTAAACAGCAAGCAATTCTGTCCTCTGTAGAATAGTTTGGCATTATTATTAATTTTTTTTTTTTACTTTTCTTTGGATGGAACATGTGATTTTTTTAATTGACTGCAATAGGGACTGTTTTCTGTGTGAGGGAATGTTGTCAGAATTTACATTAATGGAAAAAGATTTTTGTTGTTGTTGTTGTTGTACTTAAACCACATTCAATAGTAGATTGATCTTCCATGTAGGTGCAACTTATGTTTCAATTTCCTTAAATAGGACCTTTACTGTTTTCCAACAAATGCAAAAAATTTACTTTGATGTAACGAGTTAGAAATCGGTCATATATAAATGTCCAAAAATACGTGCTTCAAAGGGCCTGCTCAAGTTTTAATATGATTATGAAAAGGTTGCTGTCATGTATTCATATGGAGGAATGAGAACCAAAATGCTCACGGTTGTGTTTTTTAGCACGTGCACATAAGATTATAATCAACAACAATGATAAAGGTGAAACCACAAAGGTCAATACTCGATTTGCCCAATAAGCGTATATATTGTGACCGAAGTCCACTTGTAAATGGTCCAAATGTTCTCGGTTGAATTCTTTCTGATGTTGCGTTATTGCCTTTACATACTTCCCAAGGCTGATGTAATTGGAGTGTTCCTTGGCAAGTAAAATTTTCTGACGAGTCTGTATTTCTTCATTCAGGGAAGAGATCGGTATAGGTTCAGAGTACAGTCGAGCCGGATCTAAAATGTTTGTTAGTGTCATATTCAGGTGTTGCAGACTGGCCATGTTGACTGGATACAGAATTTTGGGTCCATGATCTTCGTGAACACAGCCATCGGCAGGTGTCCTCACATACCATGTATCTGCTGTGATCAAGCAGCCACAGGGAAAAGTGCGTACACAAGATGAACATCCCTTTTGTTGTACGGTCGAAGAATTACATGTGACATTGACAGTTTTAATGTTGGCTAGTAGGAAATGTATACTGTCAATCACATGAATCGACCCACTGCTATGTCCCGTTACTAAGCGAAAGTCACACAGAGACTTGACAGCAGTTCGATTAACATTAAATAACGCAGTGAGACACGTATCATTTTGCAAGTCACGTGTCAAAATATCCATGTAACACCTAGAGCCTGTACAGGCTGCGACTTGTGATGTGTCCGGTGTAGCCATATATTTCTGAGACTCCGATATTATCAAATATTCAGGTATATGAAACAGTTGTGTGTAATGACCATGGAAGGGGAGTCGGAACTTGTTCACCTGATACAAATAAAAACTTTTTCCGTCAACGATCAGTGGAACTTTTAAACTCAGTTGTATAATTGTACCGTTTTCCGTTAACCGGGGTTCAGTCAACAATGATATCTCATCATACATTTCACTCACTGTAGGCAGGCGTATCCCAAGTTCCCTTAGGCGTTGGTGAGGCACGATGGTAGCAGCTGCTTGTAAAACTCTTTTCATCTCTTCTAAATTTATGAAACTTGGCTTTATGATCTTCTTTCCAAGAGCACGAACGTCAGAAGTTAGCCTAGTTAGTTGAGAATATAGAGCTTCATTTTCCATTTCCATTCGTAGAGTGTCCTGTCTTAACATGTCGGCTACATGTTTGCGGCGTTTGTAAATATCTAACTGCCTAGATAAATTAAGGAGGAATTCGGTATTTTCCAATACCGACTGCATTTGCAACTTCACATTATTTTGTGTGATATTTACCACAGCTTTCAGGGCATTTCCTAGGTATAGAATTTGACGGACATTAGTCTCATCTGCCAGTGCGACACTGTTTACAAGGGATTTCACTCCCTTTAGTTCAGCCACTGTTGCTGTGCCAAACATAAATTCAGAGACCTCACCCACGACTGGTAAAAGACCGTCCGACGAGCGTCTGGTCCGACTGGTTACATGTGAATTTACATCCAAAATTAATCCAATGTTTAACAGGGTATCCGTGATCATGTCATTGGCTTTTTTCTGCAAGGCCACGATATTCTGGAAATCAGTAATGAACTCCCTACATAGGTCAGGTCGCCGTGTGTTTTTGCTCTGCAAATGTTGGCGACATGAGTTGACGTCGGAAACAATGATGGGCTTGAGTAATGTTGGCAAGGTAACATCCACAGGCACAATGACGTAGCTGTTCCGAATGAACACAGATTTTATGGGCTTAAATGTTACGCCGTAATTCAGGAGCATTTTTGCATCGGGCAATGCAAGGTTGCATGTAACTAATATTGAGAACACTATCCACATATAAGACTCCATGGTCAGTCTGCGTGAATGAGTATGAAATGAAAAAGTCACTTCCCTTATTTATATGTAAACAGTGGTGCCAAATCAGCTGCAGGTTCGCGTTGGAGGGGAATGCTAGCCTTGCCATCTATGGCACGGCGAGTTGTTGCAGAGTTCACAGTTTTCAGTACACCCTTTTGACACTTGAGAAAATGCAACACTGTATACTTCCTGCATTCTACTTATACTTTTGTACAAGCGAGCTAGCATGGAAAACAAAGCTGTCACCTGTAAAACACTTAATGTCAATGAGCATGTTGACACGCTAGCATGTAGAAAAACAATGCTGCCACCTGTAAAACACAGCATGTGACTGAGCATCTTAAGCTGACGTGAATAAAAAACAACTCGCACTTAAATCACCCTTGTTTGTGTTTGAATGCCACTCGAAAAAGAAACAACAGAGATGGATTAATACAATTATATTACATAAGATAACAACACTTTTGTTCTAAAGAAGTAATGAAAGATACAGTAAAAGATTAAAAAAAAAAAAAAAGGAAAAAAAAAATACACACAAAGGATAACCGGACGTCGGCATGAGCGGGTCAACAATACCAATAAGAACAACAATAATCATAATAATATTAATAATAATAAAAAAGGCATTTCACACCAAAACTTTACATTTAGACACTATTTTGCCTATATATTACCAGGGTTAAGCACACTTGTTAGCGTTATGCCAGCCAAAACTTGTAAGCCTATAATGGATCTGCATTTCTTAACCTATTTGACAAACATGGAAGGGCTGGTAACATTGTTTCAATTTTGACATACACCAAAACGTATCTAGTTATTTCTGTCCTTTTTCTTTTTTACAAATACATTCAAAATACTTTTGTGAAAGACAACAGGAAAGGACTTATAATTTGCTTTCTGTCCAGCCAACCATGTCCTGATTGAAGTTTATTATAACCCCAACTTTTCTTCATCAATTTTCACTTCTGAAAGCGGTAGCCGCGCTGGGGAGTGAAACCACTCTTAACGATCGGAATTCTTATCCAGACGGTGGGTCGCGTTCCTACATGGGCAGCATTAACGCTTCTTACTGAGTTCTAAAGTATGGCATCGTAGACGCTTACGGGGCGTTTTTTGTGCTACGCTCCTTCTGCTACAAAGTGCGTTTAGGCCAAGCCCATATGACCATCGCCTGTGCGACCATGGTAAACGGCGTGGGAGTGCGACCTGGACTTGTGCGCTGTGTAGCGTCAGGCTACGTTGACACTTTGACACTTAGCAAACGCTGTGACATGGTGCGCGCCTTAACTATTTAGGTGGCAGCCCATCATTAAGTCCCGCCTGGCCTTTAACACTGACGCAAAATAATGGGCTAATTTTGTATTATCATACAATCAGATAAGGTGAAATTCGAGCTGTGTAACTGAGGCCCTATATTAATAAAATAATCATTAACATAGTTTGCTTCATTTTCTTCTGGTATTATTTCATTAGTAATTTCATCCTTGGGACTAAGTTCGGATCGATTACATTTTTTATTTGGAATAATTTCTTGTATATTTTTCCAGAATTTCTTTTGATCACCCTCTGTTTCCTCTATGTTTCTCTTTATAAATTCCGATCTACTTTGCCTTAGGCATTTTGTGCAATAATTCCTCATCCGCCGAGCTATTTTCCAGTCTTCATCAGTTTGTGTCCTTTTAGCTTTTTTTAATAAATAGTCTTTGTCATGAATGTATTCCAATAATTGAGATGTTATCCATTCCTGTTTTTTTTTCTTAATTTGGAATTTTTTATTGGATACATATCATTCAATATTTCCCTAATTTTATTCTCAATTATGTCCCATTTTTTATCGATATTATTGCATGTATAGTAATCGATCCACCTTATCTCGTTCAGTCTGTCTATCATATTATGCTTATCATAATTTCTATAACTTCTTCCATAAAAGCATATATTCTCTTTTATAGTATCTCCCTTTTTCCTTCTAACTAAAATTAGCTCATGATCGCTAATTGCCACATTGCAAACCATCGCCTCTGAAATAATTGATGAATTACTAAAGCATAGATCTATACAACTATTCTTAGTTCTAGAGTATCTCGTAGGTTCTTTTATATATTGTAGAAGTCCAAGCGATTTAAATAATTCTAATATATCTCTTGTATTTTCACTATGTTTTTCTAAAATATCTATGTTAAAATCTCCCATAATTATCACTTCATTTTTGACACAATCAATTTTGGAAAACATTTCCTGAAATTGCTGCTTCATTATCGAAAGTTCACCTTGAGGAGGCCTATAACAGTTAATAAATAAAATTATCTTACCCCAATTCTGATCTATTGTTAACCATTGACATTCAAAATCTTTATTACTTTTATTTAAGTGTGCTAAGTCGTTTTCAGAATATTCAAAATCATTCTTCAAATATATACATAGTCCTCCTCCTTTTTTTCCATTCCCCCAACTTCTATCATTTCATATACATTTAAAACCTATTAGGTAAATAAAAGAATTCGGGTGATTTGCAGTGAGCCACCTTTCAGACATACTCAATACATGAATGTTTTGATTTTCAAACATTGATTGCATTAATTCAATTTTATTATTCAGACTTTGGACATTAATATGCGCAAAATAGAGTCCTTTTTTCTTGCAATTTGTTTCTAACTCATTGATAGCAACCTATTCTTGAAACTCCATACATAATTTAGCTAAGCTGTCACGCTCCACTTCCCCACCACTATTTGATACCTTAAAATATTTGTCCAGTAATCATGTACATCACCACCAGACATACCAAGGTAATCAGTAAATCATGTATAGGACTCACGTATTGTGATCACAACAGGCCTTAACTATATCTAATAATACATCAATACAATATTACAATACGTCTAGGTTCATTGATTAGGTCAGACCAATTTAACTTCGCAGGGTTTGTAGGTTTCTATAAATAAATCCAGTGGTCCGCTCCGCCTCCGTTCAATATAGGCCAGCTAGGTTATATAATTGATCAGCTGTTTCAGTTGGACTGTTGGATTTAAATACATATAATAGATTTTACATTGTATAAATACATAGAAAATGAAAAGAGACGTTTAAACAGATAGAAAAATAAAAAAACAGATTAATGATAATTATTGAGAGTTCAGTTCAATGTTTCACATTCTTTTGCGGCTTGGGCTCGCACTCACACTTTTACATACTAGCTATAGGTTATTCTTCACATGTATAGCTTCGGAATCGGAGGATGACACAAGTAAACCGAAGAAGCAATGGTAAGTTTACATAAAGTAATTCGTAGGGATGCCTAGGTGATCAGGAAGTTGATGGAAACGGCAGGATTGTCGCTGTTGGTAGAGGCCAGAGTCCAATCACCCACCAACAAACTTGCCAGGAATTCCTTGTCTGTGATGACGTCCTGGAAAATGTCATCGCCCATCAGTACTCCATCTTCACTGATAATGTCAGAAAAGTCATAAGTCATACAGCTGGGCATGCTCTCCCACCTGGAACTTGTCAGGAATCCCCTTTTTTCATCTGCCTGGGAAGACGTCCTGATGAACGTTATTGGACATCAGTTCTCTGGCTTCGCTGATAATGTCAGAGAAGTCACAAGGCGTGCAGCTGGGCATGCTCTCCCGCCTGGAACTTGTCAGGAATTCCTTGTCTGGGAAGACGTTCAGAAAAACATCATCGGACATCAGTTCTCCTGTGTCACTAATAATGTCAGAGAAGTCGCAACTCATGCAGCTGGGCATGCTCTCCCGCCTGGATCTCTTGGAGGATGTGGAGGTTGAGCGTGGGGGTGGGGGGGGGGGGGGGGCTGCACATTGGGCATCGACAGTCAAACTTGCA